>JACEFZ010025825.1:0-65000 GCA_014155875.1 Cepaea nemoralis
CTGTCTGCATACATCCACCCTCTTACACTCACACATATACACACTTCAACATTCACTCACACACTTATACCCACACACTCATTCCACCACATTTATCTGAGCACTCACTCACACATCTCTCTTACACACTCACACATATATGCTGTAGCTGTTGAACACAATGCTGCATCCTCAGAGAGCAACTCTAGTACACCTGTGACTTGATGACCATACTGCTGCCAACACAGGCCTGATGTCGCTGCTAACATGATGCTGACATTGGCGTAAAATTCTCCAGCTCATTCCACACCAGTTCTAAAAAACAAACAAAAGAATGGATATATATATATAGTGTGTGACTCATCTGCAATAATTTTCTCCTTTGTCTTTATTCCATTTATGATGTTTTCCCTCCATGCAACGCGTTCAGCGGCGACTTGCTCCCAATGTGTATTATCAATATATAAAAGACAATGTTTGTTTGTTTGTCCTTTATGCGTTCCCGAACGGTCCATCTGATTGAGATGAAATTTTGTTTTGTACAGATGCTGTTCACGCTCCTGCGGAGCCAACTGACATAGTTTGTGCGCTTAAATTCAACAATTTTTCCTCAAGCACGAAAGAAAAAGGCATTACGAGCCTCAGAAACAGGCCCGCCATCTTGCTCCAAGGGAACTCACTCTCTGATTAAACCAGAAATTAGTTATCAACAGTAATGTTTCTTTGTGTGTGTGTCCTTTGTGCGTTCCCGAACAGTCCATCCGATTGAGATGACATATTGTACAGATGTTATTCTCACTCCCGCGGATCCAACTGAAATATGAGCAACGGGAACGGGAAAGGGAGCATCAGAAACAGACGAGCAATGGGAACGGGAGCAGGGGCCGAACACGTACTCTGTGCGCTTAGAGAAATGTATTTGAATTCAATGAGATGCTCCCCGCCAGGGACTGGGCGAAGCCGGGCCGGGTCGTCTAGTATATATATATATATATATATATATATATATATATATATATATATATATATATATATATATATATATATATATATATATAATATATATATGGGAATGTCCTGAGTGCAGTGATGTCATATCCTGTTTCTGGGGGTATAATGGAATGACAGAAGGGGAAACGCATTAGAGAAACAGGGTCAACTTGGTGTATTAATATTTTGAATACAAATTACCTGCCTCGTGAATCAGTGGTGTCTCCCCAGCCACTCTTGGGAGGTAAGTTAGTCGACAGATCATCCTCATCCATAAGTGATCCCCTCCTCAGCAAATTCCGCAGCGTGTTGAGGCTAACGACACCAGTTTTATGTTGATTTATCAATCTTCTTTGACTTCCTGCGTAGTGTTCTTGTTTGACCACACCTCTTTTAATTTGCTGTTCTCGCAGTCTGACAGTGGTTGTAGATTCACAGTCATCACTTGATTCTCGCAAAATAATCTTACTTCTCGTAGAGCATTCAGAATGTCAGCCTGGTCCATGGCTCGTCCGCCCTCCACAGTAGCCTCACCTGCGAGCTTATCAGCCCGCTCATTTCCTTGTACTCCCGCATGCCCTGGCACGAAGATGAAACTAATCTTTGCCAGCCGAGACCGCTCCAGAGTCAGCAACCACTCTCTTCGGTTCCACCACATCTCTATCCTCTTGAGCATGCTCATCGAGTCGCTTTGGAAACATGCCCTAGTGAATGTCTGTGTCTCGAGCCATGTTATTGCTTTACTTACTGCCATGACTTCCATGGTCAGGCTACTTGTAATCACAACAAAAGACCAGAGTCCTCCTCCACAATTCTCCCTCCGGTCTGAGCCGTAAAGCCCATGAGCTTCTCACATGTCGGACGACCGACCCATCTGTGTAAATGACAGTAACATCATCAAACGAACTCTCGAAAATCAACGCTTGTACTTCCGCCTCAACAGTAGCCAGATTTTCTTGTCTGCAATTTCTGTCTAGTTGGATGCAAACTGAAAAGGATGCACAGAAATCTGTTGGTACTTGTATCCACTCCTCGCCAGGTTCTAAGTCCTCAAGTGAACACACCTGTTGAAGTATGTCTTCAGCTTGACCCATCCATGACCTTCCTATTTTTAACTTGTTGACCTTTACCTTCATAATTTAACTATGCAGTGGATGTTGTGTGTTTTCTTTAACTCTGAGGTAGGTATGTGCTCTGCAAATTTTTATTCTGTCTTCAATGGTTGGACAATCAAGAAAGTAGCGCATGGCCCTGCATGCTATATCTCTTGTACATCCAAGAATAATACTCACAGCTTCATTCTGTATCCTTTCCATCCTTTCTATCTGCTTACGGCTGAGAGTCAGGATCGCTATCACATGCTCAAAAACAGACATGACCATCCCCTCGTATAGAAGACATAGATGGTCCTGCTCACAGCTTGCTGCCACCATCACTCGCATCGTAGCCAAACCCCGGCTCAGGAGGTAAGTTAAAATGAGCCACCGGAGAGTAATTTCTTCTTCTGTGTTCATCCGGAGTTTTTTCTCGGACATAATTGCGTTGTACCTGTTTACAGCAGAGCTGTGTTCTTGCGCCGTGAGGCCGACACATCCGACTTCTGCGGGAATCATTTCTACAGTGGTGTGCAAGAAAGAAAGTTCTTCATGTTGTCGCCAATGTTCCAACAACCTGTTCAACTAGTCAGCTTTGCTGTGGCTCCATGAAAGTTGTACAACGTACACCATTTATGTTCAAACTTGGTGTATGAAACAATTAGCAAAAACCTTCAGGAGCCTGGGTCATAATTGTTTTACATTGACCTATGAGCCCAGATCAATTAAATGAAATTGTTTAACCCATTCTCTCTACTATAAATGACACTACTGAACCCATTCTCTCTACTATACATGACACTGTTGAACCCAGTCTCTCTACTATAAATGACACTGTTGAACCCATTCTCTCTACTATAAACGACACTGTTGAACCCATTATCTCTACTATAAATAACATTGTTGAACCCATTCTCTCTACTATAAATGACTGTTGAACCCATTCTCTCTACTATAAATGACACTGTGAACCCATTCTTTCTACTATAATTGCCACTGTCGAACCCATTCTCTCTACTATAAATGACACTGTTGAACCCATTCTCTCTACTATAAATGACACTGTTGAATCCATTCTCTCTACTATAAATGACACTGTGAACCCATTCTCTCTACTATAAATGACACTGTTGAATCCATTCTCTCTACTATAAATGACACTGTGAACCCATCCTTTCTACTATAATTGCCACTGTCGAACCCATTCTCTCTACTATAAATGACACTATTGTAACCCAGTCTCTCTACTATAATTGACACTGTCAAACTCATGCTCTCTACTATATAAATAACACTTGAATTAACTCTCTATACTATAAATATATAGCTAGTGCTGTGGCTTAGGAGTAGTGAATGCATTTCACAATTCCCTAACATATGAAATGGGATGAGTGTCTGTCATTCAGAAAGCAATGCCAAACTCCTGAACATAAAATTTGCCCCGTAAAATCACAAACAATAAAACAAATTCTGGGATTGATTGCAGCATCCTGTAAAGGACATGCAACTAACTATCTAAAACTATAAATGACACTGTTGGACTCATTCTCTCTACTATAAATGATGTAAAGGACATGCAACTTTCTAAAACTATAAATGACACTCTTGGACTCATTCTCTCTACTATATATGACACTGTTTAAATTCATTCTGTTAACTATAAATGGCACTGTTAAACTCATTATCTCCGCTATAAATGACTTGAAGTCATTCTCTTCACTATAAATGACACCACTGAACTCATTCTCTGCTATAAATGACACTGTTGAAGTCATTCTCTCTACTATAAATGACACCACTGAACTCATTCTCTCTGCTAGAAGTGAGGCACTTACTTTTCCAGTCATTTATACTGAGCTCCAGGTCCTCAAACGACTGGTCATACTTCCCGGAGATTGGCTCATCTTGGGGATCTGAATACTGCTTGAGATACTCATGAGCCAGAGCCTGGGTGGCATCCAATCTGGTTTTTGTGTTCAAGTCCAGCATTCTCTCCAGGAGGTTCACAGCTGAAGTGACAGATATGCAATTAAATAATAGAGAATTTGCAGCTGGAGTGACATATTTGCAGTTAAATATAAGAGAACTTATAAATGGAATAATAATAAATAACTAGAAGTAATGAATCATTTCTAGGTGACACAAAAATAACTAGAAGTAAAGAATCGGTGCAAGGCAACAGTAAAACAGATGTAAAGAATGGCTGTCAGGTGACAGTAGGCAAGAAGTAAAGAATGGTTGTCAGGTGACAGTAGGCAAGAGCAAGAAGTAAAGAATGGCTGTGAGATGGCAGTAGACAAGAAGTAAAGAATGGTTGTGAGATGACAGTAGACAAGAAGTAAAGAATGGTTGTGAGGTGACAGTACACAAGAAGTAAAGAATGGTTGTCAGGTGACAGTAGGCAAGAACAAGAAGTAAAGAATGGTTGTGAGATGACAGTAGACAAGAAGTACAGAATGGTTGTCAGGTGACAGTAGACAAGAAGTAAAGAACGGTTGTGAGGTGACAGTACACAAGTAAAGAATGGTTGTGAGGTGACAGTAGACAAGAAATAAAGAATGGTTGTGAGATGACAGTAGACAAGAAGTAAAGAATGGTTGTGAGATGACAGTAGACAAGAAGTACAGAATGGTTGTGAGATGACAGTCGACAAGAAGTAAAGAACGGTTGTGAGATGACAGTAGACGAGAAGTACAGAATGGTTGTGAGATGACAGTAGACAAGAAGTAAAGAATGGTTGTGAGATGACAGTAGACAAGAAGTAAAGAATGGTTGTGAGATGACAGTAGACAAGAAGTAAAGAATGGTTGTGAGATGACAGTAGACAAGAAGTAAAGAATGGTTGTGAGATGACAGTAGACAAGAAGTAAAGAATGGTTGTGAGATGACAGTAGACAAGAAGTAAAGAATGGTTGTGAGATGACAGTCAACAAGAAGTAAAGAACGGTTGTGAGATGACAGTAGACAAGAAGTAAAGAATGGTTGTGAGATGACAGTAGACAAGAAGTAAAGAATGGTTGTGAGATGACAGTCGACAAGAAGTAAAGAATGGTTGTGAGATGACAGTCGACAAGAAGTAAAGAACGGTTGTGAGATGACAGTAGACAAGAAGTAAAGAATGTTTGTCAGGTGACAGTAAGCAAGAAGTAAAGAACAGTTGTGAGATGACAGTCGACAAGAAGTAAAGAACGGTTGTGAGATGACAGTAGACAAGAAGTAAAGAATGGTTGTCAGGTGACAGTAGACAAGAAGTAAAGAATGGTTGTGAGGTGACAGTAGACAAGAAGTAAAGAATGGTTGTCAGGTGACAGTAGACAAGAAGTAAAGAATGGTTGTCAGGTGACAGTAGACAAGAAGTAAAGAATGGTTGTCAGGTGACAGTACACAAGAAGTAAAGAATGGTTGTGAGGTGACAGAACACAGGCAGCCAAGTGATCAATGTAACATATGGTTAATCTTCGAGAGTTGGTTGTAATTTTGTTTGCTTGTCCTGAAGCAGTTTCTTGCTAGTGCCATCACATTTTGAAGGTCTGAGAACAGGGAGGAATAGGCGGTCAATCTTTTCCTCACTTTGGCAAGCGACAAGTCCAGGTGTCAAACCCATGCCCGACCATGCTCCTGACATTACCAACACAGTTCACCATCAACTTCGCTTGTGCGCCACAAAATTAAATACATGTATCCATAAGGTCAATATAATCCATGGTTTAATGTACAGGCTGAGTGGTAAAACTGCAGAGATCAAAAACATACACTAGACAAGATCCCAAAAGTTAACCCTGTGTGATGGTGGATCAAAAGCAAAACCGGATCAGAATAATATAAAAAGCTCACTATCCTCCTCAATCAATAGAAACAAGAAAATTTAAACATTGATGCCATACAAAGTATAATTTAGTTGTCCGCTTCATATGATTTATAACTCTGCAGTACACACCTGACGAGATGCAGTGAAATATGCCAGGCAATAAATCGTGCAATATATTGTTGATGGTGTCTGTGTTTAAATTCACTAAGGGAACACATTATTTTTAATTATAAAATGTAAAAGATACACATTTATAAAGAATGGCATGGTGTGCTGGAAAGGATTTCTTACTGGTTTGTGGGGTGTGTTACAGAGCAAAATGAGAGAAGTGGGGGGTGAGTAAAGGAGAAGACACATACCTAGAGGATTAGCTCCCACAAATACTTCCTTGAAATCTTTCTTCCGCATGTGAGGGAGAGACTTGATGAACATCCTTGCCTACAAGTGGAGCAGAACACATGATTCAGTTTTACTAACATGTGAACAAACATCTCCACACAACATTGCATTCTCCCTGTGTGAAGGAACATCTCTACACAACATCACGTTCTATGTGCAGAGAAACATGTCTACACAGCAATATATTTTTTTTTTTGCATATCCTTTACAGGACATTGCTATCAACACCAGCATCTTTCAGCTGTATGTTGATGTCTTTGGCAAGATTACGCTCAGTAGTTTGCCATTGCTTTCTGAGCGGCCGGCTCACATACCCCGTAAGTTACTGATGCAATTCGAACCGTCATCACATTACCCACGAGAGTATACGAGATTACGGAGAAAAGTCATAACCTCTAAGCCACGAAGCCGGCATATTTTATGTAGTCTTATAGAATAAGTGATGTTCATGCATACACTTTTATATAAGTGGTGCAAACATGTACAGTTTTATATTAATATTTGATGTAAACATGTACAGTTTTATACACGATTTGATTCTCTAGCATTCTATTGTCATTATTTGATTCTCTAGCATTCTACTGTCACTATTTCATTCTCTAACATTCTCTTGTCTCTATTTCATTCTCTAGCATTCTATTGTCACTGATGCCTTCTCAGCAATCACGAACTAAAGAAACAGATAAGAGACAACAAGGTTTTAAAAAAAGTTACTTCATGTCCTTTACAGAACGTTGCAATCAACCTTAGCATGTTTTTGTTGTTTGCAATCTTCTAGACAACTGTATGTTCTATAGTCTGCCATTGCTTTCTGAACGGCTTATTTTCATAGCATTGTGAAAATCAACGCAAAGCAATCTGCTCCCAAATCGCCTCGAACCTGGTATGTCAATGATTTTGAAACTGTTCACTACCCCTAGGCCACAGATACCTCTTGCAAGCATTATGAGCTATAGAGAAAAGATGACACAGCAAGAATCACGATTTACAAATTGATGACAATAGAGTTAGTTAGTTAGTTAGTTAGTCGACAGATCATCCTCATTGCACATCGAACCATTCAGTCCATAAGTGCTCGGATCCCCTCCTAAGCAAATCCCGCAGCGTGTAGCGGCTAACGACGCCAGTTCTGTGTTGGTTTATCAATCTTCTTTGGCTTTCTGCATAGTGTTCTTGTTTGGCCACCGCTCTTTTAATTTGCTGTTCTCGCAGTCTGGCCATGGTTGTAGATTCACAGTAATCACTTGGTTCTCGCAAAAGTCTTACTTCTCGTAGAGCATTCAGAATGTCAGCCTGGTCCATGGCGCGTCCACCCTCCACAGTAGCCTCACCTGCGAGCTTGTCAACCCGCTCATTTCCTTGTACTCCCGCATGCCCTGGCATGACTCTATCCTCTTGATCATGTTCATTGAGTCGCTAAGGAAACATGCCCTAGTGAATGTCTGTGTCTCGAGCCATGTTATTGCTTTACTTACTGCCATGACTTCCATAGTCAGGCTACTTGTGGTTTCAGCAAAAGCACCAGTCCTCCTTCACAATTCTCCTTCTGGCCCGAGCCGTAAAGGCCCATGAGCTTCTCACATGTCGGATGACCAACCCATCTGTGTAGATGACAGCATCACCGTCTAGCGAATTCTCGAAAATCAACGCTTGTACTTCAGCCTCCACTGCAGCCGGATTTTCTTGTCTGCATTTCCTATCTAGTTGGATGCAAACTGAAAAGGATGTGCAGAAATCTGTTGGCACTTGTACCCACTCCTCGCCAGGTTCTAAGTCCTCAAGTGAACACACCTGTTGAAGGATGTCTTCGGCTTGACCCATCCACGACCTTCCTCTTTTTAACCTGCTGCCCTTCACCTTCATAATTTCACTATGCAGTGGATGTTGTGTGTCTGCGTTAACTCTGAGGTAGGCGCGTGCTCTGCAAACTTGAATTCCGTCTTCAATGGTTGAAAAATCAAGAAGATAGCACATCGCCCTGCATGCTGTATCTCTTGTACATCCAAGAATAATGCGCATAGCTTCATTCTGTATCCTTTGCATCCTTTCTACCTGCTTACGGCTGAGAGTCAGGATTGCCATTGCATACTCAAAAACAGACATGACCAGCCCCTCGTACAGAAGACATAGATGGCGCTGCTCACAGTTTGCTGCCGCCATCACCCGCATCGCAGCCAAACCCCGCTTGGCCTTTGTTATCACCTGGTCTATGTGCTCATTATAAGCAAGGCTTCGATCAAACTGTATCCCCAGGTAATGTAATTCATTGCCTGCGTTCTTTCCACCGTCTCTGAACACAGCTTTACAGTTGGTGTTGGAGTGTTGACAATATGATTATTCAACGAGAACCAAGTCACTGTTGCCTTTGTTGGGTTGACAATAGAGATTAACTGCAACATTTTACATCATTATTCTTGCAAGAACTATGAGCTACAGAGAAAAGATGACACTGCAAGAATCATGATTTACAAAATGATAACAATAGAGATTAACTGCAACATTTTACATCATTATTCTTGCAAGAATTATGAGCTAGAGAGAAAAATTGACACTGCAAGAATCATGATTTACAAAATGATAACAATAGAGATTAACTGCAACATTTTACATCATTATTCTTGCAAGAATTATGAGCTACAGAGAAAAGTTGACACTGCAAGAATCATGATTTACAAAATGATGACAACTGACATTAATTGCAACATCTTACATCATTACTCTTGATCTCATGCATTAGTTCTTCACCGGGCGTCCCCACCAAGGACAGGATCCGGGTCAGTTGGTCAATGTCTAGGCCAAGGTTAAGGACTGAACGCATGATAGATGGTTTATTGATAATAAAACCAGATGCTGCTTTCCTACCTCAGGATGTATAGGTAACAATTACTACCACCTTACATGGCTGATCCACTAATACCCTAGACTGTACAGATAAAGAGTAACACTTGCGTGACTGTTCCTCTGTTCCCCTAGGATGTAGACATAAATATTACTACTGACTTGTCTGTTCCTCTCCTAATCTAGAACCTGTATATACACATTAATTCATCATCAAGTATCACAGCCCTTGGCCTGGCGTGAAGTTTTCTGATTATCCACAGCAAATTATCTTGTGCTTCTCTCTTTAATTCCCTATGTTAGAATTTTAAGGTACATGCTTGTTTTATCAATATTGCCATGAGCTACCTGATCATTCCATTCCACAGCTATCTAACTTGTGCTGCTCTCTTTAACTCCACATATGCTTGCATTTCAAGGTTTATGCATGGTGTTTTATATATTTTGTCCCGAGTCTGCCCTTTCCTCTTGTTTCAGTACTGAGCCCTCTAGTGCAGTCTTTAGTGTGTCTCCAGATCTTACGTTGTGATCAAGCCACGAGTCTTCACTTTTCTATTACTTAAGAAATATGTCTTCTGTTATATTTTTCGAAACTAACTCATGGGTCAATTTGTCAATCCAGCTGGGTTCCTGTAATTTAAAAAAAAAATTACATCTGAAATGCCTCTCATTCTTTGTCATCACATTTATTTGTGTTGATGCCAAGGTAGAAGGTTCAATCTCTCCCTCTGTCAGCTGGATTAAAATGTTGACTTCTCATCCTCAACTAGGGAATGTAAATTACAAGTAGCTCTGAAGTCAGAGTGGATTCACCTGATGGTGAGGGACAGTGGAAATAGGGAAAGCTAATTCACACACAAAAATCAGTCCACTGCACCCCTTAGCAGTGGCAACTATTGGAAGCAGTAGCACATGTATGGACTGTATGGGGAAAAAAAACATGCACATTTATTCACTGTCTATATTTCAGAACTACATAATGTTGGCCAGTTGTAAATAAAGACGATTACTTTCAAAAGATCAAGCTGCATATTTTTTATTGTTATAATTTTTTTGCTTTTCTTTCAATTACTTCTTTGTCATTATGATTCCAATTCTAATTTCTGTTTCACGGTGCATATCTTCTATTAAAGATAGGTAAACTTAGTCATTAGTTGCAGTTTCAACATCACAGCAAGAGTTGCTCCATAATGCTCCATTTCTTTCCCAGCAAATGTCATACAAAAAGCTTCTCACTGTCCCATGCGAAAAGTGGAACAGCCAGCAGTCCCAACAAAACCAACAGCACACACACGCATGCATACATAAGGCCACTTCCAGAACGCCAACACCAACAATCCGGCAGTAGAACTACAGTTCATTATCGATTGAAGTGGCAGTCACTAAACAAACCAGCAGCTGCACATGTATTACTGCATAAAGCAAACTACTTAGTTCAGCAACTGGCAACCCGCCATTTTTCAGAGCATGCATGAACAGATGAAAAAATATTCCACATTAAATCCACAGCTCACAGTGTCATCCCATGCACCAAGCTTAATATCTGGGCAACAGAACTGTGTACCCAAAATGAAAAAAATACATAAGTAAACTGTAGCCAAAAGCAAAAACACACCCAGGTTTTAACAGATCATCTGCCTAGCCACCATTTTATTCTTCCAATCTGAGGGGTCCTGGTAAGTGCCATTGTTTTCATAAAAATGGACAGGAAAATATGACTGCATGGCCAGGCAGTCGCCATGTAGTGTTGAGGCTTACACTTGTTTATTGCACCGCTATCAGATAATCCCTTGCCTTACAATGGATTAGTATCTAGGCCTCCTGATGGGTGAAACCAATATCCTAACCCTCCCCCCTCCCCATAACAAACATACAGCATAACAAGAACCTGCCTCTGTAATACCAGATCAAAATATTTATAAATAATGAATCATTAAAAAATTGTGGACCCTTTTACACATCTTGAGGAATTTGGGGTATATGGTGCTAGCCCAACTCAGTGGGCAATGTGTTCAATACCAGCAGCCTTTACTTACCAGGACATTCCCTGGTACTTATTTCAGGCTGGGTTGATTTGGGTGCCCATGTAAATTTTTTTTTTTTACCTTGCCATCAGGCAAACCCACACCGGCTTCAGAGGTACTTGCATTTTACTTCCCCAAGTCAAGGACGAGAAGTCAACATTTTATTCCTAGTGTCCAGTGTAGAGGTTGAACCCATTACCCTGGCATCAGCACACCGGATGTTTAAGAATGCTTGTTCTTATCCATTCAGCCATGCTGACCTGTCAATTTTTAAAACCTGCTTTGACAGGAATGTGAACACATGATCACCAGACAGGTAGGTGTGCTAACCACTGCCCTACAGTGGTTTCCAATAATGAATCATAATTAACCACAAAAACATGTGATATCGAAACAATAACATGACATCAAATAATGACAAATATGACATCATCAGATATTGTGACAATAAATAAATCACAATAAGACAAAACTAAAGGATACGATCTGTGCCTGGAAACAAGGGTCGTCCAATCATCATCTCAGCCATGATACAACCAACAGACCAAATATCAACTGTGCAGAGACAAGAAAGGATACATTTGGTTAAGTCATAGTTCATTCAGTTTTATATTCTGATGAATAACTGGGCATGGAAGACACTGTCATACAACATTTCAACAATCTTAGCATATGAACAATTGCTGGACATTTACTGAACTCCTTGTCTCCTCAGGTAACACATTAAATAATACTGGAAATTTCATGAACACTTTGACTTCTTACATAAGACAAGAACAACTACTGGGCATTTACTAAATTCTTCTCATACGAGCATTTTCTGAACAAAATAAGTCTCTTCATATAACAGATGAACAAATATAAGACATTTGTGCATTTGTGAACTATTCTTTTCCTCACATAATACATAAACAAATAATGAACACTTGCTGAATTTTATATGTTCTCATATAACATATGAACAGATACCAGCCATAATTCATCGATTTAGACCAGTGGTTCTCAAGCAGCGGGAAAATCTTCCCCCCCCCCCCCCCCCCCCCCCCCCCCCCCAAGTTAATACAAGAACAGATTAACAGATTACTTGATTTTTCCCTCCATACTTTACTGTCCTGTACTTCTCTTTTCTGAAATTCGTTTTATAACGTAAGTAGACCTGTTAATCACGTTTTGTGTAGACATCTAGACTTGTTCTAGTATGTGTTATTAAATTTAGTTTCCATTTTTACATATACTGTCTAGGGGCGGGGCAGAGATATTCATAGGGAGGAAACACGAGGGGGAGGGGGATGACACTTTGAACATATGGTGAAGGGGTCATGGGCATAAAAAGGTTGAAAACCACTGACCTAGACAATCTTAACATTTCCCAAATTAGCATAAACATGTGCATGTGCACATCCACATAAGCATGCACTCTAGATGATGCAAGCAGTGTCTAGATAATGTAGCACAACTGACATTGTCAAATCACTATGTGCCACTATCACACCACAAGCTACTTCACAACACAAGGAGCCAGTGACAGCTCACATACCTGTCTGGTAGTAAGAAAATGGCACTCACCTGTTTAGTAGTAAACATTTTCTAGACCTAAATGGGAGAAGAAAATTGACGACTCACCTGTCTGGTTGTAGAGAAGCCCACCCACCTGTCTGGTAGTAAAATGTTCTAGACCTATATGTGAGAGAAGAAAACTGACTCACCTGTCTGGTTGTAGAGAAGGTCGCCCACATGTCTGGTAGTAAAATGTTCTAGACCTATATGTGAGAGAAGAAAACTGACTCACCTGTCTGGTTGCAGAGAAGGTCGCCCACATGTCTGGTAGTAAAATGTTTTAGACCTAAATGGGCGAGAAGAAAGCTGACTCACCTGTCTGGTTGCAGAGAAGGTCACCCACTTATCTGGTAGTAAAATGTTCTAGACCTATATGGGAGAGATGAAAACTGACTCACCTGTCTGGTTGTAGAGAAGGTCACCCACCTGTCTGGTAGTAAAATTTTCTGGACCTATATGGGTGAGAAGAAAGCTGACTCACCTGTCTGGTTGTAGTGCATCCAGTTGAGCATGATCTCAGGTGCCCTGTACCACCTTGTTGCCACATAGCCAGTCATCTCTTCGTCTGTGTGCCGGGCCAGTCCAAAGTCTAGAATCTGAGGATGTGTCCAGACAGATCTCAATTTCATGCCTGGATGTAAGGCAATCTAAAGTAAACTCTCTCATATATTATGCAAAACACCAAACACCTAGCATACACTAGACCACAGCTGCGTTAGATAGGGTTATCAGTCCCTTTTCTCACTGCTGTTTCTTCTACATCTTAGACTTGTTTTATACGAGATTCTTGACAGTTCTATGAGGGTAAGTTAATAAGTAAGGCACACATGGCTGTAGAAAAATAACAAAATATGATAACTTGAAACCAGTTTATTTTTATACATACATTGTCCCTTTATTTCTCAACATAATTTCCACCAACGCTGATGCACTTATCCCATCGTTTTATTAGTCCTCCCAAACCAGCTGCATAGAACTGCATGCTTTGTTTTCATTTACCTGCCATCCCCCAGAACTGTGTGACTTACTGACTCACCCTCGTAACTTTTTTGACCCAACTATGCACCGCTTTACGGGAAATCGCTAGGGGCTAAGTCCACTGAAAACCCACCTTGGCGGGAGACATTTTGCGAGTGGCGCCGAAGTTGAATGTGAAGTGAAAACATGGTTTAGAAAACAGAGCTTGCTGTTCTGCGCAGCCAGTGTATATGTATGTATAAAAATAAACTGGTTTCAAGTTGTTGTTATATTTAATTATTTTTCTACAGCCATTTGTGACTGACTTATTAACTTAGCCGTGTACATCAATTTCCTATAATGTATGACTACAGCTAGTTCTTATAGTGCATGACAACATCTAACTCCTACAGTGTAATTAAAACTGGATGGACAAGTTAACAAGTCAAGCAACCCAAAGGAGCTAACCTTTAATTCACAATCTTCATTCACGGCAATATTACTTGGCTTTAAATCCTGAAACAAACAAACGTAATGTAACAAGTTTATCAATAAACAGAATCATCATGTGATAGATTTCAATACAGTGTGTGATAAATTCATCAATGAATACAAACATATTTATCAACAAATACAAAAATGTGTTTGAAATTACAAACAGACAATGTATATTCACTAATATATATATAATAATAAATATTGTTATATGTACAGCTATCACAAGACAATAAAGAAAATAAACAGTACTGAAAGACATGTTGAGAAAAAAAATAAGCTAAAACATTTTGAGAAAGTGAAATTTCTGGAGAAGATGAAGCTGAAAGTTAGTGATTATACAATCAGAACATTCACTGATTCACTATGTAATATCTGGTATTAGATTATGGTTAGTTTTTTTTGCTATTTCCCAGTACATTTTTACATATCTGACAACACCAAAACATAACAACACTAGCACAAACTTACCCGATGCAGAATCCCTGCAGAATGAATGTACTGAAAAGAAACAAAAGAGACAAAATACACAAATTAACAAATATTTCTTCACAAAATGAATTCAGAGTAACAGTTTTATAGACATTGACTTCTGCCAGTAAACAATAAAATTAACACAGCATTAAGAAATGCTGATGTCATAAGATTTCACTGTTACTAATTACTCCTATCCCAAGTAAGAACACTACAGCCTGGTAACTGTTTGATGATGTTGCACAGTAGAATTACCATGGCCTTTAGTGTTGAGCCAGGCATCATTGGCACAAGAGTCAAACCTGCTAGCAAACAATCTGATTCACAATGAACTTCTATCTTCCCTTCTGTTCCCTGTTCCAATATTAACACTTTATGTTCCCTGCTCCAGCACTAACACTTGTCTATGTTCCCAGCTTCAACCTTAACATCTACAGTCAACCACTTATCTATGTTTCTGAGATAGTCACATCTACACAAGCCATGACTGAGACCAGACAACAGGTGTAAACAGACACATTAAACACACGTACTCACCTTGAGTGCCCTGAGAATCTGATAGATGAGAAACTGGACATGGTCATCACTGAGTCTCTGTGTCTTGAGTATATTGTTCAGGTCAGCTCCCATAAGTGGGGTCACCATGTATCTGATAGATGAGAAACTGGACATGGTCATCACTGAGTCTCTGTGTCTTGAGTTTGTCCACGTCAATTCGGAAGCACTATACTCGAGTTTCGCTCTTGTTTGAGCTCGTCAGTAGTGCATATCCTCGACTAGACCCGGAAACGAACCCCGGATCACTGGCATGTGACGCGGATGTTTAACCACTAGACCACACTAGACGCAACCAAATTATCACACTATAATATCACAAGGTCACCCATTGTAGGTTACAGCTCAAAATTTGCCTGATCGCCGCGATTTACATCCATCATTCGATGTGGCCCCGAATGATCAGGTCTTCTCGGCCGGCAAGGCACACCAGGCCGCCTTAAGTCCAGTGAGCAATAATCAAATTGATTTATTTGGTTGTTTCGGGATTTGAATATATATCTATATGATGCGGGACAGTGCAATCAACCCCAACCCCAGGTTTATTTTCTAAGCAATTTTATGTTCAGTAGTTTGCCATATCTTGGAATGTAAATGAACCAATTAGGAAGAACTTGGAAGCAAACAGAAATGTGGTTTTTGAGATGAATGTTGCCAATTCCTTGGACAGCTAGAGTAACTAACAACAAATGCCTGAAAGAGGTTAATGAAACTAGAACTCTATATACAACAATAAGAAAGAGACAAACAACTTTCTTTGGTCATGTGATGAGAAGAGAGACACTGGAGAACACCGTGACAACTGGAAAGATCAAGGGGAAGAGAAGCAGAGGCATACCAAGAGAAATGATACTGGACGGATTGAGACGGTGGCATGGAGGGATATCAGCAGCAGAGTTGATCCAGAACTATACTAGCCACTGCAGCATAGTGGTTACCCAGAGTGGTCAGGGTTAAATTCCCAGCAGTGGTAGATTGCCCTACCAGTAGAGCTCTGGAGTTATCAAATAGGTAGCAGCTCACTCAACATCCAGTGGCTGTCCTGTGCTGAACCTTGCACCAAGAACATTTCCCGGTACCCATTTTAGACTGGGGCGACCTGGGAGGTCAGGTCAGTTTTTTAACTCCCCATTTCGATGAAGATTCAAACAACTTATAGTTTGCTTGGTTTTAATTATTATTGTTCATGTTATTGTAGACATACAATAAGGATGAAATGTTATAAATATATATTTCTCAGATATATCTCTTAGATAAGATATTATAAATATATACTTCTGTATTTATTAATGTCTTTTTGATGAAATGTAAATATATACTTCTGTGATGATATCTCTTGGATGAAATGTTATAAATATATACTTCTGTGATGATATCTCTTGGATGAAATGTTATAAACATATTCTTCTGTAATAATAATTAAGTGCGACACATTCTCCTAAAAAACTGAATCAAGAAGAGATAACTAAAATTAACAGATGGAATATCAACAAAGACAATAACTGAGATAAATAATGACTAGGTTGAATCAAGGAAACAACAAGGTTGTGTCAATGAAGGCTGCATCAAGGAATCAACAATGAGGTTGTGTCAATGAAGGGTGCATCAAGGAATCAACAATGAGGTTGTGTCAATTAAGGTTGCATCAAGGAATCAACAATGAGGTTGTGTCAATGAAGGCTGCATCAAGGAATCAACAATGAGGTTGTGTCAATGAAGGTTGCATCAAGGAATCAACAATGAGGTTGTGTCAATGAAGGTTGCATCAAGAAATCAACAATGAGGTTGTGTCAATGAAGGTTGCATCAATGAATCAACAATGAGGTTGTGTCAATGAAGGTTGCATCAAGGAATCAACAATGAGGTTGTGTCAATGAAGGTTGCATCAAGGAATCAACAATGAGGTTGTGTCAATGAAGGTTGCATCAAGGAATCAACAATGAGGTTGTGTCAATGAAGGTTGCATCAAGGAATCAACAATGAGGTTGTGTCAATGAAGGCTGCATCAAGGAATCAACAATGAGGTTGTGTCAATGAAGGCTACATCAAGGAATCAACAATGAGGTTGTGTCAATGAATAACTAAAACAATGTGGCTATATTAATAAATTGTTTTAAATGTTGCATGTCCTTTGCAGGATGTTGCAATCAACCCCCAGCTAATTTTTTAGGCAACTGTACATTCAGTAGTTTGCTTTCTGGACAAAAAGTCAACATTTAAGTGCAACTTAATGCCGATACAGGGGTTGAACTACCCCCCCCCCCCCCTCCCATCAGTGTACCATTAGTTTCAGACTGCATGAATCCCAAAACTAACAATGTGACTGTGTCAATGAATCCCTAAATTAACAATCAGGCTTTGTCAATAAATCCCTAAACAACAAAGAGACTTGGTCAATGAATCCCTAAAGCAATAAGAATTTGTGCACACAGAAGCAGTGCCAATATATCACCAAACAATGAGGAAGCTGTGTCAATGAATCACTAAAACAACAAATCGACTGCATCAAGAAATTCATAAAACAGCAATGAGGGTTTGTCCAATTACTGCAATCATGTACTCACACATCTTGGAAATCTGCCATGCTAACATTTGGGGTGAAACAATCAATGAGGTTGATCACCTGGTGAAAAGACATTAAAAAATATCATTACTGTACTTTGATCATCTAAATGTGACAAACAACAGTTCAGGGTTACTTTGAGGTGTAAAGTCAGACAGAATCAAACAACTGGTACAGACACATCAAATAACTGACAGAAACACATATGGAGAGTCAGACAGCAGCAAAACAACTGACAGAAACACATATGCAGAGTCAGACAGAAGCAAACCAAAGGACAGAAACAAATATGGAGAGTCAGACAGAAGCAAAACAACTGGCAGAAACACATATGGAGAGTCAGACAGAAGCAAAACAATGGACAGAAACATATATGGAGAGTCAGACAGAAGCAAAACAATGGACAGAAACAAATATGGAGAGTCAGACAGAAGCAAAACAACTGGCAGAAACACATATGGAGAGTCAGGCAGAAGCAAACCAACTAACAGAAATAAATATGGAGAGTCAGACAGAAGCAAACCAACTGACAGAATCACATATGGAGAGTCAGACAAGCAAAACAATGGACAGTAGCACATATGGAGAGTCAAACAGAAGCAAAACAGCTAATATAGACACATATGGAGAGCCGTATAGAAGCAAAAGAACGTACATATAAACATAACATGTATGTATGGAAGCCAGTGTTGTCATATATAAGTAAAGTAAAGGACCCCTTGGGTAGATGGTGCTAGCCCCATACTGTTATAGACCAATCAGCCCACGATGGGTGATGTGGTTAATATCACGCTGACCACCTTTTATTTCCCCGGACATTTCCTGGTACCCATTTCAGGCTAAGAGCCCAGGTCAATTTTGAAGAAAAATCCCTGCCCTGATGGCGATTTGAACACATAACTACTGGGTTGGCAGGCAAGCCACTATGCTATGTCAACTCCCATTCTCAAATATAAACAGAGAAAATATTGGAAGTTGAAACTGAACTAATGAACAAGTACATTAGCAGGTAAGACTATTAGTGTTCCTGGGTTAAAAAGTTCACCTGAACTAATAAATTACTTGTGTATCATGTAAAAAGTTCACAATGAACTGATGAACTACGTCAATATACAGACTACTAGTGTTCTCAGGTATAGAAGCTCATAGAGAACTAATTAATTACTTTTGCATCAAGTACAAATGTTCTCAATGAATTAATGAACTACTAGTGCATCATGCACATAATTCTCATGTAACACATAAACTACTAGTGTACAATGTACATAAATTTACATATGAACTACTAGAGGTACCATGTATCGAAGTTCTCAATGAATTCATGAACTACTAGTATATATAAAACTAATTAAACTAATAATATTTTGTGTCGCACATACAAAAGTTCTCACCAAAACTAATAAACTATTATGTGAAATTAAACAGAAGAAATTATTATGTGTATCTCATGTATAAAATTTAATAATTAATTCATAAATGAGTTTTAGGTATCCTATTGTCAATACTATCCAACCCGACGATTTGAGAGATCATCAGTTATAAATCCACCCCATTTTCAGAGAAATTGTTGAAGATATGAAAACCAGGTTACAAACAAATAAACTCCAAACAAAGAAAATTACATTTCTGCTGACAAGATGAAACAAATGTAGAATAGACACACAAGTATTCACAAAGTCACACAGCTACAAGTATCAATCAGTTCATTTATATTACCAGCCATTTTATATTAGGCAGCGCTTTCTTTTAAATATCTAAGTATAGCATGTGGAAGAGTGCAAAAAATAATGAGTTAATGTAATAATGGAAACAAAACAAAACTCACATTCTCGTGGTTCATATGTTTCAACATACGCAGTTCCCTGAAAGTTCTCTTGGCATGAATTGCTGTTTGAAATGGCCGGGCCAATTTTTTTATTGCCACTTTCATGTTTGACTTCTTGTCGAAGGCAGATCTGTGCAAAGAAGAAAATCATGAATGTCCTTATTGAAAATGGATATAGATGGCTGATTCATAATTCAAATATCATATTCAGCTATCCTCTCAATAACTGCAGTAGCATACTGACTAAGGACTGGCACGGTGACCACATGATCCTGGGTTCAAATTCCCCACAAGTTTGACTTTAATGTGATCAAATAGTTGTGCAGACAATCAAACCTCATAAAATATTTTAACAGATATAAGGTGGCTGGAATGATGCTGACCACATAACCCATCGAGTGCTGCTTGGTCAAAAGCATACAGGTCTAGAACTATATCCCCAACATGCCATAAAATTATGGAAACATTCACAGAGTGATTAGTCATTAGTCATTAGTCGCGGTTCCAACTTCACGGCAAAGGGTCGTTATAGAGTGGCTGAAGCAAAGAACACAATAGAAAGAAACTAAACATTTCAGAGCTTGTACACAGGATACAGAGCCACAGTGACATAGTGGTTAGTGAACTACCAAGACAGTCGTCTGGTTTAATTAACCAGCAGTGACAGGATATTTTTCCCCAACAGTAGAGCTCTGGCATCAACCCAGCCTCATAAAAATGAGCACCAGACAATTCTCACAACTTTCTGGAAATTTTGCAGGGAAGGAAAGGTGAGGAAGAGGACTAGCCATCCCACCTTATATATCATGGCCTAGCATATGTGAAGACCTAACACTTGGCATCCCAACAGTGGTATCTGCTATGGGACTACCGTTACTTTTTCACACAACATATGGGATCTACCACTGCAACAATGCAAACCCAAGTAACATGTTTGACCAGGAAGACATGCCGGTTTGCTGTGTCAACACAGACATGTTGGTTTTAATCTGCTCATTTGTTGGTTTAATGCAAACATTGACATGAAAGCCACATGCATTTTATGTGTCATCTAATCCTTCTGCAAACCTGCATACTCAATACTGGTCACACAGGCCAAAATACATACAGGTCACATAACATACAGATAATACAACATAAACCATGTAACATACAGGCCACATAACATACAGATAATACAACACAAACCATGTAACATACAGGCCACATAGCATACAGATAATACAACACAAACCATGTAACATACAGGCCATATAACATAAAGATAATACAACATGAACCATGTAACATACAGGCCACATAACATACAGATAATACAACACAAACCATGTAACATACAGGCCACATAACATACAGATAATACAACACAAACCATGTAACATACAGGCTACATAACATACAGATAATACAACACAAACCATGTAACATACAGGCCACATAACATACAGATAATACAACACAAACCATGTAACATACAGATAATACAACACAAATCATGTAACATACAGGCTACATAACATACAGATAATACAACACAAACCATGTAACATACAGGCCATATAACATAAAGATAATACAACACATGTAACATACAGGTTAGGTAATATACAGATCATATAATGTAAGCAGAGGTCAGCATGGCTGAATGGATAGAGTGCTCACTCTAAAACTTCTGGTGCGCTGATGCTGAGGTAGCAGGTTCAACCCTTATACCAGTCAGTTGGACTAAAATGTTGACTTCTCGTCCTTGACTTTGTAATGTAAAAGTACAAATGCCTCACAAACTGGAGTGGGTTCATCTAAAGGCAAGGTGCACTGGTAATAGTACAGGGAAAGCTAATCCACACTAAAACAATAAGTCAATGCACTAGAAGTAGTAACACATGTATGGACTATGCTTGAGTTCAAAGTAACATGCAGATAATATAACACAAGCCATGTAACATGCAGATAATATAACACAAGCCATGTAACATACAGATAATATAACACAAGCCATGTAACATACAGATAATATAACACAAGCCATGTAACATGCAGATAATATAACACAAGCCATGTAACATGCAGATAATATAACACAAGCCATGTAACATGCAGATAATATAACACAAGCCATGTAACATACAGATAATATAACACAAGCCATGTAACATACAGATAATATAAGATTAGCAATGTAACATACAGATCATATAACACAAACCACGTAACATATAGGCCACATAACATACAGATAATACAACACAAACTATTAACATACAGGCCTCATAACATACAGATAATACAACAGAAACGATGTAACATACAGGCTACATAACATACAGATAATACAACAAAAATCATGTAACATACAGGCCACATAACATGCAGATAACACAACACAAGCCGTGTAACATACAGGCTACATAACACACAGATAATACAACAGAAACCATGTAACTTACAGATAATACAACATAAACCGTGTAACATACAGGCTACATAACATACAGATAACACAACGCCGCATAACATACAGATAATACAACACAAACCATGTAACATACAGGCTACATCATTGGCACCTTTCCGTCTTGACAGACAATAGTTTGGTACATTGTGCTTCAAAAAGGCTTAATAACTGTCATATGGCAATAACTACGATCCATGGCGGTGGCGAGTGTGGCTGGTAAGGCCAATTCTTGCTGCAAATGTTTGCCCACAGTAGGTGCATGTGAAAACATGGTCATTTCCACCCACCATTTTGCACCATCTTGCGTCTCTCACGCTCTGTGTGTGCTTTATATGCAATCATTTTCTCCTTTGTCTTTATTCCATTTCTGATAGTTGCCCTCCATGCAACACGTTCAGCGGCGACGTGCTCCCATTGTGCATTATCAATGCCTGTATCAATCATGTCCCGCTTACACACATCTTTGTATCGTAGTAGAGGCCGACCCTGAGATCTCCTACCCATCTGTAATTCACCAAAAAAGATGTCCTTTGGTATTCTACCATCAACCATCCTCCTAACGTGTCCTATCCATCTAAGTCTACGAAGACTGAGCATGGAATACACCGTCACACAACCTGATCTTTCCAATACTTCAGTATTTGTGATTTTGTCTTGCCACTTAATACCAAGTATTCTTCGCAGACACTGCATATGAAAGCTGTTTAAACGTTTCTCTTGGCGTGAGTAAGTTGTCCAGGTTTCACTGCCATAAAGAAGAGTACTAAGGACACAGGCTTGGTAGACGAGGACTTTTGTTTTGGCAGTAAGCTTCCTGTTCTCCCAGACTCTTTTTGCTAACATGTTCATTGTTGTTGCTGCCTTGCCAATCCTGATGTTGATTTCCTGATCGAGGGATAATTTGCTATTTACCTCTGATCCTAGATATGTAAAATGGTCTACTATCTCCAGTTCGGCGTCGTCAATAAAGATTGATGGTACACCATGTTCACCTTGTGACATAATCTGTATCTTCTTTTTGTTAATTGTTAAACCAAATTCAGAACAAGCATTGGAGAATGCAGATAGTAGATGTTGTAGTTCTTCCTCAAAGTGGGTCGTAATCGCAGCATCATCTGCAAAAAAGCAACTCTCTGATTAGTACCCTGCTAATTTTGGTCTTGGCCTTCAATCTCTGAGCATTATAGAGGCCACCATCTGAGCGTGAGTGAATGTATATACCGTCATCCTGATCACGAAAGGCAAGACCAGGGATGGAGTTATTGCCTCTCCATAGCACAAAGCCTGGGCTAAAATAAAGAAACCATGTGTTGCCCATGCAGCATGATCCCTCTCTCGGCCTGCCTAGTTCACTCCAGAGGAAAGTTAACACCTATACATCTGGAACAAGACAAGCTGCAGAAGCTGCCGGATCAGCAAAGCAATGCTCTAGCTGTCCGCCTGTCGGAGCTTCGATCCTAGACCAGATGCCAACCAAGGCTTAGGGCCTGGTCTGCCCTGCCATGACTTATTTTGTCTTTGGGTTGCATTTCCTCGCACCAGGATAAGGCTAGTACCCTCCCAATTGCGCTCTTCCGCCCGAAGCCGTTGGCACAATGTGGGGTGTCGGGTTTGGTAAGCGCCGCCCAACATTCGGCGCTGACAGAAACCAGGTAGTACCGTCTACTGTCATACGGTAGCTCAGTCATATCTGACTAAGACCTGACTCCTACAGGCTACATAACATACAGATAATACAACACAAATCATGTAACATACAGATAATACAACACAAATCATGTAACATACAGGCCACATAACATACAGATAATACAACACAAACCATGTAACATACAGGCCACATAACATACAGATAATACAACACAAACCATGTAACATACAGGCTACATAACATACAGATAATACAACACAAATCATTTAACATACAGGCTACATAACATACAGATAATACAACACAAACCATGTAACATACAGGCCACATAACTTACAGATAATACAACATAAACCGTGTAACATACAGGTTACATAACATACAGATAATACAACACAAACAATGTAACATACAGGCTACATAACATACAGATAATACAACACAAGCCATGTAACATACAAATAATATAAGACAAGCAATGTAACATACAGATCATATAACACAAACCATGTAACATACAGATAATGTAATTTTTCTTTTTTTTAGCGCTCGCTCATTTTGAACTCAAGTGTAGTCCACACACACTACTTCTAGTAGTGCTGGACTGAATTTTGTGTGTAATATAACACAAGCCATGTAGAAACAGGTTAGTTTAAGGAGGTTTGGCACAAAACTGGCTACTTCATGCTATAGAAAACTTTAGCTACAAAACCCAACCAATCACGAACAAGTATACAATGGGCTTGGTGTGAGTGGTTGGGGACCTTTGCTCCATTGTGAGATGACAGACGGAGGGGGAAGAGAACAAGAGGATGCATTGCAGAGGGAGCACTGTGTCCACAATAAGTTCAATTAGTAACCAAGTTACAATCCCAGCAGTAGTCAGACAGTGAGAACAACAGGATAAAAGAGGTGTAGCCAAACAAGAACACTATACCTCTGAAGTCGGAGTGGGTTCACCTGATGGCGAGGGACACTGTTAATAGAGAAAGCTAATCCACATGCAAAATCAGTCCAGCACTACTAGTAGTAATGTGTGTGGACTATGCTTGAGTTCAAAGCGAGCGAAAACAAAATAAAAACAAAAAACAAGAACACTACGCAGGAAGCCAGGGAAGATTAATAAACCAACACAGAACTGGTGTTGTGAGCCGCAACACGCTGCAGGAGTTACTGAGGAGGGGATCCGAGCACTTATGGACTGAATGGTTTAATGTGCAATGAGGATGATCTGTCGACTAACTAACTAAACCCCAGCATAAGAAGTTTTAAAAGAACTATTAGTTTCTAATATCACACACACTCCTCTGATCTCTTGGGTTTGGTATCCGATACGTAGCTATCTCCAATAAGTGCAAACAACAGGTCTAAGCGCAAGTTGTGCATGTAAAAAAATTCCATGACAGCTAGAAATTGCAAAGAGTGGGCTGTAGGGCTACTGCTTTGGAAAAATTATTAGGAAGGAAAGATAAGAGCCCATTACCTTGGATAAAAATCTTTCTACAGGGAACAAACCTTTTCACAAATACAAGCTAAAGTCAAACACTCTGGCCTCTGAGGTGCAGAACTAGGTTTGGTGCACTCTCCTTTAAAATAAAATATGAGGGAACATTAATATATTGACACAGAGTCGTGCATTATGTACCAGTGGATATTATGTTGTCAGCTCTATCCAGTATTTGGTTTGTTTGGGGGAGGGTGTGGGTTAAAATTGAAAAAATTATATCAATATGACAATAGCTACCTTCTAAACATTGTACACTAGTCAATTTATCTTGCAAACAGAAATTTCTGTACCAAGGAAATGTTTACATTTTAACTGAAACATCCATCTCACTTGTCTACAAATAGTTCAAATGTCATCAGTTTAATTTACAAACAGTTAAAATGTCAACAGTTTCGTAAGTTTAACCCATAAACCGTTCAAACTGTTTTACTTGAGAATCATTCATTTGTCAACAATTTAACCTATGAATAGTTCAAAAGACAATAGTTTAAAGTTTAAACTGAATAGTTCAAATGTCAACTGTTTAAACCTATAAATCATTCAAATTCAACATATTAATCGTTGCTTGTTACGATACGCCTAGTTGGTAACAGTGTCACTATTCTTTGCATCCTCTGTGGCTCCAGTCACAAATGGGTGATGGCGATAGTAATGTAGTAATACTACTACTACTAGTATCCGCCTTCTTTATTTAATTCAGAGTTTAAACATTGAGACTCAAGCAGTTGTTACTTTAACTTAAACTGTAAATGGTTAAATCCCAAGCAGTTTTTACTTTTTAAATAAATGTTTGGGTCAACTACAGAGCTTAAATTAATCATGTAGGACAGAAGAGCTAAATAGCCAATTACAATTTAAATATGGTGTATTTAATGTAACAACTGGGTTGGAGAGCTGAGAGAAGTATCCATAACCAAGAAATGTGTGGTTGTGGCGTGTTGCTATGTATACTGTGAGTTCAATTGTTGACATTTGAATTATTTGTGGGTTAGACTGTTTACATTTTAACTATCCTCAAGTTAAAGTTAAAGTTAAGGACTCATTTTAATGGAGGGGGTTGGCGTGAGATAAAAAAAAGTTTTCTGAAAACTTTAGTTAGCAGCATAATCCAGCCAATTATGAACAAGTCTACACAGGACTTGGCGTAAGTTGGTTGGGAGATGAAAAATGCCCTCAGTGAGATGAGAAGAGGTGGAGGAGGAAGGAAGTGGTTACAGATAGTGAGATACTTACACGACCTGGCCGTAAGCGCCGATGCCAACAGGATTCTGAATCGTGTAACGACTGGGCACCTCCCATATCGTCTTGTTTAATTCCACTGAAACAAGTCCTGGTTTACGCTGTCCAGAGGCAGCCATTTGTTCATTCAAATGTACCCGATACAATTCAAACAATATGTTAAACCTCACAGACACAGTATTATCCACAGAAATAAACCACTTCTTGTCCAATTCTCCCACTCTTCTACAAGTCGAAAGCAGAAGTGAACACGTCTGCAGCCTACTTCCGGTTTGCCCCGGGTTTATTGGAGGTGACCGCGTGCACCTGTCCTTCCCCGCCCACTACCTTAAGCCACTTGCCTTAAATTAAGCAATACACAAATAAATGTTGCAATAGCAACTTAAAACAAATCTCGGTAATTAGTTTTAAACAAACAGCTACAAGTCCAACATAACTCAAGACACAGACATTCAATGTGCAGAAGTCGCTCAACGCGAACAAGCAGGTTACAGGTTCCAGGAAACAAAATTATATCAACATGCAGGTCCATGAAAACCCGCCAGGGAGTGTCGTGTTTTTCCCGATTCATCTGTGTCAAGTCGGCTGGTTTGGGCCATCACGCGCTTTCGCGTCTCATGATTGCAGCCTTTATTTTTATTAAGTCGTGGAACATAACATAATTAACAGTCAAATATAAAATCGACACAGATATTTCCGAAGAAAAATTTGGTTTTTACAAACTAATATGGCATGAGAGAACAAATGCAGTGAGTCAACCCATTTTCACCAATGGAGCGTTGTTGAGTATATGATGATAGGCCCATATTGTATAGTCTATAGACCAGTCTCGATTGTGCAATATGACCAACTCTTTCCTTAATGTTGCATATCCCTTACAGGACGTTGCAGTCAACACCAGCCTTTTCAGCTGCTGTTGATGTACTAGACAAGGGTTCACGTTCAGCAGTTTGCCATTGCTTTCTGAACGACCGGCTACAACACCAATAAGTTATAACACAACGCGACACGGTCTGCTGGCATCCATGTATTTATCCCCCCCCCCCCCCTCTTGCTCTTTCCCGTTTGCCAATTATCACTAAGTTTTCAACTTTATTTCTCCCTATAACGTGCCCAAAACATCTCCAGTCTACACCAGATTTCTCTCAATAATTAACGAGTTTCAATGGTTTCTGAACATCCTTTTTCGAACTACAATTGACAGCTCGTTATTGTTGACTAAGTTTTCTATCTCCCAAGGGCTACTGTTGGCGCTTATTGCTATGGCGATCCTTGGCGAGGAGCGGCTGACCGAGTGGCTAGAATGTCGGATTCTCCTTCGGGAGACCCGGGTTCGAATCCTCGGTAAGGTGTGGAAATTATTTTTTCTGTCGGGGGTAAAAAGAAATCTCAAACCTGCACAGTTCGCGGCGACTGATCTAGTCAGACGACCTTAATTCCTCGGGCCCAAGACCCCCTGCCACACCAGAAGGTACTATATCATTGGCAGTAAATGACAGTAATGAAATAACAAGATTCTTGTTCTAATCTCTACGAGCCACCTTCCATCTCAAATATTATGATTGTTTCCAGATAGCTATGCCCATTTGTCTGTTTAAGAATGTTTCCATTAACTTGGATTTGTATTGTGGCATTCTTTTATTCTTGGAGATAACCATAATTTCTGTTTTCTTACATTTCTATCAAACCCTAGTTGCTCGCTGTGTACATTGTCAATAATAACAGCTTCCACTAGACGCTACATATTATGTTCATTATCTGCACTCCATATTGTAGCATCAGCATATCTTATATTGTTGATGATATGTTCTCAATGGCGACTCCTTTCATGTATTTTAAATTTCTCATAATATATTTGCTATATAAAAGGGGGTGGGTGGGGGAGAACCGGGGGATTATATACTTCCCCGTCCCACACATCACTAGATTGGCTGGGGTTGGCCTACTTCATTTGCAACTTTTATGGCAGCGCGTTATTTCCATTTCCAACATTCTTTACAAGCTTAAGGTCTTTCCCATTAATTTGGAGATCTACTAGCATTTTTATTATGTCGACTGTCTTACTTTATAAGAGGTTGTGTAGTCAATGAAACAAAGATGTAGGTCTTCTGTGGAACGATTTGTCAATGTTCTCAGCAACTATATATAAAATAGCATTTATTGAACTCCTGCCTTATGTATACAAACCCCAATTGTTCCTCCATTATCCCGTGCAAAATTATTCTTGTCAAAGTCTTTGTGTGTATGTATATATATATATATTATATACTCATGTTCATATATATTAACACTCATGATCCTGAAAAGTGCTTTCAGTTTCAACAGCAACTTGAAGACGCTTTCACTGATACACCAGAAAATTGTACAGTAAATGAAAAGTGGGGTCAAATTAAGGAAACTCTTTATAAAACTGCCGTAGGGGTTTACGGCACTGTGGATCATAAGAGGCAGGACTGGTTTGCGGCCAACAGCGAGACTCTGCAGCCCTTGATTGATAAGAAGAAGAAAGCTCTCTTAAGAAACAAGGAAAGACCAACGCGTAACACTCTGAGTGAGCTAAGGCAAGCTAGGAAGGATGTGCAAAAGGCTGCCAGGCAGTGTGCAAATGATTATTGGATCAAGTTATGTGAGTCCATTCAAATCGCAAGTGATAAGGGAGACATAAGAAGCATGTATGAAGGAATAAAGAAAGCCTGTGGTCCAGTGATCAAAAGAAGTGCACCGCTGAAAACCTTGACTGGAGATATCATCACTGATAAGAAACAGCAGATGGACAGATGGGTAGAGCACTATTTGGAGCTTTACTCAAGTGAGACCAAACTAGCGGATGATGCCCTCAACGCCATAGAGGCCCTGCCAACTCTTGAACCACCTGGACACACTTCCCACCATAACAGAAGTTAAGTGTGCTATAAATGAACTTGCATCTGGCAAGGCTCCAGGTAAGGATGGGATTCCAATAGAGGTTATCAGGAGTGGGCAAGACACACTCACTCTACAGATCCACCAGCTAATAGAGCTATGCTGGCGTGAAGGACAAGTCCCACAGGATTTCAAAGATTCAAACATCATAACGCTGTACAAGAACAAGGGTGATCGGAGCGACTGTAACAACTATAGGGGTATCTCACTTCTGTGTATTGTTGGGAAAGTATTTGCCAGGATTGTTCTGCGCAGACTTCAAGTCCTAGGAGATCAAGTCTACCCCGAATCACAGTGTGGCTTTCGACAGAACCGGTCTACCACTGATATGATATTCTCATTGCGACAAATGCAAGAAAAATGCCGTGAACAGAATCAACCACTGTTTATTGCCTTCATCGACCTCACAAAGGCATTTGATTTGGTCAGTCGTGAGGGTCTGTTCAAGGCACTAAAGAAGATTGGCTGCCCACCAACTCTTCTGTCCATTGTGGAATCGTTCCACACAGGCATGAAGGGTATAATCAAGTTTGATGGTGCAACTTCTGAAGAATTTGAAATCAAGAGTGGAGTTAAGCAAGGTTGTGTACTAGCTCCCACCCTCTTTGGAATATACTTTTCACTTCTACTGAAATATGCATTTCGTGATCAGGATGGTGGTATATACATTCACTCACGCTCAGATGGCGGCCTCTACAATGCTCAGAGATTGAAGGCTAAGACCAAAATTAGGAGGGTACTGATCAGAGAGTTGCTTTTTGCAGATGATGCTGCAGTTACGACCCACTCTGAGGAAGAATTGCAATGTCTGCTATCTGCATTCTCCAATGCTTGTTCTGAATTTGGTTTAACAATTAGCAAAAAGAAGACACAGATTATGTCACAAGGTGCACATGGGGTACCATCAATCTTTATTGACGACGCCGAACTAGAGATAGTAGACCATTTTATATATCTAGGATCAGTGGTAAATAGCAAATTATCCCTAGATCAGGAAATCAACATCCGGATTGGTAAGGCAGCAACAACAATGAACAGGTTAAGAAAAAGAGTCTGGGAGAACAGGAAGCTTACTGCCAAAACAAAAGTCCTTGTCTATCAAGCCTGTGTCCTTAGTACTCTTCTCTATGGCAGTGAAACCTGGACAACTTACTCACACCAAGAGAACAACTTAAACAGCTTTCATATGCGGTGTCTGCGAAGAATTCTTGGTATTAAGTGGCAAGACAAAATCACAAATACTGAAGTATTGGAAAGATCAGGTTGTGTGACAGTTTATTCCATGCTCAGTCTTCGTAGACTTAGATGGATAGGACATGTTAGGAGGATGGATGATGGTAGAATACCAAAGGATATCTTTTTTGGTGAATTACAGATGGGTAAGAGATCTCAGGGTCGGCCTCTACTACGATACAAAGATGTGTGTAAACGGGACATGATTGATACAGGCATTGATAATGCACATTGGGAGCAAGTTGCCGCTGAACGTGTTGCATGGAGGGCAAATATCAGAAATGGAATAAAGTCAAAGGAGAAAATTATTGCAGAAAAGTCACACACCAAGCGTTTGAGACGTAAGATGGTGCATGATGGTGGAAATGACCACGTGTTCACATGCACCCACTGTGAACGGACATTTACAGCGCAAATTGGCCTTATCAGTCACACTCGCTACCGCCATAGTTAAAAGTTATTATGCCTTTTTAGAGCACAAACTATCGTCTGTCAAGACGGCAAGGTGCCAATGTGTATATATATATATGGCAGTAAATAAAGCAATACACACACACACACACACACACACATCAATCATTGGCACCTTGCCGTCTTGACAGACGATAGTTTGTGCTCTAAAAAGGCATAATAACTTTTAACTATGGCGGTAGCGAGTGTGACTGATAAGGCCAATTTGCGCTGTAAATGTCCGTTCACAGTGGGTGCATGTGAACACGTGGTCATTTCCACCATCATGCACCATCTTACGTCTCAAACGCTTGGTGTGTGACTTTTCTGCAATAATTTTCTCCTTTGACTTTATTCCATTTCTGATATTTGCCCTCCATGCAACACGTTCAGCGGCGACTTGCTCCCAATGTGCATTATCAATGCCTGTATCAATCATGTCCCGCTTACACACATCTTTGTATCGTAGTAGAGGCCGACCCTGAGGTCTCTTACCCATCTGTAATTCACCAAAAAAGATATCCTTTGGTATTCTACCATCATCCATCCTCCTAAGATGTCCTATCCATCTAAGTCTACGAAGACTGAGCATGGAATAAACTGTCACACAACCTGATCTTTCCAATACTTCAGTATTTGTGATTTTGTCTTGCCACTTAATACCAAGAATTCTTCGCAGACACCGCATATGAAAGCTGTTTAAATTGTTCTCTTGGTGTGAGTAAGTTGTCCAGGTTTCACTGCCATAGAGAAGAGTACTAAGGACACAGGCTTGATAGACAAGGACTTTTGTTTTGGCAGTAAGCTTCCTGTTCTCCCAGACTCTTTTTCTTAACCTGTTCATTGTTGTTGCTGCCTTACCAATCCGGATGTTGATTTCCTGATCTAGGGATAATTTGCTATTTACCACTGATCCTAGATATGTAAAATGGTCTACTATCTCTAGTTCGGCGTCGTCAATAAAGATTGATGGTACCCCATGTGCACCTTGTGACATAATCTGTGTCTTCTTTTGCTAATTGTTAAACCAAATTCAGAACAAGCATTGGAGAATGCAGATAGTAGACATTGCAATTCTTCCTCAGAGTGGGTAGTAACTGCAGCATCATCTGCAAAAAGCAACTCTCTGATCAGTACCCTCCTAATTTTGGTCTTAGCCTTCAATCTCTGAGCATTGTAGAGGCCGCCATCTGAGCGTGAGTGAATGTATATACCACCATCCTGATCACGAAATGCATATTTCAGTAGAAGTGAAAAGTATATTCCAAAGAGGGTGGGAGCTAGTACACAACCTTGCTTAACTCCACTCTTGATTTCAAATTCTTCAGAAGTTGCACCATCAAACTTGATTATACCCCTCATGCCTGTGTGGAACGATTCCACAATGGACAGAAGAGTTGGTGGGCAGCCAATCTTCTTTAGTGCCTTGAACAGACCCTCACGACTGACCAAATCAAATGCCTTTGTGAGGTCGATGAAGGCAATAAACAGTGGTTGATTCTGTTCACGGCATTTTTCTTGCATTTGTCGCAATGAGAATATCATATCAGTGGTAGACCGATTCTGTCGAAAGCCACACTGTGATTCGGGGTAGACTTGATCTCCTAGGACTTGAAGTCTGCGCAGAACAATTCTGGCAAATACTTTTCCAACAATACACAGAAGTGAGATACCCCTATAGTTGTTACAGTCGCTCCGATCACCCTTGTTCTTGTACAGCGTTATGATGTTTGAATCTTTGAAATCCTGTGGGACTTGTCCTTCACGCCAGCATAGCTCTATTAGCTGGTGGATCTGTAGAGTGAGTGTGTCTTGCCCACTCCTGATAACCTCTATTGGAATCCCATCCTTACCTGGAGCCTTGCCAGATGCAAGTTCATTTATAGCACACTTAACTTCTGTTATGGTGGGAAGTGTGTCCAGGTGGTCAAGAGTTGGTAGAGCCTCTATGGCGTTGAGGGCATCATCCGCTAGTTTGGTCTCACTTGAGTAAAGCTCCAAATAGTGCTCTACCCATCTGTCCATCTGCTGTTTCTTATCAGTGATGACTTCTCCAGTCAAGGTTTTCAGCGGTGCACTTCTTTTGATCACTGGACCACAGGCTTTCTTTATTCCTTCATACATGCTTCTTATGTCTCCCTTATCACTTGCATGACCAGGGATGGAGTTATTGCCTCTCCACAGCACAAAGCCTGGGCTAAAATATAGAGATCATGTGTTGCCCATGCAGCATGATCCCTCTCTCGGCCTGCCTAGTTCACTCCAGAGGAAAGGTAACACCCCTACATCTGGAACAAGACAAGCTGCAGAAGCTGCCGGATCAGCAAAGGAATGCTCTAACTGTCCGCCTGTCGGAGCTTCGATCCTAGACTAGTCGCCAACCAAGGCTTAGGGCCTGGTCTGCCCTGCCATGACAATTTTGTCTTTAGCTTGCATTTCCTCGCACCAGGGTAAGGCTTGTACCCTCCCAATTGTGCTCTTCCGCCCGAAGCCGTTGGCACAATGTGGGGTGTCGGGTTTGGTAAGCGCCGCCCAACGTTCGGCGCTAACAGAAACCAGGTAGTACCGTCTACTGTTATACGGTAGCTCAGTCATATCTGACTAAGACCTGACAGACACACACACACACACAACACACACACATATATATATATATATATATATATATATATATATATATATATATATATATATATATATATATATATATATACCGGCTCGGTGGCTAAAGGCTTGCGAACACGGTTCGTGAGCCGGGTACCAGGCGTTCGAAGCTTAGCTGCGACCTATTTGTGCAGCAGACCATGTCGCGTTGTGTTATAACGTGCTGGTATGGGAGTCGGTCGTTCAGAAAGCAATGGCAAACTACTGAACGTAACACTTGCCTAGTACATCAACAGCAGCTGAAAAATGCTGGTGTTGACTGCAACGTCCCGTAAGGGATACGCAACTTAAAAAAAAAATAAAATATATATATATATATATCGTTAATGTATTCTATTCAACTCTTCTTGATTATAATTGCATATATAAAGTAAACAGCGTATGTTTATGTTTGTTTGAATATTTGATGCTCACTTTTGCTACCGTATATTGTGTAGATAATAATTAATATCATCAAGTTTGATTTTCATATCGAGCTATATACATCATCATTGTTATTTCTATTGTGTAGATTATATCATCAAGTTTGATTTTCATATATATAGTGCGATACATCTTCATGGTCATTTCTATATATGTTTACAGTTTTCAGCAAGTCACTATAATATTTAAAACATTAATGAAACAGCCACAATGGATTCAAAATTACGTAACATCTATTAATAACATGCTATACGCAAGTAATAGTCTTGCTAGCAGAAACTGGACAAGATCTCGAGAACAAACTAAACATGTAAATAGCACAAACCAAAGACATTGACTGGATATTTAAAAAAAAAAAAAGAAAAACACAAACAAATCTATGATAATAGAAGTAACAAAGAAGAAAACAACACTACGCATAGAAACACAAAGAGAATATGAGGCAAAGCAGGCAGCATATCTGAAAGCAGAAGATGAGAGGAAACACTATAAAAGGGCCCCAAATATAACATGTCAGCAAACAGTTGAACGGGGCCTGAAAAACTTTTTTCTCCAAGCAAGCAAGTAAAATAAGGCAGTCGAAACCACATTTAAAAATAGAAATAAACGGCAAACATCTCATGTTTCTTGGCCACATAATAACAAACAATGACAGGTATGGTATAGAACAGAAATAAAAACATTCGCAATTACCACAGCTGTATGAAAACAGGTGAAATACCCTACATACAAACAAGTATGCTACCTGTTAGAAACTGGGGATTATCAAATGCAAGGTTTAATCTACAGTGTTATACAATGTGGAGACGTGAAGAGACAGCTCGATGACAGAAATATTGCCTACGAAATGTGGATATTAAGACAAATGGGGCGAGTATTGCGGAAGGACACCGTGACAAATACAGATGTCTCTAAAGCACGCTAGGCCTAAAATTTAAAACAAAATTACTAAATGAGGCCAAGGTCCAACAATGAAATATGTTAGGCACGCAAAGCGACATAATACCCCGTTGATTGTGTAGTATATTTCTGCCACAACCATGGAGGGTAGCGACCGTTGCGTTCGCGTAAACAGTTTACAGCAGTGGTTCTCAACCGGTGGGGAATTCCCCCCCAGGGGGGAATTTCAGGGTTTCCAGGGGGGGAATGAAGACTATTTCAAGATCGTGTTAATACAAGAACCGATTACTTGACATAGTTTTTCCCTTCATACTTTACAGTTATGTATGTCTCGTCCTTCTAAACCTCATTTTATAAAGTAAGTAGACCCACAAATCATGTTTTACGTGGATGTCTAGACTTGTTTTAGTATATGCTATTACATTTACCTTCAATTTTTACGTATACTGTGTAGGGGTGGGGGGATTTTTTGATATGAAATATGAAAGGGGGGGGGGGGGGAATGACGTTCTGAAAATACGGTGAAGGGGGGAACGGGCCAAATTTTTGATAGGAAGGGGGGGAATGGCGTTCTGAAAATATGGTGAAGGGGGGAATGGGCCAAAAAAGGTTGAGAACCACTGGTTTACAGGGATATCCTGTTCCCCACGTCGGGAACCAGCGAGCTCTGGGCTAGTTTTAGGCAACCAAGTGAAAGACTTCTGTCAGTGATAAAAACTCCGCCGCGGAGCAAACACGACAGGGGGCTTCTGATCGTCAGATGAGGTCCTCCTTCCCTGAATGTTTCGGACCTTTCATTTCTTAACATTCTCTGGGGGCGGGCCCGTCCGGGTCATGACTCTCGGCGTCTTTCCCCATACCGTGCGAGATGCTCGGTCGTTGCGTTGTCCTTGTTGTTCCATGCTTGTCCCTTAACTGTGAACAACCATACTCTCAAGCCTCTCCTCACTCAAGGAGGAGAGCCTGTGCACCCGGTGCTTGGTTTCCTCTCACCATCCTAACACTTTTGATCGTGGGGAGCTAGCTTCTTCCCCAGCCACTGCCTCTATCGCCTCCGTTCGTCTTCGTTGCCATGTTCCTTCTTCGTGACCCGTTCACGGCGCCGCACTCTGGGAAGCCTGTTCTTCCTCTGGGTTCGTCAGCCCATCCCTTGGTCTCTGCTGTGGAGTACGGCTTTCGTATGTAGACTTCCGCCCTAGTATGGAGGTTGGACTTCGGCCGATATTTGCATGATTTGGCGACTGCTACCGTGCAGCAATTTGTCCCACCGAACAGTCCTGTATTTTTATGCACTACCCTCGCTCGGAGGGAAAGCTATGGAGTGGACACAAGACAGTGCAAGTTCTTGCTCTTAACTGAGAGATTGGTTCCGATGTTGCCCTGCAGTTACCGACAGAAGCTTTAACCTTATTATTGTCGAGACATGTCCCAATCTATGTTTCTGCAGTTCCACAGCCAACACGAGACCTTTTCGGCTGCCTCGCCCAGTTGTTTTTGTGCCCGAGTTCTCGCTTGTCTTTATATGCCCACCTGATTTAACACATCATACATGGAGAGGGAGACTAGACCTCTTGTGCTCACCTCCACTGCGAATAGCATGACAGTGTACCATTCCTGTCTCAGACTAGCGACCATGTCATCGTACTTCTCCATCTTATAAGAATGTTGCTCCTCGATGTTTGACTCATATGGGACTGTAAACTCAATCAGCGTTAGCTGTTTGGCCGACGAGGAGTGAAGTACGATGTCAGGTCGCAAGCGGAACTGCCAGATCACCTCATGGTACCACCATGACCCTTTAGGTCCAGTCACCCGCGCCATCGAAAATGGACGGTAGGTCGGCAGCGCGGCCTTCCTTGTCTCTACGTTGCTGCCCAGCTCTGACGAAGTAAATCCCAGCGCTTCGGCCTGATCCATCTGTTCGCCCGCATTTTGGCTACATCCACTAAGGCTGTCAAATTCAAGGTTTGTTGTGGCGCCATGTGAAACGGCCTTAGCATAGGGCTATTTTGTATGCGGACAGTATGTGTTCCGCCGTCTGGACCTTATTACAGAGGGGACATGACGGGCCGGTGGCTTTACTCCACTTGACTAAGTTGGCAGCTGATGGTAGGACATAGTAGAGGGATTGAACTACGGAACTTAAGCGCAGTGGTGCCATACGCCATATCTCATTCCAGGTTAGGGACTTCTGCACTATCCTTTCCCATGACACCTATTGGCCTTGCTGTGCTTGCTGGGCAGCCATTTATAGCCTATCTTCATCATCTCCCTGGCGGAACTCCTGAATCACCATGTCTCTGCGTTCCTTGGTTGTCGTCCTTGACCACATCGGAAGCTCTGTCATTGTGCCCAAAACCCCTTCTATCCGATTGGGTGGGCCCCATGACTTCCTTCAGCTTGAGTGCTGTCTGGGTATCTTCGACCGCACTGACGACTTTCCACTTCCTTCCCGTTCTAAGCGTGTGTTGTGAGGCACTGACTGCCTTCATCTGGATTCTCGCGTAGCATCATCGCGAGTCTGGCTTTTCCAACTGAATTCTTCCGTGAGTGACAAGAACGGGAGGACGAGCTTACTTTGTTTACAATATAGCGCAACCGTCGTAAGACATGGTGGAGCTCCAAGCCACTTCCTTGTGTATTTGCTTATCTTCATCTCCAGGGTCTTCACTTTGCTCGTGCCTATATCATATATCAGCAGGGGCCACGGGAGTTTCGGAATAAGCATGAATTGGAGACACCAGACCTTGAATTTGCCTATAAGCCTGATTTTGTCGATGGTACGCAGACCGTTTGGCACTATTTCGTGTATCTCTACCACCGTGTTCCTGTCCGTCAGGGTTGCATCGTACACACGACCGAGACTCTTTACCGGTTCGTCGACTACGGTGAGAATTGCCTGCCCGGCAACCATGAATAACCTTTCAGCCGCGCTACCCTTCACGATCGACAGGCTTCTGGATTTCTTGGGCTTGAAGCTCATCCTGCACCAACGAATCAGTTCATCTAGCCTGCGGAGGATGCTGCGGGCGTCACTCTCCTTCGGTGTCAGGATTTTCGTATCGTCCCTGAAGGCCTTCAGTGGCTGAATATTTCGTTCCTCGCTGAGTTTCGGACAATGTGCGTAGCTGGATGCCTCATCCAGGATCACCCGCATGGCCATGACGAATAGTACATCCTATGACAATACCCATCTGCAGGTCGATCCATCTGGTCGTGAACGTCTTGATTGAGAAACATAGAGAGAAGCCATATAAGTACTGCATGAGCATTGCTGAAGTATCCTCGAGCACATGATACTTTTTGAGGGCATGTCACAACATCTGGTGAGGAACTGACCCGTACGCATTTGCCAGATCCAACCATATCACGTGGAGTTCCTCCTTCTTCATCTTCGTTCTCTGGATGGCTTCCAAGATCATGGTGCCGTGTTCTAGTCATCCGTGGACACCAGAGATCTTCCCTTTCTTGAACCGACGTGTCGACGTACTTGTTCCTCATCAAGTACTTCGTGGTTCGGCTGGCCATGACTGAGAAGAATATTTTCCCCACAGACGTTCAGAAGAGAGATCAGGCCTGAATTGGGCAATGCTGATTGAGTTTTGCTCTTTGGGAATGTACATTCGTTAGCTTTCTTCCACTCCGTGCTGACGCGCTTGTGTTTCTACGCGGATCTCGGTATCCGTTGGAGTTTCTTAAGGACGTTCGGGCACCTCTTGTATACTGTGTAAGGCACACCAATGGGCCCTGGTGCAGACTTTCCACGTGCCATTTTGATCACTACCTCGACCTCGCTCCACATCGGAGGCTTGTCGTTGAAACCCATAGTTGGTTTCTCTGGCCTTTTGAGCCCCTCAATCTCTCCTAGTGGGAGGTCCCGATGGGCATCAGAGTTCGTCATCATGAGGTGGTTCTACAGCTCCTCTTTGCTGACATTCAGGATGCCGGATCGCGGCTGTTCCAACAAGTCGAGTGCAAACTTGTATGGTTTCCGGAAGAATCTCCCACGTTCCTTCGGGATTTTCCTCCTGTTCCTGCAGAACAGTTTCGTTCGGGATAGGGCATTGTGCCTGTCTTTCAGATGTTGCCACACCTGACGCAGGTCCTCCTTCTCATGCTCTGGTGCTGCTTTAAACCTTTTCCGAGCGGCTTTCTTCTGTGTTTTTACATCCTCCAGCAGTTTCTGCTGCCTGGTCTTCTGTGGAGTAGCTGACTCCTTCTTCTCGCAGCAACCAAACTGAATCAACGAGTGGAGGTATACAATCTCAACAAACTTTAGCAACTTCTCCTCAAGGGACTTGTATTTTAGCTCTTCTTCTAAAACACATGACAACGCTTCGTATAATTGAGCCCACTCTGCCGTCTTTTTGGCATTGGGGAACTTGATCTTCACCCTGGGACTCTCGGAAGTTTGCTCGGGTACGTCACAGGTGACATCGACTTGAGTCTTCTCAGCACATGTGGGGTTTTGCCTGGCTGAGATCCTCTCGTGTTTCGTGTTTATCCTGTTCTCAGGAGCACTGTCCGTACCTCCTGTGACGCACTCTCGCACTTCTTTCGCCAGCGTGAATTCTCATTCACCGGAAGGTGGGGAAGCTTTTACCACAGACGCATGGCCAGCCCGGTCGTTGGGCTGAAATCACGGTCGATTGAACGGATAGGGTTGTCATCGTGTGGTCGCCAATTGACCCTTCATGCCCCCACCCCCTTTCGGGGGATCCTGGGGGAATCTTTTCCTTTGTTTAGACGCGACAAGGATATTATACAGCAATAAGATTATCAGCCCGATCTGCTGTCAGCCCGACCGTTTCACCGGTGGAGCCAGTTCCACCACTGCGCTGCAGCAGTCCTCCGTCTTCCCAGAGTGCCCATCCGTCTATCCGGAACGTCTGATGGATGGGTCATAAGTTAGTTGTATAAAATGGATAAGTAGTAATATAATGTGTAGTATCCAAGTAGTGACGATACTTTTTGACGACGGAAGCCGAAAGGACAACATTAATTAAAAAAAAAAAAACAAGAAAAAAGAGATTGATGTGACTCCACTGGGGGAAGCTGAGATATTAGATCTTAATAGAATGGATATCAGCTGGAATGTTAGAAACACAAGAAGAACATATACGGCAATAAAATGGATCGTTGAAATTCTTAAGGATTAGTAACAAGTACTATTCGATTTGAAGAAACCATCTAAGGTTTCTGAAGTTAAATCATTATTGGTGAAATAGAATTATGAATTGACTGGAGGATTTTGTGACGCTATTTGTTTTGTCACCTGAGACTTTTATAAATTGTGTCCAGTCGAGGAAGCTTATATTTGAAATCAGGATGGAGTAAAGAATTTGACTCAACATTAACATGGTGAAGTTTCCTGAAATTGTTTCTGCAATTGCCACGGTTTGATAACATTATTCATCTGAAATCAAGGCGAGGTTTTATCTTCTTCTTCTTCTTCTTCTCCTTCTTCTTCTTCAGCGTTCTGAGCCATTGAGGTTCTTTGCTGCAGATACAATCCGTCTCCATTCGTCTCTCTGGTTGACCTTCTCTTGCCAGTCGTTGATTCCATGTACTTGTAGGTATGTATATATATTATCTCTCCACCGTCTTCTTGGTCTACATCGGGGTCTACGGTCATTTATTTCCTGAGTGTAACGAGTTTTGTTTCCCTATTATCTTCCATTCTTTCTATATGCCCCAGCCATTGTAGTCTATTAGCCTTCATGATACCAGTGATTAGCGGGGACTTAAACAGATCATAAATGTCTTTGTCTTCTTTTCCACTCTCCACTTTGTGTATCCCTAATGGGTCCAAAGATGTGTTTTAAAACTTTGTTCTCAAAGGTTTGTAACAAGGCTTTGTCTCCTTTCGTTTTACTCCAGGTTTCAGAGCCATACAGCACAACTGGTCTGATCAGTGTTTTGTATATTGTGATTTTGGTGTTACGAGATAGCGCATTTGATGTTTGTAGATGTTGTAGTGCATAGTATATCTTATTTCCAGAATTGATTCTAGAGGTTTTATCTTAAATGAAAATTTCACCACTATGGATCACGTGCCATCTAAATAAATGGTCCTGGTGTCAGCCGGGCTTCTCGTGACATAGGACCAATTATTGGTCCTGTGACCGAGGATTTCGGTTGACATGCTGTGACACTGTCATGCTTTCGTACTCCGCCTTCCAGTTTCAAGACATTGAATTCGTTTTCCGCACTTATACAGGGAGGCGAATATCATGCACCCGGTCCATCTTGTCCAATAGGTTTAAGTAACCGTCAAACAGGTTGCGACTGTGTGTATAGTGATTGGTGGTGTCTTTGATTACTTGTGGAAGACTGTTCCACAACTGAGCGGCAGAGTACGCTAAGCTTATTTTGTATAAGTCTATCATAGGTTTAGGGACATGAAGTATGTTTAGTCATTCGCTATGTCTTGCGTTATATTTATATTATTGAAAGAAAACATGCTGGACGTGAAAGACACAAATTGTTCTTCTCTTCTTTCTTCTTCTTTCGTTCGCTTGAAATACATCTATAACTGCAATGTTGTCTTCTGTATGAATCTAACAGTGTTTTTTAGTTCACACAGCGGTCCATAGAGTTTATCTTCCACTGTTGTCTCTCTAGGCCAGAATGTTCACCTGGATATGTTGTAGTTTGGGCAGTCTTGGAGTATGTGCTCTGCTGTCTGCGGCGCCAAACCACATGTGCACATGGCTGAGTCACCAATCTTGAATTTTGTTCTAAACATGATGCATTGTAATCCCTGAATACCTATACAGCAAGAGTTAGTCGCATATCCTTTACATAGCGTCACAGTCAATTCCAGCATTTATTTGGCTGTTTGTGATTTATTGGTAAGTTTACTTTCAGTAGTTTGCCATTGACTTTCTGAATGAACAGCACTCATACCATTGTATGAAAACCAACTCAAGGTGGTTTGCTGCCAAATCGCCCGCAGCTGTGTTTCGTACATAAATTGCGTTCGTAAACCCTTCGCCACAGAGCCAATTGTAGCAAGAGGGGTCTCATTAATCACCAAAGTTGCCATTCTGGCAATATTTCCTCATGTACCTGAACCACACCATGCATTGTTTGCAAGGTATGTGACCATAGAGTCCAACTTTTGAGAAAACAAAAAGAAAATGTTTATCTGCATATTTTTTCCATTGCCTGCAATACACAATTCACAGAATTATACCAACGTTTGCGTACTAAGTGATTCAATGAGCATGATCCGAAAAATCGAGGTGATTCTGTACGTAGACAATGGACTGAATCGCTGCGGCGGTCTGTTGTCTGTAGTCACCTTCATCTTCTTTCCGGGAGTTGAAGAAAATGAATGAACTGATAAACTTGCTGGCCCTGCATCCCATGCAGATGGCCAGCCCATGGATTGTGCAGAAGTTACTAATGCCTTTAGAGAGATGTCGAGAGCGGAGGAATTTGATGTCAGTGAATTCAGTTTTCCAGAATGCAAGAACCTGGAGTACAACGAAAGGAGACGAAGCCTTGTTACAAACCTTTGAGAACAAAATTTTAAGACGCATCTTTGGACCCATTAGGGATACACAAAGTGGAGAGTGGAAAAGAAGAAGTAACAAAGACATTTATGATTTGTTTAAGTCCCCGCTAATCACTGGTATCATGAAGGCTAATAGACTACAATGGCTGGGGCATATAGAAAGAATGGAAGATAATAGGGAAACAAAACTCGCTTACACTCAGGAAATAAATGACCGTAGACCCCGAGGTAGACCAAGAAGGCGGTGGAGAGATAATATACATACAGACCTACAAGCACTTGGAATCAACGACTGGCAAGAGAAGGTCCACCAGAGAGACGAATGGAGACAGATTGTATTTGCAGCAAAGAACCTCAATGGCTCGGAATGCTGAAGAAGAAGAAGAAGAAGAGAAGAATGCAAGACTCAGGAGTAAAATTGGCACGACCAGGAATGAATGAAAGGCACATCAGGAGAACAAGGGGGCCTCATCAACCAACACAGAACTAGCACTATTAGCATTCAAATGCCAATACATATGTTTGGGGGGGGGGGATCTAAGTACCTATGGACTTTTCCGGAGTTCGGGGATGAGACCTTCAATTATTCTAGGCCACAACTCTATGAGGTGGGAAGTGTTAGACCTTCAATTGTTCTAGGTCACAACTCAATGAGGTGGGAAGTGTTAGACCTTCAATTTTTCTAGGTCACAACTTAATGAGGTGGGAAGTGTGAGACCTTCAATTGTTCTAGGTCACAACTCAATGAGGTGGGAAGTGTGAGACCTTCAATTGTTCTAGGTCACAACTCAATGAGGTGGAAAGTGTGAGACCTTCAATTGTTCTAGGTCACAACTCAATGAGGTGGGAAGTGTGAGACCTTCAATTGTTCTAGGTCACAACTCAATGAGGTGGGAAGTGTTAGACCTTCAATTGGTCTAGATCACAACCTAATGAGGTGGGAAGTGTTAGATCTTCAATTGTTCTAGGTCACAACTTAATGAGGTGGGAAGTCTTAGACCTTCAATTATTCTAGGTCACAACTCAATGAGGTGGGAAGTGTTAGACCTTCAATTATTCTAGGTCACAACTTAATGAGGTGGGAAGTGTTAGACCTTCAATTGTTCTAGGTCACAACTTAATGAGGTGGGAAGTGTTAGACCTTCAATTATTCTAGATCTCAACTTAATGAGGTGGGAAGTGTGAAACCTTCAATTGTTCTAGGTCACAACTTAATGAGGTGGGAAATGTGAGACCTTCAATTGTTCTAGGTCACAACTTAATGAGGTGGGAAGTGTTAGACCTTCAATTATTGTAGGTCACAACTTAATGAGGTGGGAACAGATAACAGATTAACACTATTCTTTATGAACACTAAACAGAATAATTAAGCAAGACCATGATTCTGAGAAGCACGGTATGCATCACACTGGTTTCTCAAGTCAGAGCCCGTAATGAAGGGGAGACTACTGATTAAGTGCCATGGGATGATTAATCATCTTAAGCGACTTCCCATATCTGCCATGGGTTTATAATACAAAATGTCTACTGCCATATTAGCGATTTTGAAGTCATAACTGTGACACACCCATACTTCCAATTTTCTGCCCAAACCTATGTTTTGTTTGGCCCAAACCTATTTTTTGTTTGGCATTGAATCTGTTAAAGTACAGAAATCTGGCCAAGCAAAAGTGTGCAAGACGCGACATTTCCTTGGGGGAAATTCAGAACCAGAACACCATGTGTCAATTATGCGTGAAAGGAAGCCTTCTTTTTGGTAGCCAGCTTGGCATAGTGGATAGTGAGCTTATCTGCTAAGACAGTGGTCCACACTGACACCATGAAATCTTCTGCGAACGTCGCCATGCTGACACCATGTAATATTATACGAACGTCGCCACACTGACACCATGAAATCTTCTATGAAAACTACATGGTCAAGACTAATTCAGTCAGCAAATGACAGGAAGAAGTTGGATGTGTCAGCTGAAAGGTGTATATGTCGTAGCTCTGCTGGAAACACTGTTAATCAAGTCAACCTGAACTTGGGGACATAAATTACAAGTACATCAGAAGTCGGAGGGGAATCGCCTGATGGCAAGGGACACTGTTAATAGGAAAGCTAATCCACTCACAAAATTCAGTCCATCACTACAAGAAGTAGTGTGTATGGACTATACTTGAGTTCAAAGCGAGTAAGTGCCCCCCCCCCCCCCCCCCCCCCCCCCCCCCCCCCCCCCCAAAAAAAAAATAAAATTATTTCAGCAATCAAGACCCTTCATGGCTTTCTCCAAACTGAATCACACGTTGTCTAGAAGAAGATTATCCATTCAGTTTGACTGGGTATTTTGCTTGGTAGTATTTTGTAGCTGAAGTTTTCCCCAGGATGGGGTTGCCAGTCCTTCCTTAGTCACCTCTTACAACAGGCATGGTAAGCTACAGTATTATTATTATTTGCTTTCTTTATGAGCACAGCCGGCTGCGTGGCAAAGGGGTTGCGGACACAGTTCGTAATACCACATACCCACATTCAAAACACAGTTGCGGGTGATTTGGCAGCAGACCGCCTTGCGTTGGTTTTTTAATGAAATGGTATGGGTGCTGGTCATAATGAACGTAAACTTGCCAAGAGATCGCAACAGCAAAATATGCTGGTGTTGACTGTGATGTCCTGTAAAGGATATGCAAATAACTACGAGCACAGTAACACAGGTGGAACAGGCACAAACTCAAACTACCACACCGACAGACATACAATAATATCTCAAACACACAAACAAACTGGTGAATTCACAACAACAGGCATACCTGTGGTAACATTCAGGAAGAAAGAAACTGAAATATATGCTGTCAATATTAAAATTTGATATTTATATGTATCATTCCATATAATTTACTGTTAACAATGTCAACTGCACACATCAGATAAAACATATGCCCTGCCCTGGGTAGGTATAGTTTATGCTTTGCACTGAGCAGGTAAAACATACACCCTGCATCGAGCAGGTAAAACATACACAAAGCAGGTAAAACACACATCCTGCACCGAGCAGGTAAAACATACACCTTGCATCGAGCAGGTAAAACGTAACCTTGCATCGAGCAGGTAAAACATAACCTTGCATCGAGCAGGTAAAACACACACCCTGCATCGAGCAGGTAAAACATACACGAGCAGGTAAAACACACACCCTGCACCGAGCAGGTAAAACATACATCCTGCACCGAGCAGGTAAAACATACACCCTGCACAGAGCAGGTAAAACATACACCCTGCACCGAGCAGGTAAAACATACACGAGCAGGTAAAACATACACCCTGCACTGAGCAGGTAAAACATACACCCTGCACAGAGCAGGTAAAACATACACCCTGCACCGAGCAGGTAAAACATACACGAGCAGGTAAAACATACACCCTGCACCGAGCAGGTAAAACATACATCCTGCACAGAGCAGGTAAAACATACACCCTGCACCGAGCAGGTAAAACATACACCCTGCACCGAGCAGGTAAAACATACACCCTGCACAGAGCAGGTAAAACATACATCCTGCACCGAGCAGGTAAAACATACACGAGCAGGTAAAACATACACCCTGCACCGAGCAAGTAAAACATACACCCTGCACAGAGCAGGTAAAACATACATCCTGCACCGAGCAGGTAAAGCATACACCCTGCACCGAGCAGGTAAACATACATCCTGCACCGAGCAGGTAAAACATAAATCCTGCACCGAGCAGGTAAAACATACACCCTGCACCGAGCAGGTAAAACATACACGAGCAGGTAAAACATACACCCTGCACCGAGCAGGTAAAACATACACCCTGCACCGAGCAGGTAAAACATACACCCTGCACAGAGCAGGTAAAACATACACCCTGCACCGAGCAGGTAAAACATACACCCTGCACAGAGCAGGTAAAACATACATCCTGCACCGAGCAGGTAAAGCATACACCCTGCACCGAGCAGGTAAAACATACATCCTGCACCGAGCAGGTAAAACATAAATCCTGCACCGAGCAGGTAAAACATACATCCTGCACAGAGCAGGTAAAACATACACCCTGCATCACGCAGGTAAAACACACGCCCTGCACCGAGCAGGTAAAACACACACCCTGCACCAAGCAGGTAAAACCTGCATCTAGCAGGTAAAACATACATCCTGCACCATGCAGGTAAAACATATATCCTGCACAGAGAAGGTGAACCATACACGAGCAGGTAAAATACACACCCTGCACCAAGCAGGTAAAACCTGCATCTAGCAGGTAAAACATACATCCTGCACCATGCAGGTAAAACATACATCCTGCACAGAGAAGGTAAACCATACACGAGCAGGTAAAACACACACCCTGTAGCTAGCAGGTATAGCTTACATTTAGACTGAATGAGCTCAGTGAACATTTATGTCAGAAGTTCCTAATGAAGTTACATTACAAACTGGTTTAACGGGTTACAGCATCACGTCAAACATAAAATGATTTGTTTTTCTGCAAACATATCCATGTGTCTCGCCCTCCTTCTGTAGACCATAGCACCAAGAAAATGACACAGGATGAATAACAGAATCCCAGACCATAAATACACACTTATAACTATTATAAACATGGATGTCATGTGACATTGCGAGGAAAAGCATTTCAGTAGTGAAATAAAGAGCAATTATAATCACCAACATAAAAATATCATGTAGAGAATCCAGTCTATCTTTTTTTTTTTTTTTTTCAGTCGTCATCCAGATTTAGATATAAATGTTAATTTAACCTAAGGAACATTACATCTTCATAGCTTTTCATTGTTCATAAAATTGACGGCTATATTTGGTATCTCAAAAGTGTGTACATAATATCCTCATGAACAAGATGTTAGAAAAATTTATTGTGAAAATATCAACAACAACAACAACAAAAACACAACAACAAAAACACAACAAACTTAGTGAACTTGCACATACTCAACTCAAACTAAATGAAAATAATGATGACATACTGTAAATAACTGACAATTTCTTCTCCTGCCCAAACAATTAAGAATACAATGTGCAAGAGACATAGTCCCTGACACACACCTGAACAGTTAGGCACAAAAATACACTCAAGAAACTGTTGATAAAATATGTCTCGTCACACAGTCTCAAGTCACAGACAGTTTCACGTCAAACAATACCACAAGTCAGTCTTTCTGTGTATGTAAATTAACACTTGTGGTAAAATACATATAATGCCACAAAGACAGCGAGTGGGGAGCAGAAGACAGAGGGAGAGTGAAAGAGAGAGAGAAAGAGAGAGTGAAAGAAAGAGAGACAGAGGGAGAGAGAGAGGGAGACAGAGAGAGACAGAGAGGGAGACAGAGAGAGGGGGAGAGAGAGTGAAAGAGAGAGTGAACGAGAGAGAGAGGGGGAGATAGAAAGAGAGAGGTAAAGAAGGAGAGAGAGAGGGAGACAGAGAGGGGGAGAGAAAGAAAGAAAGAGAGAGAGTGTGAAAGAAAGCAGGAAAGAGTGAAAGATAGAAAGCGTGAAAGAAAGATCACAAAGATAATTAACATTTATTAAATGAAGTGAACAAAATTCTCCATGAACATTAATGTAAAGGCAGGTGGCGAGATAAATCACAAATTTAACAGATAAATGATAACAACAAGATGGAGGGTGCGATGAAAGTGAGAATGATCAACAAATAGTATATGTCAACTTCACCACAGAAGAGTTACTCCCAGAGACTCCACACTTATGCCTGCATCTACATCAAACACTGACTCCACATTGTAACTTCTCCTGCTTTTAAAACCTTGTGCTATTCACAAGCAACTGTGCAGCACCAAAGAAAACATCAGAACAAATCCTACAAAGCTACCCAGATTTGCAAGATGGAGAATGGAAATCTGGCCCATCAGAGCAACTCTATATGTCAAATTCGTAGGAACTAGCGAATATCTCATTGGTGTGTTACAGGGGCATATAAGGAAAGGAAAAAATGGCAGCACTATCATCTAGTATGCATGTTGTAGGAAGCGGCTGACTTCACAAAGGGTATGGCTTGATTTGGTTGAAGGTTTATGCTCTGTTGGGAGGTGAAAGGCAGAAGACAAAGAAACTGAAGACAGGCTGGTCATGATTCATACCATAATACAGACACAGCAATTGTTGATGGCTGAAGAGAAAAAGAAGTGCTATCCAAAGAAGATACAGAGAGGACTTGGCAATTGCTTCCGCTTAGAAATCTGCATCGCTGAATAGAAAAGGGCGCTTGCTCTTAAACTTCTAGTGTGCTAATGGTGAAGTAGCGGGTTCAACCCCATCACCGGTCAGCTGGACTAAGATGTTGACTTCTCATCCTTGATTTGGGGACATAAATGACCAGTATCTCTGAAGTCAGAAACAGAAAATCAGTACATCATGGACTAAGTTCAAGGTTAAAGTGAATAAACAAAACAAAAAAAAAACCTTGCCAATCCTCCGCAATCTCATCTTTTCCACATACGGGTTCTCAATCTGTTCCTCCACCTTCTCCACCTCATCCCACAGGTGCACAACCACCTCTCCCTTGTCCATAGGTAATCGACCACCAAGAGGTGCACTCCCTGTCAGCCTATCAGCCTGTTCATTCCCCCCGCACTCCCGCATGGCCAGGGCAAAAAATCCATACAATTCTTACAATCTGTGACCTCTGAAGCGAGGTGAGCCATTCCACTAACAAGGCTTACTATATAACTACTAAGGGACTACTACCGAATTAGTCAGTGAGTAAAATAAAGTAACCCTTTCACATCTTGAGATATACATTCCACTAACAAGACTTACTATATAACTACTAAGGGACTACTACCGAATTAGTCAGTGAGTAAAATAAAGTAGCCCTTTCACATCTTGAGATATACATTCCACTAACAAGACTTACTATATAACTACTAAGGGACTACTACCGAATTAGTCAGTGAGTAAAATAAAGTAGCCCTTTCACATCTTGAGATATACATTCCACTAACAAGACTTACTATATAACTACTAAGGGACTACTACCGAATTAGTCAGTGAGTAAAATAAAGTAGCCCTTTCACATCTTGAGATATACATTCCACTAACAAGACTTACTATATAACTACTAAGGGACTACTACCGAATTAGTCAGTGAGTAAAATAAAGTAGCCCTTTCACATCTTGAGATATACATTCCACTAACAAGACTTACTATATAACCTACTAAGGGACTACTACCGAATAAGTCAGTGAGTAAAATAAAGTAGCCCTTTCACATCTTGAGATATACATTCCACTAACAAGACTTACTATATAACTACTAAGGGACTACTACCGAATTAGTCAGTGAGTAAAATAAAGTAGCCCTTTCACATCTTGAGATATACATTCCACTAACAAGACTTACTATATAACTACTAAGGGACTACTACCGAATTAGTCAGTGAGTAAAATAAAGTAACCCTTTCACATCTTGAGATATACATTCCACTAACAAGACTTACTATATAACTACTAAGGGACTACTACCGAATACTGGGTATATGCTGCCAACAACATATCTCTATACACCAATCGGCAGTCAAGAGAGGGGGGGGGGGGGGAGAGAGAGAGAAGGAAGAGGGGGTCAATGACACACTGGCTGTATTTACTTCCCAGGACATTTCCGGGTAGCCATTTTTTGCTGGGTTCATCTGGAAGCCATGGTCAATTTTAAACTTCGCTTCGGTGTGAATTCGAACCCATGACCACCGGGTTGGCAGGCAAAAATCTAGCCAATACGCCAGTGTGGCTCCCACTAGATACATATACTCTGTATAAACGTATATATCCATTTGTTTCAATATATGTGAATAAGTGTGCAAGTGTACGTGCACATATGTTAATACGTATACATATGTAAGTGTATGTTTATATATAAGTGTGTGTGGGCACTCTTCCGAATGACGGCCCCAGATTATTTAGCGTTAAAAAAAGTATCCCTTACAGGGCTTCATTAGGTGATTATGCTCGTTCCGGGACGATGTGTTGTCAATCACTTCAGTGTGTGGTGGACTGCTAGACTGATTCGATGGATACAATAAATGTTTCTGGGGCAGAGGCCCTCACTGTCGCCAGTAGTACAAGATATGGATATACACTCCGACGACAGTGAGGGCCCTCTGGGCCCAAAACATTACTGCATCCATTGATCGGTCTAGCAGTCCACAACATGCTCAACTGGAAGTGATCGACAACACATTCAATGCTCGTTCCGATATGTAAAAAAATTTTCCACTAAGAACATGTTTTCGGAAAGAATTTACAACTTTTCTACATATAACTGTGAAATATTATTGGTACGTAATTCCATTTTCTCAGTTCTATATTTTAGTTCGTAGTGTTTAATATTTATTTTATTATATCACCTCATGAGGCCCTCTAAGGGATGCTTTTTATTCTAAATAATTTGGGGCCGTTGTTCGGAAGAGTGCAGTGAGTGCGTATATATTTGTCTAAATGTATGAAATATGTGTATGTGTTTATGAAATTAGTAATGTTTATGTATGTATGTGTACATATATAAATATCACATACCCAGATACATATCTTACCACACTGTGGTATCTACAACAACCCAGTCTGCTTAACATTTCACAAAAATGTATCACATTTCAGGTAATGTATCACTTCTGGATACAAGACACTTCACATAATAGATGCAATAACAATGTGCCTGAAACAACAGCAGTCACAAGCTGTTGGGGAGTGTGACCAGAAACAACAGCAGTCACAAACTGTTGGGGAGTGTGACCGGAAACATAAACTGAATCAAAATACAAGGATTGCACACTGCAGAAATACCCAGACTGCTTTTTATCCAATGTTTGATTGTGTCTCACAAGAAAGGAATAACTATTGTTTGGAGTCAAATATACAGACTACGCACACACAAGAGCATTTATAACTGTTACTGTAGCAACAATAACAACAACAACAACAAAAACAACAATAATAAACACAAAACATCATTCCCATATGAAAATGTTGAAAGAAAAGTTACATCTGATCTGCTCATCATTTTATCATTAATAGCATTAAAAAAAAATTTAGATGAAAATACAAGCATTGAACAAATGCAAACTCTCTCTCCCTCTATCTAACCTAATCTGTCTGTCTTTTTGTCTGTCTAATCTTGTCCCTCACATACAGAGTAAATAATGTAAAGATATTACTCAGCTGTCGTAAGTTAATGTGAAGACACTAATCAGAAGTCTTTAGTTAATGTGAAGATATTAATCAGCTGTTGTAAGTCAATGTGAAGACACTAATCAGAAGTCTTTAGTTAATGTGAAGATATTAATCAGCTGTCTTAAGTTAATGGGAAGACACTAATCAGAAGTCTTTAGCTAATGTGAAGATATTAATCAGCTGTCTTAAGTTAATGTTAAGAAACTTAATCAGCTATCTTAAGTTAATGTGAAGACACTATCAGCTGTCTCTAGCTGATGTGAAGACTCTAATAAGTTGTCTCTTCTCAATTTGAGGACACAAATCAGCTTCCCAGGTTGATGTGAATAAATATAAACTTGTCTCTAGTTAATGTAAAGACAATTCATTATTATTAATTGATGTAAAGTAAATATAAACTTGTCTCTAGTTAATGTAAAGACAATTCATTATTACTAATTGATGTGAAGTAAATATAAACTTGTCTCTAGTTAATGTAAAAACAATTCATTATTATTTTGAATAACGAAGACACAAACCATATATAGTACCATTTATTGCCTGGCACATTTCGCTGCATCTGTAAAGACAATTCATTATTTCTAATTGATGTGAAGTAAATATAAACTTGTCTCTAGTTAATGTGAAGACAAATCATTACCAATAATTGATGTGAAGTAAATATAAACTTGTCTCTTGTTAATGTAAAGACACATCATTATCACTAATTGATGTGAAGTAAACTTGTCTCTAGTTAATGTGAAGAAAAATCATTACCAATAATTGATGTGAAGTAAATATAAACTTATTTCCAGTTAATGTGAAGACAAATCATTATCACTAATTGATGTGAAGTAAATATAAACTTGTCTCTTGTTAATGTAAAGACAATTCATTATTACTAATTGATGTGAAGTAAACTTGTCTCTAGTTAATGTGAAGACAAATTATTACCAATGATTGATGTGAAGTAAATATAAACTTGTCTCTTGTTAATGTAAAGACACATCATTATCACTAATTGATGTGAAGTAAACTTGTCTCTAGCTAATGTAAAGACACATCATTATCACTAATTGATGTGAAGTAAACTTGTCTCTAGTTAATGTGAAGAAAAATAATTACCAATAATTGATGTGAAGTAAATATAAACTTGTCTTTAGTTAATGTGAAGACAAATCATTATCACCAATTGATGTGAAGTAAATATAAACTTGTCTCTAGTTAATGTGAAGACAAATCATTATCACCAACTGATGTGAAGTAAATATAAACTTGTCCCTAGTTAATGTGAAGAAAAATCATCACCAACTGATGTGAAGTAAATATAAACTTGTCCCTAGCTAATGTGAAGGCAAATCATTATCATCAACTGATGTGAAGTAAATATAAACTTGTCCCTAGTTAATGTGAAGACAAATCATTATCACTAATTAATGTGAAGTAAATATAAACTTGTCTCTTGTTAATGTAAAGACACATCATTATCACTAATTGATGTGAAGTAAACTTGTCTCTAGTTAATGTGAAGACAAATCATTACCAATAATTGATGTGAAGTAAATATAAACTTGTCCCTTGTTAATGTGAAGACAATTCATTATTACTAATTGATGTGAAGTAAATATAAACTTGTCTCTTGTTAATGTAAAGACACATCATTATCACTAATTGATGTGAAGTAAACTTGTCTCTAGTTAATGTGAAGACTAATCATTACCAATAATTGATGTGAAGTAAATATAAACTTGTCCCTAGTTAATGTGAAGACAAATCATTACCACTAATTGATTATCCATGGTGAAATGACATCTAGTTCCTGTCTTAGGACAATGAAAACTAGGACAGATGTCATAAAGTGTCTTAAGATGTTCAGGTCGCTTGATACACTTCACCCTGAACTTTTCCAACTCATACACACTGATTAAAATAACTGACTGAAATATGACTGGCTAAAATACCCTGGCTGAAATGTCTGACAGAAAAACCCTGATTGAAATGACTTACAGAAATACCCTGTGTAATATGAAAGACTCAAAGGTTCTGGCTGCCAATACAAGCTCTCATACATACAGCTGGTTTGTTTGGTGGTTTTTTGTCATTACAGAACACAAGAGAGTCGCAAGGGTGCAAAAGCCAGCACTTCTAGCCTGCCAGTCTGGTAGTCTGTGTTCAAATCCTCAATGATTTTTGAAAATTGCAGTGAGCTCAAAGGACAACCCAGCCTAAAATGGGTACTAGGAAATGTCCTGGGAAGTCAAGGCGGCCGGCACGATATTGACCCCATAGCCCAGTCTGGGTGCCAACATAAACTCCCAGGCTGGTACTGATTGAAACAGCCTGGGTGCCAACGTAAACTCCCATGCTTGTACTGATTGAAACAGCCTGGGTGCCAACGTAAACTCACATATATGTCCTGATTGAAACAGCTTGGGTGCCAACATAAACTCCCATACTTTTACTGGTTACAACAGCCTTGGTGCCAACATAAACTCACATATATGTCCTGACCGAAAGACTGGGTGCCAACACAAACTCCCATGCTTGTACTGATTGAAACAGCCTGAGTGCCAACATAAACTCACATATATGTCCTGATTGAAACAGCCTGGGTGCCAACATAAACTCCCATGCTTGTGCTGATTAAAACAGCCTTGGTGTTAACATAAACTCACATATATGTCCTGATCGAAACACTGGGTGCCAACATAACCTTCCATGCTTGTACTGATTAAAACAGCCATGGTGCTAACATAAACTCACATATATATCCTGATCGAAATACTGGGTGCCAACATAAATTCACATATATGTACTGATTGAAACAGCCTGGGTGCCAACATAAGCTCACATACATATACTGATTGAAACATTTGGGTGCCAACATAAACTTCCATACATATACTGATCTAAACCAACATAAATTTGGGTGGCAACACAAACTCTCACACATGTACTGATTGAAACAGTCTGGATGCCAACATAAAGCTCCATACATATATATGTTGAAAACACTGCAGGTGCCAACAACATAATCTCCCATATACATAATAAGTGAAACAGCCCAGGTGCAACATAAACTCACATACATACACTGACTAAAACATCCCAGGTGCCAACAAAATCTCCCATATATATATATATATGTACTGACTAAAACATCCCAGGTGCCAACAAAATCTCCCATATATATATATATATATATATGTACTGACTGAAACAGCCCTGGTGCCAACAAAATCTCCCATATATATATATATATATATGTACTGACTAAAACATCCCAGGTGCCAACAAAATCTCCCATATATATATATATATATATATGTACTGACTAAAACATCCCAGGTGCCAACAAAATCTCCCATATATATATATATATATATATGTACTGACTAAAACATCCCAGGTGCCAACAAAATCTCCCATATATATATATATATATATATATATATATGTACTGACTGAAACAGCCCTGGTGCCAACAAAATCTCATATATATATATATATATATATATATGTGTACTGACTGAAACAGCCCTGGTGCCAACAAAATCTCCCATATATATATATATATATATATGTACTGACTAAAACATCCCAGGTGCCAACAAAATCTCCCATATATATATATATATATATATGTACTGACTGAAACAGCCCTGGTGCCAACAAAATCTCCCATATATATATATATATATGTACTGACTGAAACAGCCCTGGTGCCAACAAAATCTCCCATATATATATATATATGTACTGACTAAAACATCCCAGGTGCCAACAAAATCTCCCATATATATATATATATGTACTGACTAAAACATCCCAGGTGCCTACAAAAACTCACATATATATATATATATATATGTACTGACTGAAACAGCCCTGGTGCCTACATAAACTCACATACATACACTGACTAACAAACTGGGTGCCAATACAAACTCCCATAGTTGTATGAGTTCTACTGTAACAAATCATAAAGTAAAATGTATCAAAACATCTAGAAAGATCACCATCAGCAATAACATGACTAAAACAAAAACACAATCAGACTAGTTTAAAAATGTCATCAAGTTAGGGTTGAAAATAAATAAACACAAACAACAAAGCCAAAATATATCTGAAGTATTATGAATCATACAGTTGCTGATTGTTAAGACTTCTTGGGAGCTGGCGTCTGAAAATACTCTCTGAGAATCTGGCGCCCTCTGGTGTCATTGACTCTGGTGATTGTTGAAATACAGAAGAAACACTGCTTCTTGTTGAGGAGGTGTTGGGTGATGCATGTTCTGAAATAGTAATGGCAGAGAACAATGTCTCCGTGTGCATTTATACAATAGTTACACGAGAAACTGGTTAGGTTATGTATCACATATCAACAAACAGTGCTCTGTAAACAGCAATATTGCTAAGATTCTTCTTCCTTTCCTTCTTCTTCCTTACCATCATCTTCTTCTTCTATTTCTTCTTCTTTACCATATTCTTCTTCTTACCCTAATTCTTCTTCTTTACCATCTTCTTCTTCTTACCCTATTTCTTCTTCTTTACCATCTTCTTACCCTATTTCTTCTTCTTTACTATCTTCTTCTTCTTACCCTATTTATTCTTCTTTACTATCTTCTTCTTCTTACCCTATTTCTTCTTCTTACCCTATTTCTTCTTCTTTACCATCTTCTTCTTCTTACCCTATTTCTTCTTCTTTACTATCTTCTTCCTCTTACCCTATTTCTTCTTCTTTACTATCTTCTTCTTCTTACCCTATTTCTTCTTCTTTACCATCTTCTTCTTCTTACCCTATTTCTTCTTCTTACCCTATTTCTTCTTCTTTACTATCTTCTTCCTCTTACCCTATTTCTTCTTCACCATATTTTTTCCTCTTACCCTATTTCTTCTTCTTATATTTCTTCTTCTTTACCATATTCTTCTTCTTACCCTATTTCTTCTTCTTACCCTATTTCTTCTTCTTATACTTCTTCTTCTTTACCATATTCTTCCTCTTATCCTATTTCTTCTTCTTATATTTCTTCTTCACCATATTTTTTCCTCTTACCCTATTTCTTCTTCTTTACCATATTCTTCCTCTTACCCTATTTCTTCTTCTTATACTTCTTCTTCTTTACCATATTTTTCCTCTTACCCTATTTCTTCTTCTTATACTTCTACTTCTTCACCATATTCTTCCTCTTACCCTATTTCTTCTTCTGCCTGTTCTTCTTCTACTTCTTCTTGTGCCTGGTCTAGAGCAGCCATTAGTGATCAAGACTCTTCAATTCTACCGGTGACCTGATATTTTGATTTTTTTTGGGGGCGTTCGCTCGCTTTAAACTCAAGCGTAGTCCATACACGTGTTACTACTTCTAGTATACTGGACTGATTTTTGTGTGTGGAGTAGCTTTCCCTATTACCAGTGTCCCTCGCCATCTGGTGAACCCACTCTGACTTTAGAGGTACTTGTAATTTATATCCCCAAATCAAGGAGAAGCCAACATTTTAGTCCAGCTGACCTGTGTAGGGGTTGAAATTTATACCTCGGCATGAGCACACACCGGCAGTGTAAGAGCAAGTGCTCTTATCCATTCAGCCATGCTGACCTCCATCACATCCCTGAATTTCAGTGATTCATGGGCACAGTCATGGGCACAATCATGGACACAATCATGGGTGTGGTCAATAGCACTGTTGACCTTCCACTTACATCCTGTTCTTTGTTCAGGCTTGAAGTTGTAGACAATGTGATTTGGGAAGTTGTGCAGCATGTCTGTCTTTTCCAGCTTTAAATTCCTTGAAGGGTAGTACAAACTATGCCATCCTACAGTATAGTGCGATGTCAAACATACAATACACACAATACAACATATGTCTATAATATATAACACATGTCTATAAGATATTTTTAAACTATAACATATAACACACATCCTTAATGGACAACACACATCTTTAACATACAGCACATATCTATAACACACAACATACATCTATAACAAACAACAATCATCTATAATATACAACAATCACCTATCACATACAACATACATCTATATCATACAACAATTATCCATTTCATACAAATGTCATTTCTAACATACAAACATCATCTATCTCATCTCATATTGTGCCTATTGTAACTTGCAGTGTTGAGGTGAAGCATAAACAGCGGGAGTGCCCATTAATGGGTTTTGTGTATCAAGATTCCCATGGACTCTGCTATACTCTCTGCCCATGGTTTACGTGGTCGGCCTCTTCCTCTGCTTCCCTCTGGTCTGTATATCATTGCTTGTTGTAGTATACTGTTAGTTGGCAATCTAGTTACATAGCCAAACCATTTAACTTGCTGCCTTCTGATAAAATCTAGTGCTGCCATAACCCCCACTTTAGTCCAGATTTCTTCATTTCTGATGTTCTCTCTTCTTGATACATTGAGTATTCCTCCCTTTGAATCTCATTTCTGCTGTGATTTTTCTTTTCTATTTTTCTGTCATTGTCCAGGTTTGGCATTGGTAGCATAGAGTTGGTAGGAAGATTGTGTTGTAGAGTGCTTTCTTAGTAACTATTGATATGTGTTTGTTCTTTAGTATTGGTGCCATTTGTCCAATGAGTTGGTTTGCCTTATTGCATCTATTTTCGATCTCGACTTCTGATTTGCCATTTGATATTATACTTCTTAAGTACTTGAAGCTCCTTACTTGTTTCAGGGGGTGTTCTTTTAGATGAATCTTTGAATTTTCTTTCTTTTGTGATAGTCATTACCTCTGTTTTACTGAAGCTAATTTTCATATTATATTCCTTACACACTTCGTTTAGACGATTCATGCGATCTTGTAATTATGCTTCTGATTTTGCTTGATCGTCCGCAAATAGGAGTTCTTTAATGGCGTAATTTGTTGTTGGTTCTTCTACTTGTTCTGTTTGTCATGCAGACTTCTTGCGTTCTCTGTTTGGCTGGTTTCTTTACATATGCTGTCTATATTGGTTATGAACAATAGGGAGGACAGGACACAACCTTGTCATACTCCAGATCTTATGGTGAAGAGTTCTGAGTGTCCTCCATTTGCTCTCACTATGCATTCACTGTTGTTGTATAAGCTTCTACATAGGTTTGTTAGATGTGTACTCACTCCATATAGTTTAAGGATTTCCCACAGCTTGTTTCTATCTACTCTATCAAATACATTTCTTGGTCGACAAAGGCTAAGTAGAGTGTTTCATTGAATTCAATTGATTGTTCTATGAGATGTCTAAGAGCAAAAATGGCATCTGTGCATCCTTTGTTTTTCCTAAATCCAAGTTGTGTTTCGCTTAGCTGGGGTTCTATTGTAGTTCGTAATCTTTTGTCAAGAATTTTGCAAAATATTTTTCCAGTATGGCTCAAAAAAGAGATTCTGTATTGTGTAGTCTCTTTCACTGCCTTTGTTTTTCCAGGTCTACAAAGGTGTGGACCGTGTCTGTCCCTGTAGCCAGTAGGGTTAGGATCAGCTAGCCTCTCTTAGGAGGGGTGAAAATTAGTAGCCTGCTGATGACTGCAGACTACACAAGTCAACCCCACCTCCACGTGGTGTAGACCCAGAAACCATGACCGCAAGGTTATGGGCCAATGGGGCTCTGGCTCACCAGGGGACGGCCCCCCTTGGTCAGATTTTTCTGTCCTGAACATGCAACTGGTCTAGAAAGCCGGCTGGGGGTTTTCACACTGCTCGTAGACAAATTAAGAAGCATAATCAGACTGACCCAAAAAATCATCAATAACATATAATAATTATCTATAACAAACAAAAATCATCTATAGCATACATTACAAATCTATAAGACAAAATACAAATCTATAACATACTGCACAAACATATAACATATCACTGCAATGACCTACCTGCAGGACTTATGACCGCAGGGAACAAACACTGCCTGCTGAGGGTTTCCATAGCAGATGGTGCACAAGTCTTCATCCTTGACAGTCTGCAGAAGAGATCAACATCATCTGTCAATACGTATATATGATATGAACATCTGTCAGTACGTATATATGATATGAACATCTGTCAGTACGTATATATGATATGAACATCTGTCAATACGTATATGATATAAACATCTGTCAATACGTATATGATATAAACATCTGTCAATACGTATATGATATAAACATCTGTCAATACGTATATGATATAAACTTCTGTCAGTGTGTACGAGAATACATTCTCTGGCACTGTCTACATACTACACCTATCAATGTGTGCGTATGTACTAATGGTTCTCAACCTTGTTTGGCACATGCACCCCTTCACCATATGTTCAGAATGTAATTCCCCCCCTTTTGTATGTCCTCCCTATAAATTCTCCCCGCCCCTACACAGTATACGTAAAAATGGTAGCTAACTTTAAATAACACATACTAGAACAAGTCTAGACGTCTACATAAAATGTGGTTTGTGGGTTTACTTACGTTATAAAACAAATTTCAGAAGGGCAAGAAGTATAGAACTGTAAAGTATGGAGGGAAAAACAATATCAAGTAATCAGTTCTTGTATTAACATGATCTTGAAATAATCTTAATCCCCCCTCCCCCCGAAACCCTAAAATTCCCCCCTGGGGGTGGGGGTGGGGGGATTCTACACCAGTTGAGAACCACTGTACTACATCATTTGTAAGCATATGCATGATATGTTTGTCAGTGTGTACATATGACATCTGTAATTGTATTTTAAAATAAAATATTTGTCAGTGTGCAAAGAGTACAATATTTGTCAGCGTGTACAAGAAATCAACATCTGTTCATGTGTACAAAACAATCAGCATCTGCCAGTGTATACAATGTAACAACAATGAAGATGTTGTTCTGTATGGAAAAGACAAGAAACCAACAATAAGGATGTTCTTCTGTGTGGACAAGACATGAAGCCAAAACTGAAGATGTCATCATGTGCGGACAAGACAAAAAAACCAACAACGAAGTTAGTGTTCTATGTGGACAAGAAAAGAAACCAACAATGAAGATGTTCTGTGGTTTACAAAACTTTAAAAAAAGCCAACAATAAAGATGCTCTGAGTGGATAAAAATGAACCAAGATTGAAGATATTACCCTGCATAATTCTGATTTTAAGGAGAACTAAATCCCATTCACAAGCAGACAGACATTTTATTCCTGCTTCATCTCTAACTGAGCAAGTAGACAGACATTTACTTCCTGTCTCTTCTGTAACTAAAATATGAAAAGAAAGTTCCCTGTTATCTCTTCGTTAACTAACAAACAATTATTCCCTCCCTCTTCTGTAACTAAACAAACAATTCCTCCCCCCCCCCCCCCTCTTCTGTAACTAAACAAATAATTACTCCCTACATCTTCTGCAACTTAACTAAACAAATAATTCCTCCCTCCCTCTTCTTAACTTAACAAACAATTCCTCCCTACCTCTTCTGCTACTAAACAACTAAACAAAACAATTCCCCTCCCTCTTCTGAAACTAAACAAACAACTCCTCCCTCCCTCTTCTGTAACTAAACAAACAATTCCTCCTTACCTCTTCTGATGCAGTCAGGCTAACTTGTTGATGTGACAAAAATGCCAGCAATTTCTCCACATCTTCAATTTCTTCAGCACTGATTTCATCAACTGAAAGTAAGAAATCCCTGTGTAAGAGTATACTTCTGTTGGTTGAATGGCCATGAATCCTCTTGATAACTGCTAAGTTTAATTCTTCATATCTGATGTGTTGGAGGTCAAGTCATGAAAACCTTGAAAAGGACTGGTATCTATAGGAGTGAGTTTGGTGTAGAAACCTGTCTATTGACCAGTGCAAAAGTAGCATTTCCCCATTTTTGGGGAAGGAAAGACAGCTAGCATGATACTGACCACACACTAGGGGTATGTGATGTAGTCAGGCCATCACATTTTTGTAGGCCTAAATGCCTGGAGGAATAATTGACCAGTCTTTCCCTCACTTAGGGAGACGACAAATGCTGAGCCCTCGTCCGACCGTTCTCTTGATATTATCAGTGCAGCTTCATATTAACTACGCTAATGTACCCAGTCTAATCACACACTTGTGTGGCACAATAAAACTGCCTCTGTACCTGGCCTGTACATCCCAACACCTGTACACTTCACGTGTCATACTGTGATTACTCTTAAACTTCTTACTAGAAAACAAGAATTTGTTCACTATTGATGAGTTTTCCATGATGTACATAAACATAATAAGATGGGTTGTATAACAATTAGTTTCATTATCCTGTGGCCTGTCCTCTGCAGAGCTTCATGCACAAGTCTTCCATAAGCCAGATATCCTGCCTCTGCTGCTGTTATGTGTGAATTATCTGTCACGTGTAGATTCCATCTGCTTTGTGGTACTCCTTGTCTCTATAGCCTAAATACACTTCCCTACATAATTATCTTTTCTAGACTACCATTTCTTTTTACATGTCCAAAATATTTCATCTTCCTAATTTTTGTTTGTGTTACAAACCAATCTTCCTTCTTCAATACTGAGTTATTGTTGGATTGATTTGTTTGTTCTCCTCTTCACAGGGTGTTTCTCCTTTTCGTCCAATGAACTTTCACCACTGCTCTGTAAAATTTACATTGACAGGCAGGTATGTGATTTTCAGCTGGATTGTTAAATATATAAGTTAGCATTTAGAAACTATAATTTACAGTGGCAACAAGTGTGCATATTTTATTTTTTTGCGCATGCTCGCTCGCATTGAACTAAAGCTTAAGGGGGTTGAGTGGTCTCGAGGTATGGTGTCTGCCTCGAGTGCTGGAGGTCCCAGGTTTAAGTCCCGGTGAGGGCCGGGATTTCTTCACGTGGACTTCTAGTAACAAAATTGCCCCTGGTCTCTGGGTAGTGAGATCGGACGCCCGTGTGTATTGTTGCGCAGGTAAAAAATCCCTTGGCAGTTGGAAATCGAAAAAGAGTAGTCTAACGGCGCTGCCCGGGCAAAATTTCGAGTGAAAAATCTACCCAAAGTATTTCAGGATCCTCGCTGGCGCTACGAAGTTTGTGCACTGAACAGAGATTCTCCGAACTGAGGCTTGAGTTAGGAGTAGCACGGAGTACTTATGGGTTACACCCGTGTGCCATGATGTTGATCCGTTGACTAAACTAACTAAATGACTAAACTGAACTAAAGCATAGTCCATACACAATACTTCTAGTAATGCTGGATTGCATTTTGCATGTGGATTAGCTTTCACTATTATTCCCTCGCCATCAGGTGAACCCACTCCGACTTCAGAGGTGCTTGTAATTTACATCCCCAAATCAAGGATGATAGGTCAACATTTTAGTCCAACTGTCCGATGTAGAGGTTGAACCCCTTACTTCGGCATCAGCACACCTGATGTTTAAGAACACATGTTCCTCTCCATTCTGCCACGCTGGCCTCCAAGTGTGGCATATAATAGTTACATGTTAGTGTATGATTGGATGCGGGTTTGACGTCTGGGCCCACCACCTGCCAAAGTGAGGGAAAGACCTACTCCTCCCAGCTCTCCGGCCTACAAAATGTGATGGTGCTATCCCATCACTGACTCATGTCTATCACATCACTGATTCGTGTCTATCACATCACTTACTCGTGTCTATCACATCACTGACTCGTGTCTATCACATCACTGACTCATGTCTATCACATCACTGACTCATGTCTATCACATCACTGACTCATGTCTATCACATCACTGACTATGTCTATCACATCACTGACTCATGTCTATCACATCACTGATTCATGTCTATCACATCACTGACTCATGTCTATCACATCACTGACTCATGTCTATCACATCACTGACTCATGTCTATCACATCACTGACTCATGTCTATCACACCACTGACTCATGTCTATCACATCACTGACTATGTCTATCACATCACTGACTCATGTCTATCACATCACTGACTCATGTCCATCACATCACTGACTCATGTCTATCACATCACTGACTATGTCTATCACATCACTGACTCATGTCTATCACATCACTGACTCATGTCTATCACATCACTGACTCATGTCTATCACATCACTACTCATGTCCACTGACTCATGTCTATCACATCACTGACTCATGTCTATCACATCACTGACTCATGGCTATCAAATCACTGACTCATGGTGGGAGAGTGCTTCGGGACACATTTATTAGTTTATTTTAACACATAAGTAACAATGACACAACAGTCAAGCTTACATTTTTTCAACGAGAAAGATTTATCCTTTTGTAATTTTTGGACATGATTCTCTCCGAGGACAAACTTGAGCGAGTCCACAGAGAAGCCGGAATCTAGCAGAAGTGATCGTGTTGCCTTCTCTTGACTGATCAGATAGGGTTAAAAAAAAAATAAAAAATACAAGTTAGCATTTGAAACATGACATCTTAACACTTTCTGCATGGGTTCTTTCATGCAAAAACATTCATCAATTCTAATTTTACTCACAATACATCCAGCATGTGTGCATTACACAGCTACAGGGTGTATTTTTAATGACTGTGCAGTGTTTGAAAATATTGCCGGTCCAAGTTTTGTATTTACCTATTATGTTGCATGAACTTTACTGAGGGTGAACACAAAACTTGGACCGGCAATATTTTCAAACACCGCAGTCATTTAAAAAACACCCTATATAATTTTACTCATGATTTATCTAATATATAGGCATGTGCACACATATACACAGGTATAATTTTACTATAATTTATCTAATTTATTGTGCATACCCAAAAACTAAATTTTTACTTTTAATTTGTCTAACATACAACATACACAAACAGCTAAAGTTTCTAATTATAATTTATGTAACGTACAACATACACACACCGCTTTAGTTTCTACTGATATTTATCTAAAATACAACACAAACACAGATATAGTTTCTACTTATAATTTATCTAACACACAACATACACACACTGGTATAATTTCTACTTATAATTTATCTAACATATAACATACACAAACAGCACAATTATTACTTATAATTTATCTAACATCCAACATACACACACTGGTATAATTTTTAATTATAATTTATCTAACATATAACATACACTAAACAGCTACAATTATTACTTATAATTTATCTAACATCCAACATACACACACTGGTATAATTTTTAATTATAATTTATCTAACATATAACATACACAAACAGCACAATTATTACTTATAATTTATCTAACATCCAACATACACACACTGGTATAATTTTTAATTATAATTTATCTAACATATAACATACACTACACAGCTACAATTATTACTTATAATTTATCTAACATATTAC
>JACEFZ010025825.1:70000-130059 GCA_014155875.1 Cepaea nemoralis
CTATCTATCTATCTATCTGTCTGTCTGTCTGTCTGTCTGCCGGCCCACCGACCGACCGACAGATATCTATCTATCTATCTATCTATCTATTCATCTATCTATCTATCTATCTATCTATCTGTCTGCCTACCGACCCACCCACCGACCGACCGACCGACCCACCCACCCACTCAGCCAGCCAGTCAGCCATCCATCCACCCACCTATCTTTCTGCCTACCTACCTACCTATCTACTTTTCTGTCTGTCTGTCCGGGCCGCGTCATTCATTTTATTCGGAGACTCCCGAGGGTTGTCGCTGGAGCTACGGAGTTCGTGCTTTGTGCGACGCTTTCCGCTGCGGAAAGAAACTGATCCATATGGGATAAAAACCCGGTGCAATGCAGCCAATTCTGTCGATTGTAAGCTACTTCTTTGATTGCACCCACTCCCATACGAATCCAGATACGCCTTTGTTTGTCATCTGAATTTACAGGTCCTCATTACCGTAAACATAACTTTTTTAGCAAGAAATCACTAGTTGTTAAGCAAAACATCAAAGGAATGATGCCGCTTTCAATGATTTAAGTTGTTTTTGGACCTATCAAAGACATATTCCTTGGGTGGGGGTAAATATAAGACGGCTGGAAAAATTTCACAACGATGCGACAGACAGTTTTCAAAATAATTGATCTTGAATGACGGCATAAATTTCCGGACAGACTATAACATGTTCTTGTACTGGTTGCCACTGGTACCAGAACATATTTGAAACATGTATCTAACATGTTCTTGTAGTAGTTATCACTCTTCTTATAGTCCCTGCCATGTGGTGTAGGTGATCAAGACTACCCACAGCCTCCTGTCTTGTGTTCTGCCAATCACTTCTGATACAGACATTGCTCCATACCATGATGTCAGTCTGTCTAGTATCGTCTCTCTAGGTCTTTTCCTGTCTCTGCTCCCCTCTAACTTTGCCACTGTCTTGATGCAATCCAGCTTTTCCCTTCTCATGACATGCCTAAAGAATGTGCACAACATCCTTCTGATGCGAGTAACCAGTTCTCTTTATGAGTTAATTTTTTAAAACATATCTTAGTTACTCTTTTTATTCCTTTATGGTGTTCTCATCATTCTTCTATAAGACAACATCTCTGCAGCTTCCACATAATTTCTTACTAGTCTGCTAATTGTCCATGATTATCTTCTATACATCAGGACTGGCCTGATATGACCCCTAATTCCTTTTCTCACCTAAATTGACAGAAGTATCTTGCTTTATAACCTCTACAATACATCTTTCATCTGCTGTTATTCAATTACCATAATACTTCAATACACTGACTTTGTTCAAACTGGCTCCATTCACTTTTATAAGATTACCTCACAGATATTTGCAAATAATAACAACATAACTAAACATAAACTTATAAAATTGTCAACTAGTCACATGATCATCACCTTGGATACGAAAGGCCACAGTATTTTCAAAAGCTCCGTCTTTCATAGTAACTCTGGCCATGATCTGACTGAGGATCTATAAGTTGTAAATAGGTCAATGCCTGCATTATTATTGTTACATTAGAAATATACATAATAAAAAACCATCTGATTGAACGACACGACATGAGCCTTCAATTGTAAATGTTTTAGCTGGTCAGCGTAACTATAACCAGTCTTAAAATGGTCAGTGTAAACTGTAACCGAGGCTTCAACTGCTCAGTGTAAACTGTAACCGTGTCTTCAACCGGCCAGTGTAAACTGTAACCATGTTTTCAACTGGTGTGTGTAAACTGTAACAGTGTCTTCAACTGGTCAGTGTAAACTGTAACCATGTCTTCAACTGGTCCGTGTAAACTGTAACCACGTCTTCAAAATGGATAGTGTAAACTATAACGAGTCTTCAACAATTTAGTATGACTGTAACCAAGTCTTCAGTAAACAAGTAAAAGGTACTATTTACAAGCCTTGAGGTGGGTTAGGTATATGGTGGTAACCACATTTATTTATAGACCACCTGACACATGATGGGTGATGTGGTCAGTCTCAGACCACCGTTAGTCTCCAATGACATTTTCTGGTATACATTCGAGGCTTGGTCCACTTGTGAACCCAGGTCAGGTTTTCAAACCCACTGATGCAGGTTTCAACCCATGACCACTAGGCCAGCATCTAGCCACTACGCAACTGTGGCTCCCTATACCACCGTACATAAATATAATCCCGGTCGCTAAATACAGCTTTCAATGCTTATGTTGTCTATTGCATTCTCTCACCCCTACTTCTACTTCTATGAGAGACAAACAATACTATGTGTGTTTATTTATGAACTGTCTTAGTGGCCTCAAAGGGTTCTCCAATTGATATTTCTGAGTTATACTACTGTACACACTGACAACTGCAATCATGTTTTTAAGCTGGTCAATGTAACTACAACCGTTCCTATAACCCAATTATCTATTTATTTCAGTCTTTTGCATCAAAAACTGAAGATTATGCCTTCATTTTCATTCCAACATCAAGAACTGAAACACTGAGTTAGTTAAATCATAAATAATAATAATAATAATAATAATAATAATAATAATAATAATAATAATAAATCAGAGCAAGCAAAAAATGTTAAAACCAGTGCGTTAATTTCCACAGAAGGAGTTTATGCGCGGTCACAAAGCTAAACTAATGGTGATGTGACATATTCAACAGGTATAATTAAAACTAGGAAAAAACTTAATTATATAAATCTAGCGTTAAATCAGTACTTGGATAAGAAAAATGGAGTATGACTAAAACAATTACTAACAAACTAGATATTTATTACCAGCGTCTGTGTACAATAGGACTAAAGTGGTAAGACTGAATCACTAAAGTAGAGAGAATTAGACAGACCCCAGTGAATCAAGAGGAGTCGGAAAGACGCTAGTGCTGGACAGGACACACACTGAGAACATTTGATAATAGTATAACTAGACAGCCATCTCTCCGGATTCCACGTGGCTAATTAAATATATGGTGGCCTAAAAACATATGGAGAAGAGAATGAACAAGGCAGAAAAAGTGTTCAAAGACAGTACTGTTACATCTGGGTAGGCAACATCATAAGATGGAATGGAAGAAGCCTGAGTGACACATGAAGATAGGATAGAAACTGTTGGAGACTCAACTCACTGCAGCCAGTCTTCATTGTGGAGATGGCACTGGAAGATGAACTGTTAAAAAAACCTTAGTTTCTTGATTCTAAGAATTGACAACATAGCACTCTGGGCAAACACATAGATTCTTCTCCCTCAGTAAATCCTTTAAGGTGCTGATTGCTGATTGTTCTGTAACACTCAGGTTGTTGTTAACACATTGAATTTGTCTCCTCATACGCCCCTTCATGCTGGACTCTCACAATTATATTCAAACTCAGGTATCCTTAAATATGTACTTAATTTGTTATTGCGACTTCAAATGACTTAATAACTTAACACTGCTTAAGAAAAGAAAACCAATTCATAATCCTGCACACCACATTTGAAACACAGCTGCTGGCGATTTGGCAGCAGACTACCTTGCGCTGGCATTTCATACAATGGTATGAGTGCTGGTTGTTCAGAAAGCAATAGCAAACTACTGAACAAAAACTTGCCAAGAAATCACAAACAGCCAACAAATGCTTGGGTTGACTTGTGATGTCCTGTAAAGAATATGCAACTAACTATTTTTATAGAGTCAGAGAGAGTTCATAGACAGTCTTCAGAATATCTCTCCCTTGTCCATCGTTAACTTCATTCTAGTCTACGGACTGAATAACCTAACATTACATAAGAAAAGAAAGGCAACTTAAATTTTAAAATAATAATGTGAAACACATGAAATAATAAGCGAATATAATATACAATAATCAACAATCATGAGAAATAAACAAAACATGTCAAATGACAAGTAATACCTGCATTAACCTCTTCAAAAATAGTTCGGCTGAAGGTCGTGACCAATCAGTGAAGACCTGCGGAGCCACGGTCGCCACCATCTCCAACACTCGCAACAAGCACACCGAGATCTCAAAGCACGCAGCACAGATTTTGATCTGCCTTTGTTCCAGTATCAGCGGCTCAGTTCTGGCAGTCAGTGACTGGATCTGTGGGAGATTCATCAGATTGTGTCCAAATATCAACTGTGCAGATCTTGCAGGGGTGTGTGTAAATGAGAGAGCTGATTTGTTGGGGACAACAGATTGTATCCAAATATTACCCGGGAAGGTTAACCCAGTCAACAAATGCCAGCAGAAGTCAGATGTATCGGCCGAAAGGCGCAAGTACGCAGCTCTGCTGTGAACAGGAACAACGCAATTACGTCCAAGGATGAGTCGAATGTCCTTCGAAACACCCGGGAAGGTTAACCCGGTCAACAATTACCCACAGAAGTCGGATGTGTTGGCCGAAAGGCGCAGTATTGGAGCTCTGCTGTAAACAGGCACAACGCAATCACGCCTGAAAAAACTCTCCGGATGAATGCAGAAGAAGAAGAAGTATCCAAATATTTATTGCTGGGTCTCCTTAGGTTGTGTAGAAATAAGAGAGCTGATATGTTGGCTACATCTGCAACCTTCATTGTAATCATCATTATCATGTGCCCAGGCTAATGGCATAGATGTTCATGCATCTCCACAAATCTCAGTTCTTGGTGTTCTGTTAGTGATATCCCTCCATCTGAGACCACCCAGCATCATTTCTGTAGTTCTGACTCCCCTCTTCTACTGCTAATCTTTCCAGATATCACAATGTTTTCCAATTTCTCTTTTCCCATTACGTTACCAAAGAACATTATGTCTCTTTATTTCGGTTGCCAATAAAGTTTTAATTTCATTAGCCTCTTCCACACACTCGTTGTTAGTTACTCTGGCAGTCCAAGGTATTCAAAACAATCATTTCAGAAACCATATCTGTGTTGCTTCCGAGCTCTTCTTAATTTGTTTGTTCACATTCCAAGATTCACTACCATACAGTAGACCAGGTTCTATATAACATTTCAGTACTTTCGTTTTGCTACGGGGATACACTACAAGCAGTAAGAGAGTTTGATACACGGTGACACATTTCTTGATGAATATTACTGATTACAGCTGTTGGATAGGTGAAAATGAGCATGACACTTGTAATGAATACAGGCAAGGAAGGACAGGTCCAACATGAAGCTAACCAGCTGGCAACAGGGACTGTCCGCACCCACATCCTTCAACTTCTGCGTGGAGAGACTGATCACTTATAACCATGTACTTAGTGTAGTGATGGCAACATTTCATAAAAATAAAATTTAAATGTACAAAAACAAAATACAATCTAAATGTAGAAATATGAGCACAGTTACAAAAGTCATCACTGTTGTCAATCTACAGACTACTTTTTATATCTGTTGTAATATGCAGCTACCCTCTCCGAGCAACCTGAACAACTTGTTAACACACAGTGATATCACATGTAATTCAACCTTTCAAGCAAGGACAGTGCCCTCTGATCAATTAACAGCTAGATTCTGTGTTATAAACATAGATGTATGTGTACTGTCTTTCAACCATACTACAGTGCTCTCTGGTTATAGACAACTAGATTATGTAACCTGTACACAGATGTGTCCATGTGTAATGTCTTTCAATCAACCATACAACAGTGCTCTCTGGTTATAGACAACTAGATTATGTACCCTGTACACAGATGTGTCCATGTGTAATGTCCTTCAATCAACCATACAACAGTGCTCTCTGGTTATAGACAACTAGATTATGTACCCTGTACACAGATGTGTCCATGTGTAATGTCCTTCAATCAACCATACAACAGTGCTCTCTGGTTATAGACAACTAGATTATGTACCCTGTACACAGATGTGTCCATGTGTAATGTCCTTCAATCAACCATACAACAGTGCTCTCTGGTTATAGACAACTAGATTATGTACCCTGTACACAGATGTGTCCATGTGTAATGTCCTTCAATCAACCATACAACAGTGCTCTCTGGTTATAGACAACTAGATTATGTACCCTGTACACAGATGTGTCCATGTGTAATGTCCTTCAATCAACCATACAACAGTTCTCTCTGGTTATAGACAACTAGATTATGTACCCTGTACACAGATGTGTCCATGTGTAATGTCTTTCAATCAACCATACAACAGTGCTCTCTGGTTATAGACAACTAGATTCTGTACTCTGTACACAGATGTGTGCATGTGTAATGTCTTTCAATCAACCATACAACAGTAAAGCATCAGTATTTGTCTTCTCCATGATCCAGGGTATTCTAACAATTTTTCACATAAGCTTCAATTTTTTACTATACTGATTGTGAAATGGTCCATGAGCAACAAACAGTGAAGAGAAATGAGCAGCCATTTACCTCCTGTGTTATACCAACAAACTCCGATAACGACCAGTTTAATTGATTCATCAGGGAGTCTAGAAACTTGGTAGACCTGGCTTCATCATCGAGCAGGATCTTGGCTAGAAGGCTCTGGAACTCTTGAGAGGGGCATGGCTCTGTCAGCATACAGGGTTAACTGGGGTTAGTTTCAAATACATACCTGCACTATTGGAGGTTCAGGTGAACAGTTAAATGTTCATTTATGATAGTCTGCTCATGTCATATCTAGGTGTAAATGTCTAATTCTGGGTCAATTCAAATAAGATTAAGATATACCTATCTACTTATGACAGTCATTTCAGTAACATCTAGGTGGAAGTAACTAATTATTACAGTCATTTCAGGTGAAAACTAGGTGGAAATATATAATTATGATAGTCAATTGTAGAGATATATACTTGAAAATAAATATTCATGGCATTCAATTAAGGTAATATTCAGATGGAAATATCTAATCATGTCAGTAAATCAAGGTGATATCTATTTGGAAATATCTATTTATTATAATCAGTTGAGGAGATATTTAGGTGGAAACAGCTGTCAGTTAGTTAAAGTGAGATTTATGTGGACGTATTCAATCCTAATTATGGCAGTCAATTTAGCTGAGATCTAAATGGAAATATCTATTTATGACAATACATTTAGGTGAGATATAGGTGGAAATACTATTCATGACAGTCACTTCAACTGATATCTAAATGGAAATATCTGTTTGTGACAGTCAGGTAAGCTGAGACCTAGCTGTAAATATCTATTTATGACAGTCAGGTAAGCTGAGACCTAGCTGTAAATATCTATTTATGACAGTCAATTAAACTGAGATCTAGATGGAAATGTCTAATGTAAAGATTTTCCACAGACATAACAAACAAATACTTTATAAACCACAAAAATCTTAATATACATTAAAGTTTCAACAACAAGCACGAAGATTCCATAATAGTAATAGGAAAATCACTTTAAGAAAATAATGGGAGCACACTGCGAAAATAACAGAAGAAAATAAAGACAACAAGGACAAAAGGGTTGAAGGAGGCTTGTAGCACTTACCCTGAAGACTGACAAAGCTGAACTCTGTCGGCTGGGGCTTGTGAGGGGTCAGGTTGGGAAGACAGCGGTAACGATATCCAAAGCCACAGCCCTGTTGGCAGGTTTTAAAAAAAAAAAAACAGAAATGACTCAAATTGTACTCACCAAACTAAACACACAGACTGATGCAGACATATTGACAACTTGACAGAAATGATTCATATAATGCAATAATTTTTATGCTTTCTTCTTCTACTCTGGGATGTAGAATTTAGGTCACACTAAGTTACGCAACTCAGAGGTCCAAGTGTTCTGACTTCAGAATGCATTTATGCCAGGTTTACTTCATCTAGACAGATTGCCTCTATGGTAGTGGACTCCATCTACCTGTGGGTAGATGTTTACCTCACTATTTTGACAGGAATTGGACAGCCAAAATGAGCAATCTTTACATTGTGAGGGAAGCTAAAATCACAAACACCAAAAAGTAGCAGTCATCTTTGTTTGGCCACATTATGAGAAGACAAAAACTGGAACATGTTGTGACAACTGGAAGGATTTGTGGAAAGAGAGATAGAGGAATACAGCGTGAGAAAATTCTTGAGTCTTGTCTTATGGTATGGAAGGGAGTCAACACACGAATTGATCCATGCCATTGACTGGATGATGATGATGATGATTTTGTCAGGGCAGTGGCCGTGTGGGGAATTCTTTGTGATTTCCAACTGCCATGGGATGTCAATATGCACAAGGAACCTGGCTGTTCTTCACCCTATCTGAGAAGACCAGGTATTTTATCTCACTACCCGAGAGATCAGAGGAACCTGCGATATAATTAAACACCAAAGGTTCTTGCAAAAATTGTCAGCATTATGCTGAGATTTGAACCTGGTAACATCTGATCTTGAGGTGGACCTATAACCTCTTAGTCATGTCTCCCCTGTGATCTGTTTCAGCCCTTTTCTATCTACCATGGAGAGTATAACTATCATGTTTCTCAGTGTCCATCACTCACTGGCATACATTAGAATGGACAAAATATACCTTTGGGGGGAAAAAACCCAACACGCATAAACAAGCAGAGAATAAATCCACAAGAAATCAAGAAGAATGTCTAATCGGCATCTAGGAAAGATCAATAGATAAGCGGAATAGAAAGTCAAAGAATTAGGATCTTAACGGTTGAACTTATCACAAAGTATCAGAGATCATTGAGGATTTAAAAAACAATATCATGGGGTTCCAGGTTGACCCAGTCTCAAGTGGATATGAGGAAATACTCTGAAAAGTAAAGGCTGCCTTATGAGAGGTGGTTATCTCAGTCATTATCACCAAGTATCAAAGATCATTGGGGATTTAAATAATATTGACCTGGGATCCCAGGTTGACTCACCTACAGTGGGGACAAGGATATGTTCTGGACAGTAAAGGCGGCCATGTAAGAGGTGGTTATCTTAAAGTACAAGGTCTTTTATGGAATTGAGAGATTTAAAAACAACTCCCAAAGCAAGAACCTGAGATGGGTTTGTGATGTTCTAGGACCATCAGATTTTGCAGGCCTGAATGTACATTCACTCTATTAGTGGATGACGAGTGCAGGCATTAAACTCTTCTCCGACAATGCCCAAAACACTATTAGTGTAGCCTCCTAGCTATTACCAAAATGTGCCCGCTGAATTGAGAGGTAGTTGTCTTAAAGTATAAGAGAAGAAGAAGAAGAAGATAAGAGATCTTACAGAACTGAGAAGTAGTTGTCTCAAAGTATAAGAGATTTTACAGAACTGAGAGGTGGTCATGTCAAAGTATAAGATAGTTAATTAGTTAGTTAGTCGCGGTTCCAACTTCACGGCAACGGGTCGTCCTCATATTGATCCGTTCCTGTGCCAGTGAATATCACACAAAATGCTCCTCACTGCCCTATGTGAACAATGGAATAGACAGGAGTGTCGGCAAGCCAACAGGTTCACTGTGCATAATGACGCCTGCCAGAATGCCAACACAAAAGTCCTCCACGAAAAATACAGTTCATCATCGATGGAAACGGTAGTCACCAGAAAGACTTCATTGATCCAGGTTTTATCCCATATGGCTCGATCTCTTTCTGCACGGCGACCCACTGAAAGCGCCGCACAAAGCACGAACTCCGTAGCTACAGCGACGACCCCCAGGAGTCTCCTGAAAAAAGCACTCATGAACCAAAAAGGCAAACCAGTCAATCCAGCAACAGCCGCCGTCATTGCTCCAAACATGCAGTTCACGCTAAAAACAACCGCGGACAGATGTAAAAGCATTCCACGCAAAATTCACAGCTCACAGTGTCGCGCCACGCACTCACTCAGTAGCAGGGCGACGGAACCATAGCCTCCTTAGTCGCCTCTTACGACGTGCATGGTAGGCAACAGTGTTACTATTCTTTGCTTCCCCGTATGGGCCCCGGCAACACACGGGTGTAAGTATAAGAGATCTTACAGAACTGAGAGGTGGTCATCTCAAGGTATAAGAGATCTGACAGAACTGAGAGGTAGTCATCTCAAAGTATAAGAGATCTGACAGAACTGAGAGGTAGTCATCTCAAAGTATAAGAGATCTGACAGAACTGAGAGGTAGTCATCTCAAGGTATAAGAGATCTGACAGAACTGAGAGGTAGTCATCTCAAAGTATAAGAGATCTTACAGAACTGAGAGGACACTATCACAAAGTATCATGATCTTAACAACTGAAAAGTGGTTGTTTCAAAGTAGAAATAAATAATAATAAAAGCAGTTATGAACAAACTTGAAAATTCCTCAATAATGGTGTTGAAAATGTTGATGATGTTAATGAAGATCACAATGAAGAGAAAGATGGACATAGAGTTGAGTTAAGAATCGACATCACTGCACTCAGGACATTCCCATACGTGCTCAGTCCCCTCATTCAACAGCCAAGCGAAGAGTCATAAGATGATAAGATGATAAGATGGACATAACATAGTACAAACCTTCCATATTCTGACTAAAATCCAGTTAGTGTGTGCCCACGATCTGTTCTCGTAAGGAGATATCAACGACTGGATCATAAAAATTCGCCTGGGAAAGAAAATAAAATACATACTAATAACCAACCATGTCTTTAACACACACCCAAAAAAAATGACCCAAATCAGGAACATGCTATGGATCTGTGAAGTGTTGGGACAATCACATTTTGTAGACCTGTGTGCACGAAGTCTTTACCTCTCTTATCAAACAGTGAGCGCAGGCATACAAACCTTGCCCAACTGCACACATGAGATTATCAGCGTAACTTCCTAATGATCATACAAATTCATCCACTACCCTTGTCCTGCTCACTCTTTTTCTGCTTCTCTTTCTCTCGCCCTCTGTGCCCATGGCAGGGAGTATAATTTCCACCTGTTATCTTACACCTAAGAAACTGATGACAATCAAGACGAGGAGGATACATTTACAAAAAAGTTGCATGTCCTTGTCAGCATAGCATAACATCATAATCAATACACCAACCTAAAATGTACAATAGTAAGGGAAAACTGGAATATAAAACATGGACATCACAAAGACAAACAACACATAACTGACCTGTCCATGGGCAGTTCTTCTAGAACTTTCAAAGTGTCAGGGTAACATGTAAAACAGGCCAAAGCTTGCACCAAAGTATCTTTTAAATCTGTGAAACAAAATCTTGCACTGAAGCGTCTTGAATGTTGGCATAAGAACAATGCTGACTACAACGTTCTTTATATCTAGAGCAAACTCTAGGCCTGTGACTAGACTAGTGCCCATATATATCTAGCACAAACTCTGTAACTGTAGTGTCCTTTATATCCAGACCAAACTCTGTGACTACAGTGTCCTTTATATCTAGACAAAACTGTGACTGCGGTGTTTTTTATATCTAGAGAACTCTGTGACTGTAGTGTCTTTTATAACTAGACCAAATGGACTGCAGTGTCCTTTATATCTAGACCAAACTGAGTGCAGTGTCCTTTATATCTAGCACAAACTCTGCGACTGCAGTGTCCTTTATATCTAGACCAAACTGTGACTGCAGTGTCCTTTATATCTAGACCAAACTGACTGCAGTGTCCTTTATATCCAGCACAAACTTTGTGACTGCTGTGTCCTTTATATCTAGCACAAACTCTGTGACTGAGTGTCCTTTATATCTAGCACAAACTCTGTGACTGCAGTGTCCTTTATATCTAGCACAAACTCTGTGACTGCAGTGTCCTTTATATCTAGACCAAACTGACTGCAGTGTCCTTTATATCTAGCACAAACTCTGCAACTGCAGTGGCCTTTATATCCAGAGCAAACTATGTAACTGTAGTATTCTTTATATCCAGAGCAAACTCTGTGACTGCAGTGTATTTATATATCTAGCACAAACTCTGTTACTGTAGTGTTCTTTATATCTAGAGAAAACTCTATGAACTACTAAAGCGATCAACTGAGTTACATAAAGACCTATATTTGTACATACGTACAAAGATCGGTGTACCGCAAAGAAACATGGACTGGCCAATACTTAAATTTTCAGAGCTTCGCACCTGTCCAGTACAAACGGGGCTTAGTACAGACCCTGTTTGACCGTGCTAGGGAGATATGCATCCAGGACACACTGACAGAGGAATTTAAAACTCTGAAGAATGCCTTAAACCTGAATGGGTACTCCACAGGATTTATAAAGCGCCACTGCCAACAGCCCAAACCGAAATCAGAAGTAACTACAGTCCCTAAACTCATCCCAAGTATTCATCCAGCTAACCTTCCGAGGAGATGACGTAATGCAACGTCTGCGGGACCGGCTCACCACAGCAGTCGAGCGAACATTCTGTGCTGCAGCTCTAGTCATCAGGTACAGAAACACACCGATCCCAGTCCCAGCAGTAAAAGAACCTGTAGCTTTGTATGCCAAATCAAATTGTATTTACCAATTTACATGCAGATGCGAGGCCATCTACATAGGCAGAACTGAGCGACAGTTACATTGCAGGGTTTCGGAACATATTCCGAATTGGTTGGACAAGATACTACACACAGAAGATGGTAGCCTAGGCAGGCCGACACACCGGAAAAGTCTGGCTTCATTGGTCGGGAGACATGTGCTCGAGAGTGGTCACGTGGTTGAAAGAGACAGTGCCTTCTGTGTGTTGTTCAACACACAAAGTAGTCGATTGTAAAAGTTTGCTGAAGCTATACTAATCAACCTTCGTAAGCCGTCCTTGTGTAAGCAGAAAGACATGTTAGTCAGTTTAAAATTACCGTGGTAGACAATCGACATTACTGTGCGAGCATGTGTATATTTCAGTTTGAAGGATTTATCTAATTAATTCACGTAAGTTGTGTGATTTCTGCAGTATGTACCTGACGAGATGCAGCGAAATATGCCAGGCAATAAATCGTGCAATCTATTGTTTGTGTCTTCGTTATTCAAATTTATATTTTTATTGTATATATTACTTCAAGGCATTTGATAAAGTGAAACATAATGGAATTGTCAAAATGTTGGATGACATTAAAACTGATGGAAAAGTTCTCAGAATAATAAAGACTGTTTACTAGAAACAAGTCACAGGAAATTATGATGGGAACTAAAGTGGCCATTTATGGACAGATAAAGCTAGGAGCAAGACAAGCATGTGTTTTGTTATCAGTTCTATTTTCCTCTCTATTAAAAAAAAACAGCACAGCAAGAAACTTTTCTCTTTATAGTGAAATGAGAGAGAGAGAGAGAGAGAGAGAGAGAGAGAGAGAGAGAGAGAGAGAGATAGATAGATAGAGACAGAGAGAGAGAGAGAGAGAGAGAGAGAGAGAGAGAGAGAGAGAGAGAGAGAGAGAGAGAGAGAGAGAGAGAGATCATAAATACACCAGGAATATGAGTTGGATGTTATAAAAACTGTAAATGTACATGTGACAGTCTGTGTTATGCTGATGACACAGTAATGGTCGCTGAAAATGCATGAGATCTGCAACCACTGTTGGAAAATTCAATAATAAAGAATGTAAAACAAAGAACTTTCCATGAAAGTCAAGAGAAAAAGAAACAATGGCTATATCAAAGAAACAATGACTCAAAGATGTGATATAAAAACTTAAAGAAACATAAGTTTCTCATATAATTGGGGACACTTATAACAGCAGCTGGAAGATGGATGAAAAAGATCAAGAGCAGAAGGCCAGCAAAAGCTGCATTTCAGAAGATTGTGTGAAATAATTCACTTTCATGTAATCTTGGAGCTAAAGGACACGTGGTTTCTGAAACAAATGTTGTGAAGACTTTGGACTACAAGAGTAGCTAACAACGAATGCCTGGAAAAGGCCCATGAATGTAGAACATCTATCTCACTCATTCACTCGATCTCTCGCTCACTCACTCTCTCTCTCATGCACACATGCACGCACACACACACATACATATAAGATAGAGACAGATATTACTCTTTGGTCATGTAAAGACAAGAGAAGCACACCCAAAAATATTGTGACGACCAGAAATATCGGCGGTAGTAGAGACAGATGCAGACCAAGAGATATATGGCCACAGATGGAGGCATGAAGGAATATCATCAATGGAGTTGATCCACGGCACTAAGGGCTGAGTTCTGGGGCCATATGGCAAGGCACATGATGATGATGAAGAAGATAAGCTTACAGGTAACATATTTCTACATATAGTGTAACTCACATGTAGCATGTTTTCTACATGTAGTGTAATTGTGCATGTAACATATTTCTATATGTAATGAAACTATACATGTAACATATTTTCTATATGTAATGTAACTGTATATCTAGCGTATTTTCTGACTGGCACTTTGCCATCTTGACAGATGATAGTTTGTAAAATGGAGTCACACCTCTCCACAACACAAAGGCTGGGCTGAACTGTAGAGACCATGTGTTGCCCATGCAGCATGATCCCTCTCTCAGTCTGTCTAGTTTACTACAGAGGAATGATAACACCAATATGTCTGGAACAAGACAAGCTGCAGAAGTTGCCGGATCAGCAAAGCAATACTGTAACTGTCAGCTTGTCGGAGCTTCCATCCCAGACCAGCTGCCGACAAAGGTTTAGGACCTGGTCTGCCCTGCCATGACATTTAGTCTTTAGGCTGCATTTCCTTGCACTAGAGTAAGGTTTGTACCCTCCCAATTGCACTCATCCACCCGAAGCCGTTGGCACAATGTGGGGTGTCAGGTTTGGTGAGCGCCAAAGTATTTTATATATGTAATAGTAACTGTATATGTAACATATTTCTATATATAGTGTAACTGTACATGTAAATTTTCTATATGTTGTGTAACTGTCATTGTAACATGTTTCCTCAGATATTTCAATCTGATTATATTTAGACAGAAATGGGTGACAATTTCTAAAAATAATGACAATGTAATAAAGCCATTTAAACTAAATAAAGGTTTAGCTTACCATTGCTGACTAGTCTTGAATCAAAGAAATGGGTCACCAAAAATGTGGCATAACGAGAAAGTAGCGGCTGCAAATCTGAAACATATACAGTAAACAATGTGCGTTTTCTATCATTGTTTAAATATGTTTTGTCTACTCAGCTTACAACAAACAGTACCCGTAATGACAGGATAAGTGATTGTGGTATGCTTTACAGTTAACAGCATCAACATTCTTCTTCTGCTTCTTCAAGTGCCTAGTCTGGAGCATACATAGGAGATCATGACTCTCCAATCTCCTTCAGGTGCCTAGTCTGGGGCAAACACAGGAGATTATGTCTCTCCAATCTCCTTCAGGTGTCTATTCTGGGGCAGACATAGGAGATCATGACTCTCCAATCTCCTTCAGGTGCCTAGTCTGGAGCAGACATAGGAGATCATGACTCTCCAATCTCCTTCAGGTGCCTAGTCTGGAGCAGACATAGGAGATCATGACTCTCCAATCTCCTTCAGGTGCCTAATCTGGAGCAGACATAGGAGATCATGACTCTCCAATCTCCTTCAGGTGCCTAATCTGGAGCAGACATAGGAGATCATGACTCTCCAATCTCCTTCAGGTGCCTAGTCTGGAGCAGACATAGGAGATCATGACTCTCCAATCTCCTTCAGGTGCCTAGTCTGGAGCAGACATAGGAGATCATGACTCTCCAATCTCCTTCAGGTGCCTAATCTGGAGCAGACATAGGAGATCATGACTCTCCAATCTCCTTCAGGTGCCTAATCTGGAGCAGACATAGGAGATCATGACTCTCCAATCTCCTTCAGGTGCCTAATCTGGAGCAGACATAGGAGATCATGACTCTCCAATCTCCTTCAGGTTGCCTCGTCTGGAGCAGACATAGGAGATCATGACTCTCCAATCTCCTTCAGGTGCCTAATCTGGAGCAAACATAGGAGATCATGACTCTCCAATCTCCTTCAGGTGCCTAATCTGGAGCAGACATAGGGAGATCATGACTCTCCAATCTCCTTCAGGTGCCTAATCTGGAGCAGACATAGGAGATCATGACCTCTCACAATCTCCTTAGTCCTAATCTGGAGCAGACATAGGAGATCATGACTCTCCAATCTCCTTCAGGTAGCCTAATCTGGAGCAGACATAGGAGATCATGACTCTCCAATCTCCTTCAGGTGCCTAATCTGGAGCAGACATAGGAGATCAGACTCTCCAATCTCCTTCAGGTGCCTAATCTGGAGCAGACATAGGAGATCATGACTCTCCAATCTCCTTCAGGTGCCTAATCTGGAGCAGACATAGGAGATCATGACTCTCCAATCTCCTTCAGGTGCCTAATCTGGAGCAGACATAGGAGATCATGACTCTCCAATCTCCTTCAGGTGCCTAATCTGGAGCAGACATAGGAGATCATGACTCTCCAATCTCCTTCAGGTGCCTAATCTGGAGCAGACATAGGAGATCATGACTCTCCAATCTCCTTCAGGTGCCTAATCTGGAGCAGACATAGGAGATCATGACTCTCCAATCTCCTTCAGGTGCCTAATCTGGAGCATACATAGGAGATCATGACTCTCCAATTTCCTTCAGGTGTCTAATCTGGAGCAGACATAGGAGATCATGACTCTCCAATCCCCTTCAGGTGTCTATTCTGGAGCAGACATAGGAGATCATGACTCTCCAATCTCCTTCAGGTGCCTAATCTGGAGCAGACATAGGAGATCATGACTCTCCAATCTCCTTCAGGTGTCTATTCTGGAGCAGACATAGGAGATCATGACTCTCCAATCTCCTTCAGGTGTCTAATCTGGAGCAGACATAGGAGATCATGACTCTCCAATCTCCTTCAGGTGCCTAGAAGCATACATAGGAGATCATGACTCTCCAATCTCCTTCAGGTGCCTAGAAGCAGACATAGGAGATCACGACTCTCCAATTCTCTCTGCCATTTGATATTTTGATGAAGTTGGTGAGTTTTAATGTTATTATTTTTTCTCTGGTTTTATTCACCTTGAAGTGGTTGGGAGGCTTGTGTTAAAATGATTCCAAGAGCTATGCTAATGTCATTTGCCATTTCCTTATATTATTGCTTTGTAACTATTTGTAACTTCTGTAGCTCTCAACACTTAGCATTCTTTTTCTTCTCTTTCCATTATATTCTCAATATTATTCTCAGAAACCAATGGAATCAACACAAGAGACCATGCAACTAAATATGGATTACATGTGACTAATACATTTTTACTTCTAATCAATAATCTCCTTCTCTGTCGAAGCATTCTCATCATCAAATGCCTTGCTGGCTAGTGTAGGCGATCATGCTTTTCTACAAATTGTGATCTCCAACAGCATGGATCAATTCATGTGTTGACTCCCACCCGCACCATGACATGAGACAAGAAATATTCTATCTGTTGTAAATATAGCAGCTGTAGACATAACAGGCCGGTCTCTCTGGCCTAGGTGTTAACGACTTTCTCCGTAACCCCGTGCATCCAAGTTTGTAATGCAGCTGCACGAGATTCGGTAGCAGATCATGTTGTGTTGGTTACGGGGTAAGTGAGCCGGTCGCTCAGAAAGCAATGACAAACTACTGAGCATAATCTTGCCAAGACATCAAAAGCAGCTGAAAAATGCTGGTGTTGACAGCAATTTTCTATAAAGGAAATGAGGGGGGGGGGGGGGGGGAGAAAGAAAGGAAGGCATAACAGAGTCTGTGTGTTAGCAGGGTCCATAAGGGGGAAAGGAACAGTAACATGGTTACTCACCATATAAGTCATAAGAGATGACTAAGGAGGGTTGGCATGAGACTGGCTACCTTACACCATAGAAAACTTTAACTGCAAAATCCAACTAATCATCAACAGGTCTACAAAAGGCTTGGCATGAGTTTTCTGACAGCCTTTTCTCCGCTGGGGGACAAAAGATGGAAGAAGAAGAATATGGCATGCTGAGTGGACAAAGTAGACGAAAAGAATATGATATGTGAGTGGACAAAGAAGTAGGAAAGTACATGACATACTGAGTGGGCAAAGAAGAAAACAACATGACAAGTTAAATGGACAAAGAAGAAGAAAACAACATGACAAGTTAAATGGACAAAGAAGAAGAAAAGAACATAATATGTTTAGTGGACAAAGAAGGAGAAAAAAAATGGCATATTGAGTGGACAAAGAGGAAAAACCAACAAATTAAGTGGACAAAGAAGAAAATACATAACAAATTAAGTGGGCAAAGAAAATAAAAAAACCACAACAAATTAAATGGGCAAAATAGAAAATATATAACAAGTAAGTGGACAAAAAAGGCACGAATGTGGCATACTCAGTAAACAACAAAGAAAAGACACAACAAGTTCAGTGGTCAAAGAAGAAATGCACATGCATCCAGCAAATCCTAACGCATGAATGTGTTACATACTTGGTATCTGTGAAAACGGAGTGGTTGGGTGCAGGAAGTTTCTCAGTGCATTGAAAGTGTTCACAGCCGTCTCTATGTAAAACTCTGGGATGTACTGGAACAGCTTGGAGTAGGCTGAGGCCTTCTCTACAGTTCGCAGAACCACATTCAACAGCCAGGCAATGTCTCTCTGCTTGGACTGCAGAAGAAGATGTTCATACATCTGACTTACATCTATACTCCAAGTAACAAGTAAACAAAACCCTTTCAATGTCTCTCTGCTTGGACTGCAGAAGAAGATGTTCATAGACTTACATCTGTACTCAAAGTAACAAGTAAAAAACCCCTTTAAATGTCTCTCTGCTTGGACTGCAGAAGAAGATGTTCATAGACATACATCTGTACTCAAAGTAACAAGTAAAAAACCCCCTTTAAATGCCTGTAAATCTATGGTGGTAGACCTATATTTGTATACATCAATCGAAGCTGGTGGGTGATGTGGTCAGTATAATACTGGCTGACTTTACTTCCCAAGACATCTCCTGGTACCCACGTTAAGCTAAGTGACCTGGAAGTTTTAAAGATGGCCAGCACAGATACTGACCATATCATCCACCGAGTGCCGACTGTTTATAAAAATATAGGATCTAGCACCGTGTGTCATAAACACTCACGGCAAGTAAAATGATCCACCCCGCCTCACCCACACCTTGAGATATATTGAGTAAATAGTGATAACCTAAAATTTTTCCAGAGAGTTCGATCCTAGGTGTGTGATCAATATTAGATCAATTCTTTTTTCACAATCCTCAATATGCGCTCAAGTGGCAGATGTTTAGAGGATTTTGCTATCAATCCCCAGCATTTATTGACTGTTAGTGATTTACTGTTGTTTGTCCTTCAAGAATGATGATGACCATTCATTTCATCCAGTGGGGTTGAAAGTATGGAGCCGTGAGTTCTAAGATGGCTGATAAGGCCTATTTTGGCGCGAAATGTTCTTTGACAATGTGGACAAAGAATGCTTGACGTTTCTGGAGGAGGATTTTCTGCAGTGGTTTTTCTGTTCTGTCTTTTCTTCACAGCTCTTGCAGTCCTGGTTGCATCACAAGTGACTGCACCCTTGCGTAATGATGTAAGCCACAAATTTTGATCTCTGGCTGCAGTCTCCCAGGTGTCATGATTAATTCCAAAAGCATTCAGTGAGATTTTCAGAGTGTCTTTAAAGCGTTTCCTCTGGCCGCCTTGGAGGCGTTTACCACAACGCAGCTCGCCATGAAAAATTTGTTTAGGGAACCTGTGATCTGGCATACGAGTTAAGTGACCAGCCCAGTGAATCTGATATTTCATTAGTAGAGTGTGGATACTGGGCATGGACGCTCTTTCTAGAACTTCAGTGCCTAGGATCTTGTCTTGCCATTTAATCTTCAATAGCTTCCTAAGGCAGACTGTGTGGAAGTGGTTTAATTTCCTAGCATGTCGCTGATAAACAGTCCAGGTTTCACAAGCATATAGCAGTGTGGATAATACAACTGCTTTGTAGACTTTCAGCTTTGTTTGCAGGCTTATTCCATTTCTGTCCATACATTCTTGTACAGTCTGCCAAAGGCCGCGCTGGCCTTGGAGATTCTTGCATTCACTTCGTCATCAATTGTGGCAGCTTGTGACACAGTGCTGCCAAGATAGGTGAATTTGTCCACAACACTTAGTCTATGACCGTTCACCTTGATATTTGGCATGGTGTGATTATTCCCTGGAGCTGGCTGGTACAAAACTACAGTCTTCTCCAAGTTGATATTGAGCCCAAAGTTGGCACAGGCATATGAGAAAGCTGAAACATTGTGTTGCATGTCTGCCTCTGAGTTGGCATATAGAGCTCAACCATCAGCAAACAACAGTTCTCTGACGGTGTTGCTGTTAGTTTTGGTTTTGGCTTTTTTAGTGATTTACTAACGAAAGGCTGGAGTGGCTGGCCAAGTGGCTAGAACATCTGGTTCTCCTTTAGGAGAGCAAGGCTTCACACGGTAAGGTGTGAATTTGTTTCTCTTGGAAGCAAAAAGAAAACCCTAACCTGCACAGTTCGCAGCGACTGCACCAGCCAGGTGGCTTTAATTCCCGAGGCTCAAGATCCCCCCCCCCCCCCCCCCCCCAGGTCCTACACCGCAAGGTACTATAGGCAGTAGATGACAGTGATTTACAAAGCAATATTAGTTCAGTAGTTTTCCATTGCTTATTTCCCCCCCCCCCCCCCCCCCCCCCCCATGTATTCAAAGTCAGTACTATAAACATATTTGTACTCTAAGTCAGACAGAGACAGAGAATTTGTGAATCTAACAAATACAAGAGTCAGCTATGACTTTTGATAATGTTTATAATATATGATTTAAATACCTAATATTGTTTATGATCTGTGATATAAACACCAGATAATGTTTATGATACATGTTATAAATGTCTGGTCATCTTTATGGCCAGTGGTGTAAACATTTGATAATGTTTATGATTTGTAACATAACTGCTCTGATCTGAGATCATGTTAAGTGATCCAGTCTCATCCTCAGTATCTCCCACAGAGTGTAGAAATCGATGACACCAGTTCTGTGTTGGCTGACTATTCTACTTTGGCCTCCTGCAGCGATCGTCTGGTTTCACCCCAAATGACTTGCAATTCTTGCGGTCATCACTTCATTCATTTAATTGTCCTGCCTCTTAAGTCATCCACTATATCCATTGCTCATCCGCTTTCCGCAGTAGTCCAGCTCTCATGTCTATCAGCTTGTTGATTTCCTTACACCCATGTATCCTGGCACAAACATGAAGTTGATTTTCGTCAGTCGCAACTTCTTAGAGACTCCACCTACTGTCTTCAAGCCCAGCTGTGACATGTGACACAACAGCTGTGAAAATGTTCATGAACTGTAGTGTAAATGTCTGATAAAGTTTATTATGTGATAAAAAACAACTGTGGCGTATGATCATGTTTCTGATCTCTGATCTCAACAACAGAAAATCATACTTACTGGGGAGTAGATGACTTTGGCAATCCACACCATCTGCCGGGCTTGTTCAATGATCTTCTCCTCAAACACACTCCTGGCATTTTCCAAATGTTCTTTGACTTCTGTCAACTTTATCCAGAAATTAACAACAAAAATTAACTGGAATTTTCTTTATTTCTTTACTTTGCTAGAGCATAAATTGAAACAAATAATCTTTCAACCAGCTTCAATGAAACATTAAACAAATAATATCTAATTTGTTCTCATGGACTAAAATGTTGACTTCTTGTCCTTGACTTGGGGGCGTAAATTACAAGTACCTCTGAAGTCAGAATTCATACATGAACTAATACTTCTAGTGCACTAGACTGATTTTGTGTGTGTGGATTAGCTTTCCCTATTACCAGTGTTCCTCACCATCAGGTGAACCCACACCAACTTCTGAGGTACTTGTAATTTATGTCCCCAATTCAAGGATGAAAAGTCAAGATTTTAGTCCCAACTGACCAATGTAGGGATTGAACTGCTACCTAGGCATGAGCACACCAGAAGTTTAGGAGTGAGCGCACTTATCCATTCGGCCATTTGATCCTCAGTATTTTAATAATTTTTCTTCAAAGTGACATTTTAAGTTTACAAGCCTCTTCTTCAGTGATTGTGAAATGGAAAAACTAAAAACACACATTTTAACCTGACACACAAAAGCCAAACGCACAAAAGATATCTTGTTAAGCCTCACTTACTTCTTCAGGACACTTGGCTATCTTCCTCTCAGTGTCTGCCAGGTTGACAATAAACTCCTGCATGCTCTCTCTCAACGCACACATCTAGTATGGAAGGAAAACATTTCACTATTGTTGATAAAGAAACAGCCATGATGCATATGGACAAAACAGTCAAGGCATTCAGTGTGGGCTGAAAACAACCAAACACACTGGGAGTGTAGTCAAAATTACATCAGAGTGCTCTCGTGTGTTGCCGGGGCTCATAAGGGAAGCAAAGAATAGCAACACTGTAGCCTACCACGCATGTCGTAAGAGGCGACTAAGGAGGCTTGATGGTTCCATTGCCTTGCTACTGAGTGATCGTGTGGCGCGACACTGTGAGCTGTGAGTTTCGTGTGAAATGCTTTTGAATCTGCCTGAGGTTTTTGGAATGTGACTGCATGTTCGGAGCGAAGGCAGGTGGCTATGTCCCAGAGTTGACCGGTTTTTGCCTTATGCAGAAATGCGTGGCTGCTGGGCTTCTGGTTGACTGCCACTGCCATCGACGATGAACTGTATTTTCATGGACTGTGTGGGTGAACATCTAGGAAACATTCAGAAGGGAAAATGACTGCCGATTCATCAGAGACAAACGGGATGTTTCGTGGGGGACTATTGTGTTGACATTCTGGCGGCGGCATTATGCACAGTGTATCTGTGCGGGGGGCTGTTTGTCGAGACTCCTGTCTTTTCCACTTTTCACATTGGGCAGTGGGGAACGTTTTATGTGATATTCACTGGCACAGGAACGGAGCATAATGGGGTCGACCCGTTGCTGTGAAGTTGGAACTGCGACTAACTAACTAACTAACTAACATCAGAGTGGCAGTGCTATAGACTACATGTCTGCGTGGCCAAGCCATCCATGGGCACATAAGTCCATAACAGAATCTTTCATGTGGATGCTCTCTCTCACACACACACACACACACACACAATATATATATATATATATATATATATATATATATATATATATATATATATATATATATATATATATATATATATATACATATACATGCATATACTTTACACCAGAATCATCACAGTACCTGCAGGATCTGCATGCATTAATTCACAGAACTGAGATCTCAGTGCAACAAAAAAATACAGGTGCTTAGTCTCGTTAGCAGACATTGAAGGATATTACTTCAGTTGTCTTAGTTAACTGACTCACATGTCCCAGTTATATGGAACACAAGAAAAAGCAGCGGCTGCAGCAGGATATATGAACAGTTATATGAACAACCGCACTCACATATCCTAGTTATATGAACAACAGTACTCACATGTCCCAGTTATATGAACAACAGTACTCACACCTTCCAGTTATATGAACAACAGTACTCACATGTCCCAGTTATATGAACAACAGTACTCACACCTTCCAGTTATATGAACAACAGTACTCACATGCCCCAATTATGTGAACAACAGTACTCACACCTTCCAGTTATATGAACAACAGTACTCACACGCCCCAATTATGTGAACAACAGTACTCACACCTTCCAGTTATATGAACAACAGTACTCACATGTTCCAGTTGTATGAACAACAGTAGTCACACATCCCAGTTATATGAACATCAGTACTCACACATCCTAGTTATATGAACAACAGTACCCACACATCCCAGTTGAACAACAGTACTCACAAACCCCAGTTAAATGAACAACAGTACCCACATATCCTAGTTATATGAACAACAGTACCCACACATCCCAGTTATATGAACAGCAGTACTCACTTTTCCTAGTTGTTTGTGAGCTGCTATATGGTAGAGAAGTACAAGTGAGTCCAGTACTTCTAGCAAGCCATTCTCACTGGGTGTCTCTGGCTTTGGATACTCATCTAAGCCTTTCCCTGAACAGATGAAGAATGAAACAATGCATGGAAATATAAATAGAATGTAGCAATCACTGACAAGTTTCTCCTTAATTACCAGTGAGCGAAACAACACATGGACATACAAATAGAATGTAGCAATCATTGACAAGCTTCTCCTTAACCCTTTACAGGGTGGAACGGCCATTTCCGTCCGATACCGTAAACGAGCGAAACGTCCCAAAACGCCCGATACTATTATGCATTGTAAAAACGCGATCTCTCGGCTTTCCGACACTTCCGACGGCTACTTTCGCCGATAGCTTGACAACGTGGCCGCCATTTGTAAACGCGCTACTATGAATTTGAACGGACTTTTACAGGTTTTTTTTTAATAGTTTTCGGGGTTTTTAAGCTGTTTTTCAAAACGGATTTCGGCGATTCTTCAAGTGATAGCCGAGATTTCGCTAGGTTCAATTTAAGTGACATTAAAGGGCACGAAGTTGACTATTAATCAGAGCTAGATATCAGTGCAAAGCGTTACTTTGCATTAGCAGTCTGAGTCGGACTTTAAAGAGAGTGATTATGATTCTGAAAATGTGTTTGTAAATTGCTGTATAGATGACGGAAAATAACAAACATGCTGTATTTCGTAAATATTTATGTTCATATATGGATTACCGACAACAATCACGTGAGTAACATATTCTGCATGCTTTTCCCTTCATTGTGGTGTTTATTTAACTAAAATCGGTTGACTAACACCTTATTTGTGATGTTTTTACTAACGCGACCCAAAATTTTACCGAACCTGAAAAAATGTTGCCCGTTCAGGGCTAAAAAATGGACAAGCGTCTGCCCTGTAAAGGGTAAATTACCAGTGAATGAAACAACGCATGGAACTATTTCAACTGAAACTTGAATCTGACTCTACCACAACTACAAGCTCAACCTTGGACTACCACAGCCACCACCATGGTCACATCAACACCTCACAGTGCACGATAAACTGTCAATGTAGTCAGTAACATACCAACGTCCTTTGATGACTTTCTCATGGCTCTGCTGTCCTCTTGTGGTTCACTGTACTGGGCTCGGCACACCTCAGCTGTCAACATTCCAAAGTTACAAGTGAGTGTACTTCCTAAGGACAACACAGCTGACACATTGACAGAATAACAGAGCTGACAAATTGACAGAATAACACAGATGACACACTGACAGAACAACACAGCTGACAAACTGACAGAACAACACAGCTGACACATTGATAGACCAACACAGCTGACACATTGACAGAACAACTGGGCTGACACATTGACAGAACAACACAGCTGACAAACTGACAGAACAACACAGCTGACACATTGACAAAACAACACAGCTGACAAACTGACAGAATAACACAGCTGACACATTGACAGAACAACTGGGCTGACACATTGACAGAACAACACAGCTGACAAACTGACAGAACAACACAGCTGACACATTGACAGAACAACACAGCTGACACATTGACAGAACAACTGGGCTGACACATTGACTCTATCGAAAGCCTTTTCCTGATCCACAAACACAATATTCTGTAAATAATGCATCAGTGCAACTTTTACCTTTCCGAAAACCGAATTGTGCTTTGCTTAACTGTTGTTCAACTATTGGTCTAGCTCTTTGTTCCAAAAGTTTTGCATACATTTTCCCTATATGGCTCAGGAGTGATATACCTCTGTATGTTTCGCACTCTCTCATATTGCCTTTCTTTTTCCATATTGGTACTATTATTGCCTGTTGCCAATCATCTGGGACTTTTCTTTCTTCCCATGTTATGTTAAAAAGTCTTGTTAGCCATTAACTCCTGTTTCCCCACAGGCCTGAATAGCTTCTGTGGTTATTCCATCTGGACCTGGTGATTTGTTTTTAGGACTTTTCTGTATAACTGCTTTGACTTCTGCAGGTATGAAATTTGGTCTTGCTGTCCCTGGCATTTAGGCACAAAAGTGAGGTTTTCTATGTTATGTGTGGGGTTAAGTAGTTCTTGAAAGTATTCTGCCCACCTTGCTAGTCTTTGTTGTGGATTAAATATCGGTATACCTCTTTTGCTGTAAGATGCATCTCTGTTTCTCATTGTGGTGACACGTTTATAAAATTCTCTTGGGCAGTCTTTGCTAAGGGTCGCCATCTGTTCACCGTATATTCTCCAGGATTCATCTCTAGATGCTCTAATTGTTCGTTTGGCATTACGTCGTGCTATTCTATAAGTAATATAGTCCTGTTCAGATTTAGTTGTGATCCACTTTTTGAATGCTACCTTTTTTTTGAGTATGCTATCTTTAACTTCGTTGTTCCACCAGGCTGTTCTTAATCTTTTGTCCTGCCCTACTTTCTTTGTTCCACATTTATTTTTCAGTGTGTCGAGCATGGCAGCCTTGAAACATGTCCATTCCTTATCTACGCTTGAGTGGTCATCAGGGATGTTCTTATGTAGGTTTTGGATTTTTTGATTGAATTCGTCTTTAACCGTATTTTCCTGCAGCCTCCTATAATTGATGACATGTGTTGTTACCTTTTTGTTTCTTATTTTCCTGTGTGGTGAAATCTTTTTAATTATGACTGGTTTGTGATCAGTATCAACATCTGTATTTGGGAGTGCTCTTGAATCTAATAGTAGTCTTCTGTCTGATTTCCTAATTAGAATAAAGTCAATTTGAGATGCTTGGTCTATGTCATTCCATTTATACCAGGTCTTGGTGTGGCTACGACGATGTTGAAAAAAACTATTTGCTATTATTAGTCCATGTTCCGAACATATGTTGAGTAGATGTTGACCATTGCTGTTACAATCAATCTCTGTGTCGCTGAATGGCCCCATGCAATCCTTCCACGGTGTTCTTCGTGTGCCTATTCGTCCGTTAAAATCACCCATCACAACTAGTTCATCTGTCTCCTTGACATTATTTAACGTGTCTGCAAGTTGTCTTCGTCGCTGTAAGTGTCATTACATGGGGAGTATGATTGTATAAAAGTTGTTGTTCTATTTCCTTCTTTGATCTGTACTAGTATTATCCTTTCTGATATAAATTTAGTGTTGATAATAGCTTTCACTTTGTCTGGATGCAACAAAAAACCCACTCCATGTTTAGCTGTAGCTCGCTGATCGACGCCACTCCATATAATAACGTAACCTTCGTGTGTTCTTTTCGTGTTCTGCCCCTTTTTCCTAGTGTCTGCAAGTCCTAATAATTAAATATTTGATTGTTTCATGAACTCTACGACAGCTGGTTCCTTATGTCCTAGACCTGTAACATTCCAAGTTGCAAAAATCTCCTTTCTATTTGAAGTATGTCGAAATTTAGCAGTAGTCGTCGTTAGTCGCTTGTTGTTGTGTCGCTTCGGTGTGTCGTTTTCCAGGCGTGAATGCTGAGAGAGCTGCGTTTTTCTTTCAATTTCCTCCATAATTCTCGAGCAATAGTTCTTGAACAAATAAATTCCCTACCGGTTTGCTGGACCTGTCGTAGGTTCATCCTTATTTGAACAAAATGATGTTAAGAAACACGCACAGAACACATGATTAATCTCTGAATCGAGCGACGTGGTTTACACCGCCATCTTGACAGCTATTGTATCACTGTGTCTAATTCAAAGTATCTTAATGTCATCAATAAAACACAGGAGATATCTGTTATGCTCAAATCTGGATACAAGCCTATCCTTGAGAGTATCCCAACCAAACTGATAAATCAGCATGGACCACCAACAAAAACAGCAACAAGAAGCAAGTGACAAACAACATGGTTCAACAACAACAAACAACAAACAGCTGACAAACCAACATTGAAAAACAACAAATAACTCACCAACAACAATGGAACTAACAACAAAACAAAACCACTCACCAATCAACATGGAACAAAAGGTTGTAACATACAGATCACCAATCCACATGGAAAAAACATGGCAACAAACAACTCAATTAATCATCATGGAACAAATAAAGGCAACAAACAACTCATTAATCAACATGGAAAATATACTGGCAACAAACAACCCATCAATCAACATGGAACAAATACTGGCAATAAACAACCCATCAAACAACATGGAACAAGTAAAGGCAATAAACAACCCATCAATCAACATGGTACAAGTAAAGGCAATAAACAACCCATCAATCAACATGGAACAAATAAAGGCAACAAACAACTCATTAATCAACATGGAAAATATACTGGCAATAAACAACCCATCAATCAACATGAAACAAATAAAGGCAATAAACAACCCATCAATCAACATGAAACAAATAAAGGCAATAAACAACCCATCAATCAACATGGAACAAATAAAGGCAATAAACAACCCATCAATCAACATGTAACAAATAAAGGCAACAAGCAACACATTAATCAGCATGGAACAAATAAAGGCAACAAACAACTCATTAATCAACATGGAACAAATAAAGGCAACAAACAAAACATTAATCAACAAGGAACAAATACTGGCAACAAATAACCCATAAATCAACATGGAACAAATATTGGCAACAAACAACTCATTAATCAACATGGAATAAATAAAGGCAACAAACAACTCATTAATCAACATGGAACAAATAAAGGCAACAAACAACTCATTAATCAACATGGAACAAATAATCGCAACAAACAACCCATAAATCAACATGGAACCAAAAAGACGGCAACAAAAAACTCAATAATCAATGTTACTATAATAATTAAACAAATACAATTCTGTACTGAGGATGATTCAACACTGACTAAGAAAGGAGTGAAGGTATGGTATGGGTGTTTGAAGTTAAGCTGAGAAAGGTAACTCACGTGCCAGCTGTCGATTTAGGTGACTCATCAGTCCTCCACATCGCAGCAGCTCATGATAATCTCTGGAGTCACTCCAGAAACACTGGATCGGCATAAAGGCCTCTGTTAATGGCACATACAAACTGGTTATTCTTTTGTCTCTTTACACATACACTTCATTAACATCATAGGCACATATCTCCACTGTTAGCTTTTCTACTCTACTAACCCCAATATGGCATACAATCTTATCTTCTTTATCATCATCCTGACAGGGACACACAGTTATATCTTCTCTATGCTTGCTTGCTTGCTTGTGTTCGTTGGCTTGAGCTCCAACGCGAAGTCCTGTATGTCGGATGAAGGCATCCTGTTGTCCAACATCAGTGTGATGTCATACAGGACCTGAGTTTTGCGTGAGTATCCGTTGTCCCATGTCTGGCTTATTGGTGTGCAGACTGGTGGTTCCTCAGCCGTACAGGCAGACACTCTCCGACTTCGGAGGAATCGGCGATCCTACTGACTTTAGCCAGGACCCCAAAGGGACCTGTTGCCCAGGACGCTCGACGAGGACGCGTCAATAGGTCTTGGCCAGTATATAACCCGGCCCTGGTGCCTTGGAAACACCTCTGCGTCCCATATCTTCTCTATGATGATCACCGCAATGACATACAATCTGATCTTCTCTAATATCATCACAGGGACATACACTTGATCTTCTCTATCATCATCACCGCAATGACATACAATCCTATCTTTCCCGTGTGTTGCCGGGGCCCATAAGGGAAGCAAAGAATAGCAACACTGTAGCCTACCATGCATGTCGTAAGAGGCGACTAAGGAGGCTTGATGGTTTCGTCGCCCTGCTACTGAGTGAGTGCGTGGGCTCTGTGAGCTGTAAGTTTCGTGTAAAATGCTTCTGAATCTGCCCAAGGTGTTTTGGAATGTGACTGCATGTTCGGAGTGGTGGCAGCTGGCTATGTCCCAGAGTTGACCGGTTTTTGCCTTATGCAGAAATGCGTGGCTGCTGGGCTTCTGGTCGACTGCCACTGCCATCAACGATGAGCTATATTTTTTTTTGTTACTGTGTGGATGAACATCTAGGAATCATCCAGACTGCCGATTCCATCAGAGATGAACTGGATGTTTCGTGGGGGACTATTGCGTTGACATTCTGGCGGCAGCATTATGCGCAGTGAATCTGTACGGACTGTTGTTTGTCGAGACTCCTGTCTTTTCCACTTTTCACATTGGGCAGTGGGAGGCGTTTTGTGTGATATTCACTGGCACAGGAACAGAGCAAAATGGGGACGACCCGTTGCTTTGAGGTTGGAACCGCGACTAACTAACTAACTAACAATCCTATCTTTTCAATCATTATCACCACAATGGCATATAATCTTCTCTACCACCATCACCACAGTGACATACAATCCTATCTTTTCAATCATTATCACCACAATGGCATATAATCTTCTCTACCACCATCACTACAATGACATACAATCCTTTCTTTTCAATCATTATCACCACTCGGACAAACAATCTATCTTCTCTATCATCATGCTTTCTGAATGATTGACGCCCATACAAATGTTAAAAATCAACACAAGGCATTCTGCTTTCAAATTTCCTGCAGCTAATTTTGAACCCGATTTGTCGAGCTTGTGAAAAACATGCACTCTGCTCCTAAGCCACAGATGCCAGCTAAGGCTAGATGATCTTCACATATGTGTATATATGTAAGTTTATATAGTAAATGTAACATACACTGTAATGTATGCAAGCCAAAACAGTAAATGTAACATACATGGTGATGTGTGTAAGCAGTTAAGTCAACACAATAAAAACACATACACAAGCAATATGTAAGCCTGTACAGAAAATATAAAATACATACCATTGTATGAGAAATGAAATTAGTGGAACTGCAGTAAAATGTTAGTTGCATATCCTTTAGAGTACATCATAGTCAACCCCAGCATTTTTGGCTGTTTGTGATTTCTTGGCATATTTTTTGTCCAGTAGTTTGCCATTGCTTTTTGAACGACTGGCCTCATACCATTGTATAAAAACCCTTCGCAAGACTGTATGCTGCCAAATCACCGGCAGCTGTGTTTTGAACGTGGTATGGGGATTATGAATTGCATCTATAACCCCTACGCCACAGAGCAGTAAAGCTGTAAACATGAGTAAATCGATGAAAACAAGAAGTGGGATTGATCAGCTGTACTAGAACACAATCACAAGTGACAAAATAGACGACGTGTGTAGAGATGTGCAGACTGATTCGATCTGCATGTCCAATAAGCATTTCACAGCTTGTCCTAATTTGACAGCCAATCAACATCAGCTTGTCCTAATTTGACAGCCAATCAACATGAGCTAACGTTGCAATTTCCTTGGACTACCAGAGTAACTAACATTGACTGCCTGAAAGAAGCTAATAAAATTAGAACCTTAATATACAACAATAAGAAAGAGACAAAACAGCTTTCTTTGGTCATGTGATGAGAAGAGAGGCATTGGAGAACATCATGACAACTAGAAAGATCAAGGGGAAGAGAGGCAGAGGCAGACCAAGAGAAATGATGCTGAATGGATTAAGATAGTGGCATGGAGAAATATTATCAGCAGAGTTGATCCAGAACACCAAAGACCGAGATCTGTGGAGAGCCATGAACGCCCACGCTAGCTGGCAGGGCACTTGATGATGATGATGGTGTTTGTTCATGTGAAGCTCACCATTTCTATTTCTTGTTTCTGTTGATTTACTCACAGTTAAGTATGTAAATTATTGTACCACGAAAAAGTAGCAAATATATTACCAGAACTAGGCAAGAAGGCAGGGTCGATGGTGCTGAGCTCATCCCAGTAGTGCCTGAGAGCTTGCACCAGACGATGAAAGAAACACAAGCTGACAGGTAGGGAGCACTGTGCATTCTGAGGCTGCAAATACAGTAGATAGAGACCATTCAATATCAGCATCTTAACTTTCATCTATATAGTCAAACAATTTACCTTTCTTCTATATTGTCAAACACCTTCACTTTCATCCATATAGTAAAACATCTTCACTTTTATTCATAGAGTAAAACACCTTTACTTTCATCTTTATAGTAAAATACCCTCACTTTCATCTATAAAGTAAAATACCTTCACTTGTATCTATAAAGTAAAACACCTTCACTTTCATTTATAAAATCAAATAACTTCAAATATCTTCATTTACTGTGACCTTGTGGGATGGAAGAGTCAATAGTAATATCACTTACCCTGGTAAATAATAATACCTTATACTCTGGTAAATAGTCATACCAAATACTTTGGTAAACAATTATATTACATGCCCTGATATATTTAATACCACATACCCTGGTAAACATACTCTGGTAAGTAGTAATACCACAAACCCTTGTAAATAATGATACCACATAACCTGGTAAACAGTTGTACCACAAATTCTGTTAAAAAGAAATTGGGACCTTCTAAAAATCAAGTGTGGTTGTAATCCCAGATTTTATGTCAAAGTTAACACCACATATCCTAGTAAATAGTAGTAACACCACATACCCTGACAAACAGTAATGCTGCATACCCTAGTAAGTAGTAACACCACATACCCTGACAAACAGTAATACCCTACACCCCAGTAATAAAAATAACACCACATACCCTGGCAAACAGTAATACCCTACACCCCAGTAAAAAAGTAACACCACATACCCTGACAAACAGTAATACCCTACACCTCAGTAAAAAGTAACACCACATACCCTGACAAACAGTAATACCCTACACCTCAGTAAAAAAAAGTAGCACCACATACCCTGGCAAACAGTAATACCCTACACCCCAGTAAAAAATGACACCACATACCTTGGCAAATGGTAATACCATATACCCAAGTAAAAAGTAACACCACATGCCCTGGAAAACAGTATTACTCTATACCCTAGTAAAAAGTAACACAACATACCCTGGCAAACAGTAATACCATATACCCCAGTAAAAAGTAACACCATATACCCTGGCAAACAGTAATACCATATACCTCAGTAAAAAAGTAACACGACATACCCTGGCAAACAGTAATACCATATACCCCAGTAAAAAGTAACACCATATACCCTGGCAAACAGTAATACCATATATTCCAGTAAAAAGTAACACCATATACCCTGGCAAACAGTAATACTGTATACCCCAGTAAAAAGTAACACCATATACCCTGGCAAACAGTAATACCATATACCTCAGTAGAAAGTAACACCATATACCCTGGCAAACAGTAATACCCGATACCCTGGTATAAAGTAACACCACATACCCTGGCAAACAGTAATACCTGATCCCCCAGTAAACAGTAACACCACATACCCTGGCAAAAGGTAAAACCCTATACTCTAATAAAGAGTAATATCACATACGCTGGCAGATATTAATGCCACTTACCCTGGTAAATCCACTGTTCTCTTTCAGGAATGTTTTCAGCTTGTCTATGAACAAGTCTCTGGATGTCTTGCCCTGAGAAATGCAAAATTAAATGTCACAAAAACTAAAAGCCAAATCTGACAAGAGTCACTACAAGATACAAGAATAAGACACCGAGCTAACTTGAGAAAAACAATTCATAACAATGTAACCCACTTGTATTGGGAAGTTAGCCAGGTAACAAAAAATTGTTTGAAGAAGTTGGATGTGTCAGCCAAAAGGTGCAAATATTGCGGACTGATGCAAACAGACACGCAATTATGTGGAAAAACCAAACAAACAATATATCAGATGAATGAAGAAGAAGATAACCCACTTGCTAACATTAACAATTATTTCAAGGTACTCACCATGTAAAGATCGTTGTTGATTAAGAGACACTTCAGTAGCTCCACTTGCATAGATTCCAGTTCTGAGAGGACATTAAAAAAAAAAAAACCAAGGTCAGAATTTATTTTCTGGAAAATATTCTATAGAAAACAATCAAGTTTAGAATTTGTTTTCTGGAAAAATACTCATTAGAAAACAATCAAGTTAAGAATTTATTGTCTGGAAAATACTCTGCAGAAAACAACTGAGTTCAGAGTGTATTTTCTGGAAAATATTCTACAGAAAACAAGCAAGTTTAGAATTTGTTTTCTGGAAAAATACTCATTAGAAAACAATCAAGTTAAGAATTTATTGTCTGGAAAATACTCTGCAGAAAACAACTGAGTTCAGAGTGTATTTTCTGGAAAACACTTTATAGAAAACAATCAAGTTCAGAATTTTCTGGAAAATACTCTATAGAAAACAATCAAGTTCAGAATTTGATTTCTGGAAAATACTCTACAGAAAACAATCAAGTTCAGAATTTATTTCCTAGAAAATACTCTACAGAAAACAGTCAAGTTCAGAATTTGATTTCTGGAAAATATTCTACAGAAAACAATCAAGTTCAGAATTTATTTTCTGGAAAACACTCTATAGAAAACAATCAAGTTCAGAATTTGATTTCTGGAAAATACTTTACAGAAAACAATCAAGTTCAGAATTTGATTTCTGGAAAATACTCTACAGAAAACAATCAAGTTCAGAATTTGATTTCTGGAAAATACTCTACAGAAAACAATCAAGTTCAGAATTTATTTCCTAGAAAATACTCTACAGAAAACAATCAAGTTCAGAATTTGATTTCTGGAAAATACTCTACAGAAAACAATCAAGTTCAGAATTTATTTCCTAGAAAATACTCTACAGAAAACAATCAAGTTCAGAATTTATTTTCTGGAAAATACTCTATAGAAAACAATCAAGTTCAGAATTTGATTTCTGGAAAATACTCTACAGAAAAAAATCAAGTTCAGAAAGTGTTTCCCAGAAAATACACTTAATTCCATCAAGAAGTTCACTTGTTAACGAGGCGAGGAACTGTCGCTGAAGGTGTCACATTCAGATCCTTCATCTTCTACCTTTTATCCACCCTCCAATGGAGCAAGAGCCTTCAGCCAACTCATGCCAATTTCTTTTATCTCTGACAATCTACTGTAGCTCTCTTCATGCCTTCCCATTTTATTCAATCCTGTAAAGACAAAGTCTGGTGTGCCTCATCTTTATGTGCCTGTGAAGTGACAAAGACATTCATGTCTCTCCTCAGATCTCGATTCTTGGTGTTCTGGATCAATTCTACTGATGCTATTCTTCCATGTTATCATCTAACACCATCAAACATAATTTCTTCTCTGTCTGCCTCTGCCTCATATACCGCAGATCTTCAATTATTTTCTTCTCATTTTATTACCAAACCACACAACGCTGTTTGTTTTTTTCCTATTGGTGTGTACAATTCTCTGCTTTCATTAACCTCTATTAGACAATCATTGTTAGTTGCTCTGGCCATTTAAGGAATTCACAACATCAGTAACCACATCTCTGCTGCCTCCAAGATCTTACTAATTTGTGCGTTCATAATCAAATATTTACTGCCATACAGCAGAACAGATCCAAGTGTGCCCATAACTTTCAATTTTTCCGTTGTCTGGTTTCTATTCATAGTGCTATTTCTTCCCCTTGACTTCTGTCAGTGCCACAAGACATCTGATCTGTTTCATTCTCTCTCTTACACTTAGTTACACTACAACTATTCATTTCACTGACCTTAACACTATTAAGTGTACAGGTGCACCAACTAAAGTGATTAACTATCAGGTCTTATCTCATATCAAAATCATAAATAAAATAAAGTTCAATCAATCAATGAATCAATCATCATCATCATGTGCCATGCCAATAAGCGTGGGCAGTCATGTTTTGCCATCTCACACGATCACCAGAGTTGTGGAGCAGCTCTGTGTTTTTATCTCAATTATACAGTGTGGCCAAGCCATCCAGATATGTATCTCTCTGGCTTCCCCTTGTTCTTTTTCCCTCTTGTTACCAAGTTTTCCAGGTTATGTCATATAAGTAGATCTAAAATATAAATATTGCATATGTACGCCAAAATGTTGTAAATCCCATGCATTCAGCAACTTACCTTCAACACGCTCACCAAGCCGTTCACAACTCTGCATAAATTGCTCCCTGACCCACTTCTCATCCTCCTCCTGTTGTGGCTCAGTGTCCGTCAATGCCTCATCCTCCCTGTCACTGGTGCCTCGACTAAAGTCACTCTGAAACATGTCAATCAGTTACATGTGTGTGGGGAGGGAGAGAGAAATTGAGTGAGTGAGACAGAGAGAGAGAGAGAGACAGAGAGACAGAGAGAAAGAGCGAGAGAGAGAAAGAGAGAGCGAGAGAGACAGAGAGAGAGACACACACACACACAGAGAGAGAGAGAGAGAGAGAGAGAGAGAGAGAGAGAGAGAGAGAGAGAGAGAGAGAGAGAGAGAGAGAGAGAGAGAGAGAGATAACAAACACTGGCATACTTTACATTGAATTGAACCTCAGTGAACAGAAATTGCAATGGGGAAATGAATAGGGAAAATAAATCAATAACAATAATAAAATAATGATACTATACTATGAAACTGAACACTAAAGTTTCACAATTCTTGTTTTAAATAATAATGGATCCTGATTCTAGAAAGAGGAATGTGGTTTCCTGAATGTAAAGAATGAGACAATGGTGCAGTAATCATGGGTGAAGACGTCTAGTAAAACGATTCAATTACAAATAACCCAAAAAATGTGTTTGAATCACAAGCAACAAATAAACTTCAGTCTGAATCACAAAGAACAAAGAAATGAGTCTGAATCACATGGAGTAAAGAAACAGTAGTCGCAACCACAAGGAACCAAAAAAAAGAGAAAACCGACAGTCTGAATAACAACTTAATGATAACTCACAAACTGATACATGTCATTGGAGATTGCAAGATGTTGAACAAGGCATTTGATGATGATGATGATGAAGACAAATTTCTCTATTCCACCTCTGATATGCTTCCATAATTTTATGTCTTTTACCTTATGGTGTTGATGAGTGATGAGTTGATGACTGATGAGTTGATGGATGATCTAGTGACATCTGCAACTCTCAGTACCTTAGCATTTAGTTTCCTTCTCTATCCAATATATTCTCAAATACTACATCATCACTGCTTTCAGTTGTTTCACGGTCTCTACCTCTTTGTTCCTCTTTTGAGAGAAGTGAGTCACACCCTAGTTATGCCCCTCAAAGGTCAGGGTGTCCAACTTCTGCACACAACTGCGTAAAGTTTGCCACCTTGTCAGGGTGTTGGGGGAATAGGTACAGGATATAGAGAGGACAAGGGACAGAATAGAGTCAGAACGACAGGTATAACGATGGACAGGACATAAGTAAGAACACAGATGTCATAAGACAGGACATCTACAGGACACTAGATAGATTGGAGACAGGACTTACGTGGGGACACAGAGAGGTCCTAGCCAGGACACCGACAGGACAGAACCGAGTGATAGGAGGGGACATAAGTTCATGGGACACTGTCCTGAACGGACGAGACGGCATTACACTGAATGACCCGACCCATCACGGACGGACTGCAGTACGACGTGACTGCCAAGACAAGTGTGCTATAAGCGTTTGTAAGGCGGCATTTGTATATTATGTAATGATTTCACCGCCCTGTATACAAATTATGATGATGACCAGGTTCGCCCGAATAAACTGTGAAAACCCATATGTACGACTGATGTTTCCTTGAGTGCGTATGAAGGAGTTAGAATACCTGTGTGCGTGCGAGACGCTGACACACCTCTAGACATATTCCAAACTACTGGTAGATTTTCTTCCCTGATTGTGGCAGGGTAGTGACCTTATGGCCTACTGTTTGCAAGTTCCAACTGTCATGTTATTTATAACATGCACTACTTGCACACGGGACCTCCTATTATTCACCCTTATCTGAGAAGGCTAGGTGTCCGATTTCACAACCCAGGAGTTCAGGGGGTGTACAATATCAGGGGTTCTTGGAAAAATGCCCAGGCTATATTGGGATCGAACCCAGTATCTTCTGAACCTGAGTTTGTTGCATATCTTTTACGGGCCATAGCAGTCAACCTAGCATTTTTTGGCTGTTCGTGATTCCTGGGCAAGTTTACGTTCAGTTTGCCATTGCTTTCTGAACAACCGGCAACCATACCATTTCATAAAAAGCCAACGTAAGGCGGTCTGCTGCCAAATCGCCCACAGCTGTGTTTTGACCGCAGTATGCAGGATTACAAACTGCTTCCGTAACCCATTCACCACAGAGCTGGCTCTGAGCCTGAGGACCCTGAACCTCTCAGTCACAGCTGCCCCTATTCACCGTTTCAATACTAATTGACTAGCGTGATTAGTACTAGTTAACTTACCTTCATTTGCTTATCCCACCAGACCACGGGCACTAGTCTGGCCAAGTTGGGGTCATCTGGAGCTTTGATGTGCATGAACACAGGGAACTTCACCCGCTCAAATGTCAAGACAGGTCAAGGAGAAACCTTCCAATGCCAAACCACTGGCAGCAGACGCAATCATTTACATATACACAGCTAGTAACAAATTGTTGCAGTGCTATATAGAACCTATACTGTTATATGCATGTGAAACATGGACAAAAAGCAGACAATCTGAGAAACAACCAATGGCAGTGGAAATGTGGTTTCTAAGCAAAATGCAAAGGCATGGATGGACAAGAACAACAACAAAAATGAGAAAGTCCTACAAGAAATAAATAAACATTGTGAACTCATCTCATCATGTTCCTCTTGTACCTTGCGGTGTCAAGGTGAAGTATATACAGTGGGAGAGTGCCCGCTTATGGGCTTTATGTATCGATATTCCCATTGTGAACTGATTAAAGAAATTAGATGCAGACAGTCAAGATTTTTCTGGGAACATTATGAGGGGAAATAAATTTGAAAATTAGTGACAACTGGCAAAGCTGATGGGAAAAGAGCCTGGGTAATGCAGAGAGATAATACCTGGATAGTGTTGACACATAGCATAATTGGGACAAGAACAAGGCGTGACCCTAAAATCTGGTGATCTGGCAAGGTTAACCAGGTCAACAATTGCCCGCAAAAGTCAGATGTGTCGGCCTAAAGGTGCAAATAAACAGGCACAACGCAATTACATATAGGAAAACAAAACACTCCAGATGAACGCAGAAGAAAAAGAAATCTGGTAATTGTGAGAGATGGAAACCATGACCACCGATGCTTATCAGCATGGCATATAATGATGATGAGTAACTGCATGAGAGAATTAGAGAAGACAGAACATCACCTAATCCGTGCCATCACCTTTCTCTATGAACTGACTTCCATGTTGTTTTAGCTACCTTCTGTACGCAGGTAAAGCTCACCCTATACCAGATATGCATAAGTGATAGGACTTCATATATATTAAGTATCTGCATGAAGAGCTCAAGTGACCAGCTCTCTTTCTCAAAGCTTTAATCTCCTCCCCAGAAATATGTAGTATCCAGAATATAAGACAGGGTGGATTTCAAAGCTGTGTAAGGTAAAAGTTAACTGTGTAAAGTAAAGGTTAATTGTGTGTAAAATAAAAGTCCCCTTTACACTTTTACGCAAAAGAAATAGAGGAATACCTAAAAACTCACGGAGAAGAGAAGCAGAAATAAACAAAATGGGAAGGACAATGACATAGCTGCACAGGGTAGCTAAAGATAGGGGGGTGGGGCTGGAGGGCAAAAGAAGACTTGCCAAGTGATGGTCGATATCATGTCTACTACCTTTACTTCCCAGGTACCCATTTTAGGTTCAGTTCATCTGGGAGCCAGGTAAATTTTAATAGGGATTCAAAGACGTGACCACCGGGTCAGCAGAGACTGTCCTCACATTGTATGTGTTCTATTAGCTATAAGTTTCGTGTGTCATCTATTTGTCTGAAGTTTATTCATGCTCTATCTGTCGTCTGTTTGTCCTCTCCTGGTCTGAAGTTTATTCATGCTCTATCTGTCGTCTGTTTGTCCTCTGCTGGTCTGAAGTTTATTCATGCTCTATCTGTCGTCTGTTTGTCCTCTGCTGGTCTGAAGTTTATTCATGCTCTATCTGTCGTCTGTTTGTCCTCTCCTGGTCTGAAGTTTATTCATGCTCTATCTGTCGTCTGTTTGTCCTCTCCTGGTCTGAAGTTTGTTTGTCCTTGACTGGTCTTAAGTTTGTCCTCTATTACCCTAAAGCATATAATCTATATGCTCTAAGACTATTTGTTCTATGTCCTCCTTGTGTTTGTCCTCTATGTGCCCTATGCTTGTCCTCTACCTGCCATGTGTTTGTTCCCCATTTGCCCTGAGACCTGCAAAATTTAGTCGATGCGGTTGTTGCACACAGTGAACTACTAGGGTTAGAATTCTTCTTCTTCTTCGTTCATCCGGAGTTTTTTTTCGGACGTGATTGCGTTGTGCCTGTTTACAGCAGAGCTGCGTTCTTGCGCCGTTAGGCCGACACATCCGACTTCTGCGGGGGTTAGAATTGAATTGTAAGAAGACACAGATTATGGTCGTCACTAGCAAGGAAGAAATACCACAATGTAATATACAAGTAAATGGGCATATTCTTAAACAAGTGAATCAGTACAACTATCTCAGAACAATCATAACATCTGATGAGAGATGCCTTGAAGAGATTAGAACAAGAATTGCCATGGTGAAGGTAGCCTTTTGCAAGATGAAAAACATACTGACCAATAAAAAGATATCAATTGAAACGAGAAAAAGAGTGTTGAAGTGCTACATAGAACCTGTACTTTTAAATGGATGTGAAGCGTGGACAATGAGCAGACAAGCTGAAAAACATCTGATGGCTGTGGAAATGTGGTTTCTGAGGAAAATGCAAAGAATACCATGGACAGACAGAAAAACCAATGAACAAGTCCTACAAGAAACAAATGGAGATTGTAAACTGATTAGAGACAATAGACGTAAACAGTAAAAATATTTTGGGCATGTTATGAGAAGAAATGAATTAGAGAACTTGGTGATAACTGGCAAGATCGAAGGGAAGAGACCAAGGAGAAGACCAAGAATTAAATACCTGGATGGCTTGGCCACGTGGTATGGTCAAGACAGAAATACGGAGCTGATCCACAACTCTGGTGATTGAGTGAGATGACAAAACATGACCGCCCATGCTTATCGGCATGGCACATGATGGATGGATGGATGCCCTGAGATAAGATGCCAGAACATTATTATATATGTATATGTGAATATTTTATGCTTATTTTGTAATTCACATCTTATTTATCCACTAGCAAGGTCAATACTGCCCAGACAACAACAAGGATATAAGACGCAGGTCAGCAGATGTCGTCGTGTCCTCTCATGTTTCATTACCGCAAGTGTCAAGGCCAAATATTTTTTCTAGAAAAGGAAGGAAAAGAATTGACAACTGTTATGTTTAGTTACAAAACAGACTAAAATAACAGGAATTAAATTAAACTAAAAATCAGACATGAGGCAATATACTAGTTTATGTTTCTTGCCTCGTATCTGCGAACAACTACAGGTAATGTGAGTGTATATACCTTTCTTCACTGAAATACAGCAGACAGACAAGAAACATGTAAGTTACATTCTGTCATTTTTCTTTACTGAAATTGCATTCCCCATGCTCACTATGAACTTGAGAGTAGTCCACGGTGGATTGATTTTTATGTGTGAATTAGCTTTCCTTGTTACTAGTGTCCCTTGCCATTAGGCAAATCCACTTTGACTTCTGAGGTACTTGTAATTTACATCCCAAAGTCATGGATGAGAAGTCAACATTTTAGTCCCAGTGACTGGAATAGGGGACCTGCTTTCAGCACACCAAGAGTTTAACAGTGAGTGGTCTTATCTATTCAGTCATGCTGACCTCTACTAAAATATGATAGACAGAAATTAAATGTCATTATCTTCACTGAAACACAACAGACAGACATTAAATGTCTAATTAACTTTCTACGTAGACAAACATCCTATATTATCTTCACTGAAACACAACACTTATACATAAAGTTATTGTCTTCATTGAAAAACAACAGACAAACGTTAATGTCTACATTACTGTACACCACCGACTTCACTGAAATAAACCAGACAGACATTCTATCATTGTCTTTCTTCCTCTTATGCCCTTCATTTCCTGATTGAGCAAAGGTCCTCAAGCAATTCACGCCAAGCCCTCCTATCCATAGACTTGTTCATGATTTCACAGGTAAAGTTTTACATGAGATGAGGAAGCCAGACTTACACCAACCCTCCTTAGTTGCATCTTATGACATGAATGGGAGGTTACAGTGTTAATATTCTTTGCTTCCCTTATGGGCCAAGGTAACACACATCATATCATTGTCTCTACTGAAACACAACATACAGACATTCTATCATTGTCTCCACTGAAACACAAAAGACAGACATTCTATGAAAAATCATGGTCCACACAAATGTCATATGAGACTTCAGTTGTCATGTGACCTCAAATATCTTTTGTTCTGTCAAATGTCATATGAAACCCCAAATACCTGTATTTTATCCAATAAAACATATTATGTGCACTCAGATATTTTTTTCCACCCAAATGTCGTATGTGACCTCAGTTGTAATATGAACTCAAATATCTATTGTCTCCTTAACGCGGCCTTTGGCAGACTGTACAAGAATGTATGGGACAGAAATGGAATAATATCACCAATCAAACAACCTACTAAAACATGATAAACTGAAAAAAAGAAGAAGATAACTGCCAAAAATTATCATCATACAGGAAGTTATGTTCCACTGTCTCATCAAGTCTGTGGCTCAGAACATGTGACTCATAGAACAGAACATGTGACTCAAACAGCCATTTTTTTCCCATGATTACTTTCTCTAGCCTTTGACTTCCCCCATCCACCTACAAGACAGCAAAGTATGTATCTGTCTTCATCTGGTTCCTATCCCTTGACCTGTCCGACATGGGTGACCCTACCAGTAAAGCTTAAGGTTACTGAGATACAAAGCCTCTCTACTTATTCAAGGTGAAGACATAATGGAGGGGTAACATGTTCTGTCTCTGGATATGTCAGCCATCATACTCACAGGATATTTAAACTCGGGGTGAAATGGGTGGAACCGGTAGCCATTGAGTAGTGACATCATCAGGTAGTCCATGCAGTCTTGTATCTCTGGATCCTGCAGACAAAAACCACAGCTATGATACCAACAACCATCAATGTGATATCAACAAGTTCTTTTCATAGATCTAATCAATGAGTGTTAACATGCAAGTTCCTTCCATAGATATAACCATTGGGTGTTAACATGCAAGTTCCTTTCATAGATCTAACAAATGGGTGTTAACATGCAAGTTCCTTTCATAGATCTAACCATTGAGTGTTAACATGCAAGTTCCTTTCATAGATCTAACCATTGGGTGTTAACATGCAAATTCCTTTCAAAGATTTAACCAATGGGTGTTAACATGCAAGTTCCTTTCATAGATCTAACCATTGTGTGTTAACATGCAAGTTCCTTTCACAGATTTAACCAATGGGTGTTAACATGCAAGTTCCTTTCATAGATCTAACCAATGGGTGTTAACATGCAAGTTCCTTTCATAGATCTAACCATTGGGTGTTAACATGCAAATTCCTTTCATAGATTTAACCAATGGGTGTTAACATGCAAATTCCTTTCATAGATTTAACCAATGGGTGTTAACATGCAAGTTCCTTTCATAGATCTAACTATTGGGTGTTAACATGCAAGTTCCTTTCATAGATTTAACCAATTGGTGTTAACATGCAAGTTCCTTTCATAGATCTAACCAATGGGTGTTAACATGCCAATTCCTTTCATAGATTTAACCAATGCAACTGCAGACAGTGGAGATGTTGATTTTTGAGAAGAATGAACAGAATATCATTAACAAATAATAAGAGGGTTGACTGGGACACACATCACGGGCATTCCCTGCCATCTAAGGAGGTTTCAATAAATGCAGAGCCAATACATGATGCTTTGGTACTGGGCTCACTCAAGGAATCATCATGTCCTGGACTTGGCTGTTTAGTCACAATCACTAGTTATTATGGTCATGTTATTTATCTGTCTATTATGGTCATGTTAAATATCTGTCTATGTCCTTACCTGCATCAACATCCACATCAAATCCAACAGCTTGTGTATATACACCTGGTGACCACGCCAGTTCTGATGGTCACAGAGATCTAACATCAGCTTGACCAGACACATCTCAATGACATACGGGATTCTCTGCAACATTCACATATGACTTAAGCAAGAATGATATGAGGCAGAGAATTGCAAAAGAAAGACTGAACAATTGAATAGTTGTAAAGAACAAAAACTACCACAACATGCATATATAATCTTTGATAGCAAGAAAGGATCTGAAATAATAAGAAGTCTAACAACCAGTGGACAGGTTAGGTTAGAGGCTACATAGTCTGCTTCTGGCTCAAGTAGATCAGGTTTATCTCACGCTGTTGACTGCTGGGAGTTTCACAAAATAAGGAAAAGGATTCTGCAAGATAAATGATGGAGGCCTTCATGGCTAAGAGGTCAAACCACCTACCTTGTGCTCTGAATGTCAAGGGTTAGATTTTAGGCCCCATCATTCTGTTCATGAGTGCAATTGTTTCAGCATCGCTGCAGCTACAGTGTTTGTGCTCTTTGCAATGCTTCTGGCAGGCCACTCTGCAGAAAGAGACTGAACTATTTGGGGTAAAACCCAGTGCAATCAAGTGGTCCTTTTGCCTTTTTTGAGGGTTACATAGACAAAACAAGTTATAAATTACTAAGAAAATAGAAAATGAAAGAGGGATGTAAGGAAAGAAATATTTTTTTTTAAATGCCAGAGATGACCATCTGAAAGTTCATGGGGAAAAAACCAGAATTAATGTCAGTATAACAAGACACCTACAGTAAAGCTAATGCAGATTGAGAGAGAGAGAGAGAGAGAGAGAGAGAGAGAGAGAGAGAGAGAGAGAGAGAGAGAGAGAGAGAGAGAGAGAGAGAGAGAGAGAGAGAGAGAGAGAGAGAGAGAGAGAGAGAGAGAGAGAGAGAGAGAGATGTACATAAAAAACAAAGTCACAAATTATACAAGTTATTAAGACCAAGAAACATAATCTCATACTCAAAGACAAAACAAGAGATGAATGACTGAATAAATGAAAATTAAATGCTTAAAACTACACATATTAAACTCATCACTTTGAAATGTTTACTGACAATGGGAATAATCTGTGGAATATTTACTGATAAGGAGGATTATCTGTGAAATATTTACCAATAACGGGATCATCTGTGAAATATTTACCAGTAAGGGAGATAATCTGTGAAATATTTACTAATAAGGGTGATAATCTGTTAAATATTTACCCATAAAGGGGATAATCTGAGGACTATTTACCAGTAAGGGGGATAATCTGTGAAATACATGTGCCGCAACCAGACTTAATGTGGTCCTGTGAGATCGTTGATCTGTCAACGCTGGCAAAGGAAAGTCACATTTTGAGGCCATGGCATGTTGCTGCTCCAGCTGGGGAATAAACACAATCACCAGGATATAAAAAAAAAACAGCATGAAATACGTTATATGATGATTTAACAATAACTAGAACCAAACAACAGCATGAAATATATGATACGATAATAAAACAATAACCGGGACCATACAACAGAAATGCATGATACAATGATACAATGATACAACAATAAACAGAACCAAACACGACATTAAACACTTAATACAAACATGATCAAAACTACATAGAACGACATGAAATGGTGTGGCAACTACACACAAACAGGTAGATGTATCCCCAAGGCAGATATTGGTGCTGAAATATGAAGTGCCAGGCCTGCACATACTCAAGCCACAACATAATAAGGTGAAGTGGCCAGTTCCTTTCTACACTGCCTTTCCTGTCCAGACAATTCTCAGAACACGACCTAGAACCAAATTTATGAAGCTGGGTTGATCCCAGAGCCATGCTGATTGGAAAACTGAATCCTGTCACTGTTGGAAACTGAATCTTGTCACTGTTGGGAACCGCATCCTGTCATTGTTGGGAACTGCATCCTGTCACTGTTGGGAACTGAATCCTGTCACTGTTGGGAACTGAATCCTATTACTGTTGGGAACTGCATCCTGTCACTGTTGGGAACTGAATCCTGTCACTGTTGGGAACTGAATCCTGTCACTGTTGGGAACTGAATCCTGTCAATGTTGGGAACTGCATCCTGTCACTGTTAGGAACTGAATCCTGTCACTGTTAGGAACTGAATCCTGTCACTGTTAGGAACTGAAACCTGTCACTGTTGGGAACTGAATCCTGTCACTGTTAGGAACTGAATCCTGTCACTGTTAGGAACTGAATCCTGTCACTGTTGAGAACTGAATCCTGTCACTGTTAGGAACTGAATCCTGTCACTGTTGGGAACTGCATCCTGTCACTGTTGGGAACTGCATCCTGTCACTGTTGGGAACTGCATCCTGTCACTGTTGGGAACTGAATCCTGTCACTGTTAGGAACTGCATCCTGTCACTGCTGGGAACTGAATCCTGTCACTGTTAGGAACTGAATCCTGTCACTGTTAGGAACTGCATCCTGTCACTGCTGGGAACTGAATCCTGTCACTGTTAGGAACTGAATCCTGTCACTGTTAGGAACTGAATCCTGTCACTGTTGGGAACTGCATCCTGTCACTGTTAGGAACTGAATCCTGTCACTGTTAGGAACTGAATCCTGTCACTGTGAGGAACTGAATCCTGTCACTGTTGGGAACTGCTCCTCCTGTCACTGTGAGGAACTGAATCCTGTCACTGTTGGAACTGAATCCTGTCACTGTTAGGAACTGAATCCTGTCACTGTTGGGAACTGAATCCTGTCACTGTTAGGAACTGAATCCTGTCACTGTTGGCAACTGCATCCTGTCACTGTTGGGAACTGCATCCTGTCACTGTTGGGAACTGCATCCTGTCACTGTTGGGAACTGCATCCTGTCCACTGTTAGGTTTTTTTGGGAACTGCATCCTGTCACTGTTAGGAACTGAATCCTGTCACTGTTGGGAACTGAATCCTGTCACTGTTAGGAACTGCATCCTGTCACTGTTGGGAACTGAATCCTGTCACTGTTGGGAACTGAATCCTGTCACTGTCGGGAACTGCATCCTGTCACTGTCAGGAACTGAATCCTGTCACTGTTGGGAACTGAATCCTGTCACTGTTAGGAACTGCATCCTGTCACTGTCAGGAACTGAATCCTGTCACTGTTAGGAACTGCATCCTGTCACTGTTAGGAACTGCATCCTGTCACTGTCAGGAACTGAATCCTGTCACTGTTAGGAACTGAATCCTGTCACTGTCAGGAACTGAATCCTGTCACTGTTAGGAACTGAATCCTGTCACTGTTAGGAACTGCATCCTGTCACTGTCAGGAACTGAATCCTGTCACTGTTAGGAACTGAATCTGTCACTGTTAGGAACTGAATCCTGTCACTGTTAGGAACTGAATCCTGTCACTGTTGGGAACTGAATCCTGTCACTGTTAGGAACTGAATCCTGTCACTGTTGGGAACTGAATCCTGTCACTGTTAGGAACTGAATCTTGTCACTGTTGGGAACTGCATCCTGTCACTGTTGGGAAACTGCATCCTGTCACTGTTGGGAACTGAATCCTGTCACTGTTGGGAACTGAATCCTGTCACTGTTAGGAACTGCATCCTGTCACTGTTGGGAACTGAATCCTGTCACTGTTAGGAACTCAATCCTGTCACTGTTAGGAACTCAATCCTGTCACTGTTGGGAACTGCATCCTGTCACTGTTGGGAACTGAATCCTGTCACTGTTGGGAACTGAATCCTGTCACTGTTGGGAACTGCATCCTATCACTGTTGGGAATTGCATCCTGTCACTGTTGGGAACTGAATATGGACCACTGACTTGTGAGGTAAACACATCGGCCACTACGCCATCATGGCTCTCACACACATTGTAAAGTAATGAACCTTTTACACACATTAATGTGCATCAGACATACGGTGCAAGGCACATAATTCTATAGACCAATTGTCACTCGGTTGGTGACGTGGTTGGTGTCACGCTGGCCGACTTTATTTCCCAAGACATTCTTGGTTAACCATTGTAGGCAGGGCCAATTTTTAAAATCTGAATTAGCCTGGCTGCGGATCAAACAAATGGCGCAGGTCCGCATGGATAAGAATGCATGTTCTTAAACACCCGGTGTGCTGATGCCGAGGTAAGCAGTTCAACCCCTACACCGGATAGCTGGACTAAAATGTTGACCTGTCGTCCTGACTTGAGGATGTAAATTACAAGTACCTCTGAAGTTGGAGTGCGTTTGCCTGATGGCGAGAGACACTGTTAATAGGGAAAGCTAATCCACACGCAAAATTCAGTCCATCACTACTGTAAATAGTGTGTATGGACTACGCTTGAGTTCAAAGCGAGCGAGCGCCAAAAAAAACAGAACAACAACCATGGTGATCATCATACACACACAAATGGTTTAATGTGATTTGCAGTGTATCAAATATCTCAAACAGGAGGTTTAATGTGATTTGCAGCGTATCAAATATCTCAAACAGGAGGTTTAATGTGATTTGCAGCATATCAAATATCTCAAACAGGAGGTTTAATGTGATTTGCAGCATATCAAATATCTCAAACAGGAGGTTTATTGTGATTTGCAGCGTATCAAATATCTCAAACAGGAGGTTTAATGTGATTTGCAGTGTATCAAATATCTCAAACAGGAGGTTTAATGTGATTTGCAGTGTATCAAATATCCCAAACAGGAGGTTTAATGTGATTTGCAGTGTATCAAATATCTCAAACAGGAGGTTTAATGTGATTTGCAGTGTATCAAATATCTCAAACAGGAGGTTTAATGTGATTTGCAGTGTATCAAATATCTCAAACAGGAGGTTTAATGCGATGTGTGTTGTGCCAACAAGAAAAAAAACAGAAAGTTTAGTTAGATATGTATTGTGCCAAACAGGAGGTTTAATGTGATATGTATTGTGGTAACTACATAAAACAGAAGGTTTAATGTGAAATGTATTGTGCCAACTATATAAAACAGGAAGGTTAATGTGATATGTATTGTGCCAACTATATAAAACAGGAAGGTTAATGTGATATGTATTGTGCCAACTATATAAAACAGGAAGGTTAATGTGATATGTATTGTGCCAACTATATAAAACAGGAAGGTTAATGTGATATGTATTGTGCCAACTATATAAAACAGGAGGTTTCATGTGACATGCAATATGTCAACTATATATAAAAGCAGGTTAATGTGTCCTAAAGTGTGAAAACAATACTAAACAGGTTTCATGTGACATATAGTGTCAACTGTACAAAATAGAAGGTTTCATGTGAAATATAGTGTGTCAGCTACACAAAACATGATATTCAATCTGACATGCAGTATGTCAACTAGATTAGACAAAACATGATATTCAATCTGACGTGCGTCAACTAGACAAAAATGCCCAGCAACCTACCTGATCTTCCTCTAACATCTTTGGCAGTAAATTATGCAGGTATGTCAGCAACAGCTCAGCTTGGGCAACCTCCACCACTCGGGGACTCTGCAGGGGTCTGTAGCCATCTATCGGGTATGTGGGCTTCAGTCAAGGAGAATAAACTCAAACCTGCTCCATTTCCAAAAAACAATTGCTGCGGAACCCTTGAGGCCACAACATAAATAAACACGCTAGCTTTCAATTTTTATGTTGTCTAGTCTGTCCTTTGCCGGTCTCTCTGGCCGAGGGGTTACAACACTTTCTCCGTAATCCCGTTTATCACGCAGAGTCTCGTAGCAGGGCAAGAGCTGGGAGCAGTTCAACCCCCGCTGGTGACTTGTGGGATAACTGAGCCGGCCGCTCAGAAAGCAGTGGCAAACTACTGAGCGTAATCTTGCCAAGAAATCAACATACAGCTGAAAGATGCTGATGTTGACAGCGATGTCCTGTAAAGGATATGCAAAACAAAAATACAAAAAAAGTCTGTCCCCTAATCTCTATTTCTTATGTGTAACTCTATGATTAATATACTAGACACAGCATTATTTTTTGTTATCTTGGTTAACATAACATTCTTAGGGCCAAGATGCTATTTCAATAGTTAGATACAAATTCTGTCCATATTCCATAGTTGTGGGTTCAGGTAGATGATAGACCTAGCTAAAGAAAACTTGATAGTGGTGTTGAGTTGGCCATGCTTTGAAGTACACTTTGTTCCTGCAGTGAGGCGCTGTTGTCATTTGGAGGTGCCATGTTCAAATCCTTGTATGGTAACTATTGTTTTCAATTTGTATGAAAGCCTAGTCTGTCCTCAAACCTATATTTCTTTCTTCTAATTCATTTAGCAGCAATCAATACTTGCTTTCAACAAACAAGCACCTTCAATAAATGTCAATGTTAGAACAAGTGGTGACTTTTAGCTTTGGGCATGAGCAGAGACACAGAAAGAATGCTAACCTAAGTCAGGTCACCATCATCATCACAATGTGTCCTGACAAATATAGTACGCATTCATGTCTCTCCATAGATCCCTGTCCCAGATATTTTCGAATAGTTCTATTGATGTTATTCCTCTAGGCTGTCATCTTAGGCCATCCAGCATCATTTCTCTCGGTCCAAATCAGGTAATATGTGAGATCCTGCTAAAAGGTAGAGGTAGTCTTATGGTAGATACAACCATTGGGCTGTCAGGCTTCATGTATCTTCTATACCAGATCATAATTAGATGGGGTGGCCATTTTCCTTCCTCAGTGTGATTATTCAAGGACAGTTTCCATGAACATTATCTGGTACCTATCTTAAGAGGTTGGGCTAGTCTTAAAGTCTTAAAGCTGTACTAGTTGGGAAAACGAATTCTGCTCAGGGTTGGGGACTAAACTTGAATTACTGTATTCTAACCATTGTGCCGCCATGGCTCATAGAACCATGTGAGTCAATTGTTAACCTTGTGTTGTGTGTTTGTGTTGTGCATTGTGCTCTCTCTCTCTGTTTGTTTTTTGTGTGGAGTGGTTATGGGTGGATTTGTGTGGCTATGATATATATATATATATATATATATATATATAGAGAGAGAGAGAGAGAGAGAGAGAGAGAGAGAGAAAGAGAAAGAGACTTAGAGGTGCATTTATGCATGCATGTCTGTGTATGTGTGTGTCTGCTGTGTGTGTAATGGGAATGTGTGATGCGAGGTATTCAAATTATCATTGTTATTATTCTATGTATACCTGCACAAGAAGTGCTGGTATTGAGCAGACACTGGTGATCACAGCTGGCATGACTCTCCAATCGTCTTCAAGTGCCTAGTTTGTAGCAGACATCACCAGTCATGACTCTCCAATCTTCTTCAAATATCTAGTTTGTAGCAGACATCACCAGTCATGACTCTCCAATCTTCTTCAAATGTCTAGTTTGTAGCAGACATCACCAGTCATGACTCTCCAATCTTCTTCAAATGTCTAGTTTGTAGCAGACATCAGCAGTCATGACTCTCCAATCTTCTTCAAATGTCTAGTCTGGAGCACACATCAGCAGTCATGACTCTCCAATCTTCTTCAAATGTCTAGTCTGGAGCAGACATCAGCAGTCATGACTCTCCAATCTTCTTCAAGTGCCTAGTCTGGAGCAGACATCAGCAGTCACGACTCTCCAATCTTCTTCAAGTGCCTAGTCTGGAGCTGACATCACCAATCATGACTCTCTGATCATCTTCAAGAGTCTAATTTGTAGCAGACATCAGCAGCCATGGCTCTCCAATCTTCTTCAAGTGCCTAGTCTGGAGCAGACATCAGCAGTCACGACTCTCCATTGCTCTCTGTCATCTCATATTTTCATGAAGTTGGTATTGCTTATATTTTTATTTGTTGCCTAGCTATTTAAACTTGCCACCCACATATTTCAATGGCTTCCTCTGTTTCTCCTGCACAGCATTTTTCCAGAACAGACTAATTTTTCTGTCGCAAAACTTCTGCTGAGATTCCAATACATTTCATCTGTTGATTCCTGATGGTTTTGATGACCAATCTAGTGATAGCTACAGATGTCAATACCTTAGAATGTTTCCCCTCTGTTCACAATTTGAGTCAGGTCTTAGATGTGACTGACCTACCATATGACAGTAGACAGTACTATCGGCTTTCTGTTAGTGCCAAATGTTGGGCGGCCTTATCCCGGTGCAAGGAAATGCAACCTATGGCTAAATGTCATGGCAGGGCAGACCAGGCCCTAAGTCTTGGTTGGCAGCTGGTAAAAGCCCCTATAGGCGGACAGTTAAGAGCATTGCTTTGCTGATCCAGCAGCTTCTGCAGCTTGTCTTGTTCCAGATGTATTGGTGTTACCTTTCATATGGAGCAAACTAGGCAGGCCGAGAAAAGGATCATGCTGCATGGGCAACTCATGGTCTCAGCAATTCAGCCCAGACTTTGTGTTAGGGAGAGGTATAACCCCATCCCTGGTCTTATCGCCATGGGATGTGGTTATTATGCCTTTTTTTTTTTAAAGCACAATGTAACAAACTATTGTCTGTCAAGATGGCCAGGTGCCAGTGAGTAAGTTTCCACAATATTTCAACATGCTTCTAGAAAAAACACATCTCTAGTGCCTCCAGTTCCTTTACCACTTCATGACTCTTTGTCCAGCATTCACATCCATACAGAAAAAGAGACCACAAATAACTTGTCATTAAGCAGACTTATCACTGGTAAAGTAAAAAAAACTCATCAATGCACAAATAAACAAAAACAAACAAATTAGCGTTAAATGCAAAAACACCACATCCAAGGATATCTGAGAGGCCATGCGCCAAAGTTAGCCTGAACACTTTCACCAAACGACAGACTGACTGCTGGGAAATATCCATACCCAGGCCCCACACGAACTTTGCTGAATGCCTCACCTAGGGAAACTCCATTTCTGTAAACGAATGTCAATAATGTATTATCATAAAGGAAACATGAAAAAGAAACAAGCAAGAACGAAAGAATAAACTAATAAACAAACAAAGCTGTCACATACTGTCAGATGAGGCTCAAACATCACTAAATGCACTCATCTTATCTTACAGGGTTTGCGGCCAACATAAGCAGTTGTATGCATATGTTAAATAAAATGTTCTTTACTTAGTTAGTTAGTTAGTTAGTTAGTCGCAGTTCTAACTTCACAGCAACGGGTCGTCCCCATTTTGCTCCGTTCCTGTGCCAGTGAATATCACACAAAACACTCCTCACTGCCCAATGTGAAAAGTGGAAAAGACAGGAGTCTCGACAAACAACAGCCCGCACAGATACACTGTGCATAATGCCGCCGCCAGAATGTCAACACACCAGTCCCCCACGAAACACCCAATTCATCTCTGATGGAATCGGCAGTCATTTTCCTATCTGAATGTTTCCTAGATGTTCACCCACACAGTCCACGAAAATACAGTTCATCACCGACGGCAGTGGCAGTCAACCAGAAGCCCAGCAGCCACGCATTTCTGCATAAGGCAAAAACCGGTCAACTCTGGGACATAGCCACCTGCCATCGCTCCGAACATGCAGTCACATTCCAAAAAAAACAAACTTGGGCAGATTCAAAAGCACTTCACACGAAACTCACAGCTCACAGTGTCGCGCCACGCACTCACTCAGTAGCAGGGCGACGGAACCATCAAGCCTCCTTAGTCGCCTCTTACGACATGCGTGGTAGCCTGCAGTGTTGCTATTCTTTGCTTCCCTTATGGGCCCCGGCAACACATGGGAGGTGTTCTTTACTTAAAATTCCTGCAACACTAGGCAGGTTAGTCCCCTTGTACAAAAAATGTTTAAAATGGAAATTCGTGTTTCCCCTTGAGATTGCTATACAGGGACATGATCCAGATTAATCAAATAGGCCACATAACTCTGTCTGAGTACTGAAATTTCTTTGTAGGAGACAGTGTCACCTAATGTATTTAATCATACGTAATGATTGACGAGCACAAAGATGGACACATGATACTGTAGACACATTGGCAAGAAGGTGCATGAGGCAGGCGAAGTGGCAAGAGATAGAGAGATGTTTTGATTGCTCCTCGGCCTTTTGGCTAAGATCAAAGTATATTCATCTGCACTTGATCTAGCCAGGGCCACCAGCAGTGGTAACCATACAAATGACACACAGGGACTTGGAACTTCATGTTGTGGCTCTGGCCCCTGGGGGAGCTCGAGCCCTTAAAAAAAATTAGTAATAACGTTCTGCTATATTGTGAATGAATGGATACATATGCTTACTATTGCTGCTTGACATAACACTAAGAGCATTTTACTCAGTGCACGAATCGTGTACCCTCAGTGAAGATTCCTGTTGTCTATGTCAGAATCAATCATAAACCAGTGCCTGTATAGAATAGGACTAACACATTACAACAGAATCATTAACTTAGAGATTACAGAGAAAGCTAGACTGATTCCAGCACAGCAAGAAGTGAAGAGAAAATGATATCCCTGGATGGACACTTGAGAAAGCAAGAAAGTCCTTTCACTGGAACACACGGGGCAAACAGAGGAAGACCTAAAGACACATGAAGAAGAGAATTTGAGACGGAGATTAACATGGGGAGCACATGGAGGAAGCTGCAGGATATAGCAACAGATAGGATAGCTCTTGGCATGAGTTGGTCGAGGGCCTATGCTAAAATAGGGGATAAAGGGAAGCAGAAGAAGTGGACACCAGAATCACACATGCCATGAATATTCTGTTGTAGAAGAGGGAGGCAATAAATGAAAGCTCTCACCTGTAGAATGTAATTATCCCTTCATCACAGTCAATGGCACATGAAATCACATCACCAGACATCCAAGGCTGAAACAAAATGTCACACAATTTTATCATAAATTATTTACAGAGCATCTATGGGCACATCCAGTTGTTCAATGGGATCAGTTCACAGCTGATGTTTTCTACTGCAACATCTGTATTGTATCAATGGCTCAAAAAACTGAATTGTGTCAATGTCTCAAATAACTGTATTGGTCTAATGTCTGATAGAAATGTATTGTGTCAATGCCTTGAACAGCTGTATTGTGCCAATGTCTCAAACAAATTGTATTGTTTCTATGTCTCAAACAACTGTACTGTGTCTATGTCTCATACAACTATATTGTGTCAATATCCCCAACAAAGTTTGTTACAGATGTGCCAATGTGTGAAATGAAAGTCTTGCACCTAAGTATGACACAACAGTATTGTGTTAAAGTCTCAAACAACTCTGCTGATCCAACGTGCTAACACTTGGGAGAAATGTGGCATTAATAAGGCATTTAAGGGTGTTGGCACATGTTTGTATCCAACATTCATGTCGAAAGTATTCTTTCACTGTCTGATAAAACTGAATTATGCCAATGTCTGATACAATAGTACTGTGGTTCCAAATTGCTGTATGTAGCCGGGGAGCAGTGTTGGGGTGAGCGCCCAACATTGCTTAAATACCCCAATGGCTCGTGAATACATAACCTCTGCAGCAAAAGTCCAACTCCTGGCCTTCACGTGGTGGAACTGTTTTAACTAACAGGAGAAGGGGCGACGGCGAGTATCTGGCGCCGAAAAATAACCAGTGTGCTCTAGATGTGTATACACATACATGCATGTGCAGACACGTGTGTGCGTGTGTACACATCTAAACTCGAGTGAGACCACAGTCTGCTCTAGCAAAGGAAAGGTGCTGAAGATGGGGGCAACCAGCCAGGAGGCGCGCCACAGAAATCAGGATGCCACGCAATTACGCAAAATGGAATATGTCGACTGCTGCTAAACGTTATGGTGCTCGCCCTGCTTTGGACCCCCAGGCAGGTGCAGTGCCGGGCCCTATGTCTCGAAAGGGTCCAACCCCAACTACTAGAGGTCCTTCTCAGATGTCCTGTGGAGCCAGAGGACATGAGAATAGAACAGCTGGCCATACTAAACTAAGACTTAAAATAATGCACTGGAATGCGGAGGGAGTCAGCAACAAAAAAGTAGAATTAGAAAACATCCTGGACAAAGAAAAAGTAAGCTTTTGTTGCTTGCAAGAAACTCACCTCAACGAAAATATAGCCTTCAAAATCAGAGGCTACCAGTGTTACTGATCTGACCGAAAGGACAGGCGAAAAGGTGGGATACTTACCCTTGTAAAAAATAACATCACTGCTTCCCAAATCGAAGTCTATATGGAAGGGGCTGAGTATCAGACACTTAAACTTAAAACAGGCTGTACAGACCTACATCTGATCAATTACTACTGTCCAAGTGACCGCCCACAGGCACTGGACACACTACCATTAACAGAAAAAATGATTGTGTGCGGCGATTTCAACAGCCACTCGCAGAGTTGGGGCTATGATCACATGGACCAGAGAGGAGAGAGACTGGAAGACTGGCAAGATGAGAATAGATTCATCTTGGCTAACAAGCCGTCCGACCCACATACTTTCTACTCGAGATCATGACACTCTACAACTACACCTGACCTGGCTTTTCATTCACCAGACCTGGAGTGGAACATTACACGAATTTTTGGGAAACAACTAGGTGGCAGTGACCATCGACCAGTCTTTCTAACTGTAGAAAATGAGCTTGTAAGTGAAAGCAGCACCCTCTCGAGGTGGAACTACAAGAAAGCAGACTGGGCAGTGTACAAGCATCGCACCAGCATACTGGTTAGAAACCTGAACACTGAGAAAGACATAAATAAAGTAGTTGAAGAGTTTGGGAAATGCATACTACAGGCAGCGCGAGAAACAGTACCAAGAGGAGCCCGTAAACAATATAAACCCTACTGGAGTAGTGAACTGGAACAGTTGCATAATGATGTGGAAGTATGTAGAAAGCAAGCAGAGGCCACACCCAGCCAAGAGCACCACAATAAATTCCAGCATGCAAAAGTCAAATTTCAAAGGGCCAAGCTGCAGGCTAGACGGAAAAGCTGGCAGGAGAAAACAGAGTCTCTGAACTTTGAAAGAGACACAAGGAAATTGTGGAAGCTAATAAAACAACTTAACGATGAGGGCACAGGGAGAAACTCAAAAATTGCACTACATAAAGATGGAAACATTTTAACAAGAAAGCAAGCAGCTGACCATTTTGCGGACTCATTCGCACAAGATAACAATATCAAAATCAGTCCAGAGAAACAACAAGAGATTCAAGAGAAACGGCAACATACAGGACAGAAGGAAATAGTACATGAGGTTCTGGAGGCACCCATCACAATCAGCGAACTGGAGCTAGCCATATCAAAACTGAAAATGAGAAAGTCACCAGGAGCTGATGGTATCTCCAATGAAATGATCAGGAACCTAGGAACAGAGGCCAAAGCAAAGCTGTTGCAGATCTTCAATAACAGTTGGACCTTAGGCAGTGTTCCACAAGCCTGGAGAGAAGCAATCATGATACCCCTCCTAAAATCAGGGAAAGATAGTTCCATTGCCTCTAGCTACAGACCAATTAGCCTCACCAGCTGTCTCTGCAAAACACTGGAGCGCATCATCAATCACAGACTGCAGTGGTACATTGAAAGTAAAAACATCCTTGTGCCACAGCAGGCTGGCTTTAGGCAGTGCTACTCTACGGAAGATCAGACAACCTATCTCTCTCAAGAAATTGAGGATGCATTCCAAGAGAAGAAGATGGTGCTTGCGGCATGGATAGATTTGAAGAAAGCCTTTGACAAAGTCTGGAAAGAAGGTCTGATGAATAAACTGAGAAACTGCAAAGTCAATGGAAGAATGTACAAATGGGTGAAAGCATACTTGCACAACAGAAGAGCCCGAGTACAGATAGACAGACTAAAGAGCAAGAAAGTACTACTGCGTCACGAGTTCCCCAGGGCGGAGTATTGTCCCCCACACTCTTTCTAATCTTCATCAATGATCTCGTTGCTAATCTACCGCATGGAATTAAAGCCGCAATGTATGCCGATGACCTGGTTCTATGGAGCACAAATGAACATGCATCAGTGGCCACCAGATTACTACAAAGAGCTGTAGATACATTTGTTACATGGGCAAATAGATGGTGTGTCAGCATAAACACTGAAAAGTGCAGCACCACCCTATTTACCCTCTCTCCAAAACAAAAGGCAGGGACCATCCAGATAAATGGAACACCCCTACGAGAAGATAAAGAACCAACATACCTTGGAGTAACATTTGATGGCAGGCTGACATGGAGAAAGCACATCAACAAAGCAGTAGCAAAAGCCAGAAGGAAAATAGCCATCCTGAGAAAGCTAAGTGGAACCACATGGGGAGCCAGTGGGAAAATACTTAGCAAAGTTTATCAACAGAGCATACGACCACACCTGGAATACGGGTCAACTGCATGGTGTTCGGCAGCAAAAACCACACTACAAGAGCTGGACAAAGTGCAAAATCAAGCACTTAGAGTCACCACAGGAGGGATGAGATCAACCCCTATAGTGGAAATGGAGAAGATGGGGAGGACACAAGCACTGAGTGAGCGCAGAGATACGAAAACGCTAATACAAGCAGAAAAGTTCCTCAGCTTGCCAGGCCACTCTATGAAGAACAGATTTGAAAACCTAGCTATGGGGCGGTTGAAAAGAAGTAGTTTTATCCACCAGGCCAAACGACTCTGCAGAGAAACCACCGATCTGCCCACAGTTGGTATCCCCCTAACAACTATTCCAGAGCGAACTCCATGGAAAGATGAGCATAGACTATCATTACAAATCCAGACAAAAGTGAGAGGAATATTTTACAAGGAAGATCAGAACAGTGTGCAGCGCAGAACAGCCACTCTCAGCTTCCTTGATGAAGAATACCCACAGGACCTCTGGATCCGAGTCTACACAGATGGGTCAGCACAAAATGCTGTTCGAAATGGAGGAGCGGGAGTGTACATAGAATACCCAAATAATACCAGGGACACAGCTAGGGTACCGACAGGAAAGTACTGCCATAACTACGATGCTGAAATTGAGGCAATCAAGATAGCAACAGAGAAATTACTAAATACCAGCAATGGTACACAACCTGTGGTGCTATTGACAGATGCAAAATCAGTACTCGAGGCGCTCCTGTCTGGGAAATTGCCAGTACTAAGGACACTACTTTCTGAACTTAGCAGTCAGCATAAGGTCACCATACAGTGGATACCATCCCACTGTGGAGTACCCGGAAACGACAGAGCTGATCAATTGGCTAAGGAAGGAGCCAAAGAAGAACAGCCTGATGTGCCTGTTACATACCACCAAAAGAAAAGAATGATCAAATCAGTCAGAAAGCCACCAAAACCTGCTCAAGATGACTACCACGTTATGGATAGACCAGAACAAGTCATTATTCTGCGCCTCAGAACAGGGCACAATAGATTACGCAACCACATGTATACAAAATTCAAGATTGGTGAAACAGCCATGTGTACATGTGGATTGGCGTCGCAGACAGCAGAGCACATACTCCAAGACTGCCCAAAATATAACATATCTAGGCAAACCTTCTGGCCTAGAGAGACGACAGTGGAAGATAAACTCTATGGACCGCTGTGTGAACTGAAAAAGACAGTTCTTCTTCTTCTTCTTCTTCTTCGTTCATCCGGAGTTTTTTTTCGGACTGTGATTGCGTTGTGCCTGTTTACAGCAGAGCTGCGTTCTTGCGCCGTTAGGCCGACACATCCGACTTCTGCGGGCATTTGTTGACCGGGTTAACCTTCCCGGGGGTTTCTTAGGACGTTTGCTCTCACTGTTGTGGTGTTATCCCCCATCCCAGCTGGCCCATATAGAACAGCCAAAGACTCCTGGTCAGCCCTCAAGGGAAGGCAGGGGCAGACCATGGGCATTCCCCGCCATCCAAGGAGGCTTCCATACTTGCAGAGCCGACACACTAGCGCTCTGGTACTGGGCTCACCCAAGGAATCGTCACGTCCTGCACATGGCTGCTTAGCCTCACTTCCGTATATTGGGCCTTCCGTTCACCATAGGCTGTTCTTCCGGAAACCAGAAGTATGCAGTCTGCAGATGACATCCACACAGTGAGCTTTCGATTCGGACTTTCCACATAATGGATTTGCTATCCAAGCAATATTCCATTTCGTGCCACTAGGACACTTTTTCCACCTTTATGAAGCCCACACAGTGTGCTTTCGATTCGGACTTTCCACAGTAATGGATTTGCTATCCAAGCAATATTCCATTTCATGCCTCTGGGGCGCTTTTGTAACCGACATACCTGTGGTATGAAGTGCGGCAATCTAAATACTTCTTCATGCACCTTTAAATGTCAACCTGAATGTAGTTAAAGTAAGCTGCAGTCAACTTGAGCTTGTTGATATCTCCATAGAGCTTGTCCTCAAATGAAGCAGGTTGTGGGCCAAAAATATCTTTCTCTGTTCTGCATATTAATTTGGGCCCCTTTTCCTTTTCCCCGGCCCCAAAAAAAGGTTTTAGCCCTTTTTT
>JACEFZ010025826.1:0-105000 GCA_014155875.1 Cepaea nemoralis
ACATTAAAAGGGGTTAAAATTTAAAAACCTTAGTTAGTTAGTTAGTTAGTTTACTTAGTTAGTTTAGTTAGTTAGTTAGTTAGGTTAGTTAGTTAGTTAGTTAGTTAGTTAGTTAGTTAGTTTAGTTAGTTAGTTAGTTTAGTTTAGTTTAGTTAGTTAGTTAGTTACGTTACTTAGGTTAGTTTAGTTAGTTAGTTATTAGTTAGTTACTTAGTTAGTTAGTTAGTTACTAGTTAGTTAGTTACTTAGTTAGTTAGTTAGTTACTTAGTTTAGTTAGTTACTTAATTAGTTAGTTAGTTAGTTACGTTATTTATAGTTAGTTAGTTAGTTAGTTAGTTACTTAGTTAGTTAGTTAGTTTAGTTTCGTTAGTTTAGGTTAGTTAGTTAGTTAGTTCGTTACTTAGTTAGTTTAGTTTAGTTAAGTTAGTTAGTTAGTTAGTTAGTTAGTTAGTTAGTTAGTTAGTTAGTTAGTTAGTTAGTTTAGTTTAGTTTAGATTAGTTAGTTAGTTAGTTAGTTAGTTGGTTACTTAGTTAGTTAGTTAGTTAGTTAGTAAGTTAGTTACTTAGTTAGTTAGTTAGTTAGTTAGTTAGTTAGTTAGTTAGTTAGTTACTTAGTTAGTTAGTTAGTTACTTAGTTAGTTACTTAGTTAGTTAGTTAGTTAGTTAGTTAGTTAGTTAGTTAGTTAGTTAGTTATTTAGTTAGTTAGTTAGTTAGTTAGTTAGTTTAGTTTAGTTTAGTTTAGTTTAGTTAGTTAGTTAGTTAGTTGGTTGGTTGGTTGGTTGGTTGGTTGGTTGGTTGGTTAGTCGACAGATCATCCTCATTGCACATCGAACCATTCAGTCCATAAGTGCTCAGGTGCCCTCAGCAAATCCCGCAGCGTGTAGCGGTTCACGACACCAGTTCTCTGTTGGATTATTACTCTTCTTTGGCTTCCTGCGTAGTGTTTTTGTTTGGCCACACCTCTTTTAACATGCTGTTATCGCAGCCTGACCATGGTTGTCACCGCTTGGTTCTCGTAAACGACTTACTTCTCGTAGCGCATTCAGAATGTCTACCTGGTCCATGGCTCGTCCGCCTTCCACAGTAGCCCTACCTGCAAGTCTGTCAGCCTGCTCATTCCCTTGTACGCCCGCATGCCCTGGTACGAAGATGAAACTAATCTTTGTTAGCCGAGACCGCTCTAGAGACAGCAGCCATTCTCTTTGGACCCACCCCATCTCTATCCTCCTGAGCATACTCATTGAGTCATTAAGGACACAAGCCCTATTGAATGTCTCTGTCTCGAGCCATGTTATTGCTTTACTTGCTGCCATGACTTTCATAGTCAGGCTGCATGTGGTCCAAAGCAAAAGCGCCAGACTCTTCCTTCACAGTTTTCCCTCCGGCCTGAGTTGTAAAGGCCCATGAACTTCTCACTCCTCGGATGACCGACCCATCCGTGTAAATGACCGCATCATTCTCTCAAGAATTCTCGAAGACTGATTGATTGATTGATTGATTGATTGATTGATTGAATGATTGATTGATTTAGGAACCCACATCACAGCATTCGGGGCATTCCCAAAAGCGCTCCGTCCCCATCCTCAGAAGCCAGCGAAGAGTTCCAACCGCAACTCGAAGATCAGAGTATGTACTTCCGCCTCCACAGCAGCTGGATTTTCTTGTTTGCATTTCCAGTCTAGATGGATGCACACTGAAAAGGATGGTAATTGTACCTACTCCTCGCCAGGATCTAAGTCCTCAAGTGAACACACCCGCTGAAGATTATCTTTGGCTTGACCCATCCATGACTTTCCTCTTTTTAATTTGCTGCCCTTAACCTTCTTAATCTCGCTATGCAGTGGATGTTGTGTGTTTCCGTTGACTCTGCGATAGGCACGTGCTTGGCAAATTGGTATTCTGTCCCTCATGGTTGGAAAATCAAGAAGGTAGCTCATCGCCCTGCATGCTGTATCTCTTGTACATCCAAGAATAATGCGTACGGCTTCGTTATGTATCCTATCCATCCTTTCTATCTGCTTATGGCTGAGAGTCAGGATCGCCATCTCATACTTCAGAACAGAAAGGACCAGCCCTCGTAAAGAAGACATAGATGGTACTGCTCACAGTTTTCCGCCGCCATCACCCGCATCGCAGCCAAACCCCGCTTGGCCTTTGTTATCACCTGGTCTACGTGCTCAGTATAAGCTAGGCTTCGATCAAATCGTATCCCCAGGTAATTCATTGCTTGCGTTCTTTCCACCGTCTATGAACCCAGATTTACAGTTGGCGTTGGGGTGTTGACAATATGGTTATTTAAAAAGAACCATGTCACTGTTGCCTTTGTTCGGTTGACCAATGTCCCAGCTTCAACACACCAAGTGTTTATGCGATTGAGTTCGGTTTGTAGTTCCACAGCAACCTGATCTCTGTCCTTACCCCTTACACTAAAACATCGTCTGCATACGACAATGTCCTCCACGGTGATTCTCACAGTGTAGGCGTTGAACAGCACCGGAGATAATGGTGATCCCTGTGGTAGGCCAGGATTCTTATTGGTTCTGAAGTCCAACATCTAAAGACTACTTTCCGTTGGAAGAGGGCAGCAGTGATCCAGCTAAGGAGGACAGGATTTATCTTGAGTTCAAGAAGCTGACGCATTAAGAAATCCACCTGTACTCTGTTGTACGCGTCCTCAAGATCAATCGCTGCAGCAAATGTTTCAATGCCTCAGTGGAAACCTTCATCGACATTATGGGCAAACACTGCTGCATTGGTAGGTTTCTCTATTTGGACGGCACCCAGGGAAGGTGGGAAAACACCTTGCCTCTCTAGCTGGCTTGATATTTTTTTGGCAATTAACTTCTCCAGCAGCTTGCCTATTGTGTTCAACATGGTTATTACTCGATATCCCTGAATTTTTGTGTGGTCTTTGCTAGGCTTCGGCAAGGGAATCAGATAGCTGTGTAACCACTCCTCCTTGATGCTAGAACTCATTATACTGTTATTGTACATGTCTGCTAGTTTCTCTAGTTCGTTGTCGGTACACATATTGATGTCGTCATATCTTATGCCATCTGCCCCTGGAGCCCTGTTTTTTGATCGTGGAAGCACAGCCTTGATTTCTTTCGCTGTCACTGTGTCTTCATCCGAAATGTTATGGGCATTGCACCTATCTGAGGCAACTTCCTTGGCAAGATTTCGGCCCCTCATGTCTGTCTAGTTGCTCTGCTCTAGATAGCGTTCGAAGAGGGCTTTGCCCTTGTTGTCGTAAGTCCTCTGCCAGATGATTTCAGCACCTCGGAAGTCAGGAATATTCTTATTCTTGACTACACCATTCATGCTTTTATGTAGTCGCCAGAACAATTTCAGTGCCTTGTCTGTGCTTACTCTTTGACATACCTCTACCCATTTCATTTTTCAACCACCTTAACCAGTTTTTGTTAAGTAGCTTACTTTTGTGTGCATCTCTCTTTCTAAGCGCATGCAGGGACTAGGATGGGCAACTTTGTTCTTCTTGGCTTTGTGCCATTACTTTTCAGCTCAAAGCTTATCCACCCAGGCCTTTTCCACCTCAAAATCCACCAAGGTGGCTACTCCCATCTTTTTTTTCTTGCCACGAAGCTTTCTGCGCTTGTTGCGCCTTATTTTACTCACTACATCTTGCCCTGTACTGTCATACTGGAAAGTCTTTACCGTTGAATTGTGCTGCCTGGTTCTGCCTTTCTCCACCAATATGCTGCAAGGGTAGTGGTCGCTGTCGTGGTACCGTAGGACACCCCATCTACACACTGTAGTGAGTGAAAGAAAAACCAGCGCCAGATCAATAATACTGTCCTCATCACCTGGACGACTTGCTGTCCTGGTGACACAGCCACTGTTGATACAAACCAGGTCAATGGTTTCAAGTGCAGTCTCGAGTTCCTCCCCCTGTGTGTTGGAGGAAATGTTTCCCCCTTGATCTGCCTTTAGCGTTGAAATATCCCCAGAAAATTACATTTCTCTCGTGACCTAATATGTCCACTTAAACACTGCCACTTCTGGGAATCCACACTCGCGTTGCGGGCATAAGCATTAGCCAACACGAATGGTAGGCCGGATTGAACTCTAACCGCCTGTATTTGTATGTCGTCACTGTCCCAACTGGACATGTCTAGCTCTGAAGCCACCATACTGTCGCTAATGACAATCGCCATTACCAGATGTCGCCTGTTGTAGAAACATTTAAAGCCGGCAATCTGGAGTAACTGATCACCTAGTCTCGTCTCATGAATGGCCACAATGTCGTTCCCGTGTACCAGGTTTTCTAGAATAGGGCCTCGTTGTTTTACGCTAGCACAGTTCCAATATATAATACGAGTATTCCTGCCGCCCCGACGGTCACATTTGAGTCTAAAACGTCTTGCTTCACCACGCCTACCTTGCCGCTTGCGGCCTCCCCGTCGCGTTGTTAAACGCTGTTCCGCCATGTTGAAAAACCGAACACCACAGAAACACACACGCTGCGAAAAATTCACTCAAGGATTGCTCCGCTCAATGCACGAACTCCGTAGCATCGGCGAAGATTTGAGAAGAAACTCCTGGTTTTATATCCTGGCACACAAATTACACGCAGGAGATGAAAATATCCATCTCCTACGCGAAAAAAAGGAACGGTCACAAAACAACACGACCGTCCGCCGTAATCTTGACCGGAAGTACAGCATTACTGATGCTCAGTGGAATGTAGTGAGGAACAATCCCGATCTTCAAGCTTTCCTCAGGGGAGGGTGAAAATGTTATCTTCTGCGCCCATGAATCTCTTGAATTCTAATAACATACAGAACATCTACATTACCTTACCAAAGGCAAGTTCTAAATCATTGTTAACCTGTCTTAGAACCAAGGACAATTCCAAGATCGAGTGACGTGAATATGCCAACATTTCTATTAGACAGTAACGGCACAAATCTGTAAGATTGATTGATTGATTAATTTAGGAACCGACATCACAGCATTGGGGCATTCCCATAAGCGCTCCGTCCCCATCCCCAGTAGCCAGCGAAGAGTTCCAACACCAATAGTTCCAGTAGCAATCTGATTATATGTCCGTCTCGCCTTTCCTCTGAGCGCTGAGAGAAGGCCAGATCCTCTCGTCATTCCTCGCTGCCTCATTCTTGCCAGACTATGGTGATCCATTTGCTCCTCCGAGGTGTACACGTGCTCCCACAAGGCCGCAACCACATCTGTCTTGTCATGCATCAATTCCTCCACCAAGTTTTGCCGAGCCAGCCAATCTGTCCGCCTGTTCATTCCCCAGCACACCGGCATGCTCCGGAGAAAAGATCCAGGTGATGCTTGCCACCTGTGACCTCCGAAGCGAAGCAAGCCACTCTGCACGAAGCCTGCCTATCCTCACCCTTCTCAGCATGCTTTCTGGGTCAGTTACAATCACGATGTGTAAATGTATCGTGTTCTCCATCCAGCGGAAAGCTGCACTGGCCGCCTCCACCTCCATTCTTAAGCTAGATGTTGTGGTATCATACGCCAGGCTCTCCTGCACCACACGTCGACCATTAGCTTTTGCTAAGAATCCACAGGCTTTTCTCCTTCCTCTCAACACCGAACCATCTGTGTAGATAATCACATCATCCGGGCGAGCAATATCCTGAATTAGTTGCTCGATTTCCACTTCCGTGGCTCCTGCTGGCCATTCCCTGCACTCCCGGCTCAATGTGATTATATCTCTGCACAAGTCTGACTGCTCCGCTGGCACTCTGACCCACTCCTCTCCTCGCCTAATATTCTCCAAGATGCACACCTGTCTGATCGTATCCTCCGCCTGAGCCATCCATATATACAGAACAGAGAAAACTATTTTGGTCTACACCCACTTTATTTGAAGACACACTTTATGAAGATGTCAACAAGTTGACTGCTGCTTCCTTTAAATATGTTCAGGTTGACATCTGAAGGTGTGTGGAGAATAAGAGGAAGAAGAAGAAGCAGAAGAATATAATCTCAGCCATAGGCGACTCAGCCCACTCAATTGCTTGACTAGGTCATGAGAATAGTTAAATGCATGTTCCTTAAATGGCTTGAAAGGAATACTGCTTGACAGCGTACAGTTCATTTAAATAAAAAAATACCTCGAAAAAAGGGCTATTTAAGACCACTCGTAATGGGTTTACAGAACACATGAAGGCTTTTACCATACTTCTTCGTAGAGCAACACATATATATTATTCCCCGTGGGACCTGAACTAAATTGGTAGAAAATCTCTGAGCAAGTGGGGCCCCAGAAATGATGTGAAGAACCTATTGACGAGAGATATGTGATAGCGCCTGACCAACGAATTCTGGTTTGGTCTATCTCGAGTTAAATACCTGACCACGCCGGAAACGCGACTTGAAACAAAGACCCGAGGCCACTTTTCCTTGTAGCAGCCAGCCACGTCGGTTTGTGCTGGTGAGTGATGCGGGCAGCATGGCCTTCAGTTCAGTGCTGTTCTGTTGTTGTCAGGTGGGAACAATTCCCTGAGTTGATCTGTGTCAACTAATGTTGTGACAAAACTGAGCAGCTGACTAGTTAGTGTCAGCAAGCCTGGGTTCTTGGTGGGATAGTAAATTGTGTCACAACTCTTTGTTTATGTCATGTCTTGGGGTTTATGTTGTGTAACCTATGTTTTTGTAGTGCCTTATTGTCTGTGCAGTGTTGCTTGTGTCAAGGTTCTTTATTGTGTCAGTCTAACCAGCTATTGCTTGGAGCACCTGTGTTGTGGTACTTGGTGTACCCTGTTGTCTTAAGTGCTGTTTATTGGTTGGGGTTTACCCACTGTTGTTGTTTGATATATACAGTTGTCTGTTGTATCTGTAATTGAACATCCCTTATTGAGTGCTTTATTCAATGTGTTTGAACACAAATTGTCACCAGAATTTGTAGCAGTTGATAAATAAAGAGCTATTTTTGTACTGTTTTTGATTCGTTTGTTTAGTCTCTTTTAGTTTTTACAGTCACTATTTCTACCACAATCTAACACCTTAATCCAATGTCTGGGTCTCAAATATGACAGTCAGTCCAGAGTTGAGGCCCCTGCCTGAGATCTCGTATATCTTCTTATCTAATCACTATCATCTTTTTTTGTTGGTTGAGGCGGTGTGAGGTTCTCTCTCTTTTCACTATTTTTCTTCTTTGGCCGTAACGAAGTCAGAACTACTCTTTACCTCTTAGCACCGTAGTGAAGGAAGCATCAGTCTTTATGATTGTCTCCCTTGTTCTTTTACCATCGACTACAGGTATATACCATGATACACATTAATTCACCCATAGTCGTGCACATTTTTTTTTTCCCGCGTTTCCATCCTGTTTCAGGATATTGCGGTCAACACCAGCATCTTTCAGCTGTATGTTGATTCCTAGGCTAGATTACGCTCATCAGCACGCCACGACTTTCTGAGCGACCGGCTCCATACTCTCATAAGTCACTTTTGCAATTCGAACCACTGCTAATTCTCGTCGCGTCACGTGACGAGAGTATTCGGGGTTAGCGGAGAAAGCTGCTAACCCCTCGGCCATGGAGCCGGCAGTCGTGCACATACTTATAGAAAAATGAATCGAATTCAATGAAACACTCTACTTAGCCTTTGTCTACCAAGAAAATACATTTTATAGAGTAGATAGAAACAAGCGGTGGGAAATCCTTAAACAATATGGAGTGACTACACACATCTAACAAACCTATGTAGAAGTTTATACAACAATAATGAATGCATAGTGAGAGCAACTGGAGGGCACTCAGAACCCTTCACCATAAGATCTGGAGTACAACAAGGTTGTGTCCTGTCCCCTCTCTTGTCAATAACATATATAGACAACATATGTAAAGAAAGCAGCCAAGCAGAGACCGCAAGAACACCGCATGACGAGAACACGGAAGAAAAACCATCTGCAAAGTTAACCATTAGAGAACTCCTGTTTGCGGATGATTAAGCACTAATAGCAAAATCAGAAGCTGAATTATAAGACCACATGAATAGTCTAAATGAAATGTGTAGGGAACATAACATGAAAATTAGCACAAGTAAACCATAGGTAATGACTGTACCTAAAGAAGAAAAAGCAACAACGATTCACCTAAATGAACATCCCTTGAAACAAGTAAATAGTTTCAAGTACATAGGAATTATAATTATAATATCATCAAATGGCAAATCAGAAGACGAGATCGAAAATAGATGCAATAAGGCAAACCAACTCATTGGACAAATGGCACCAATACTAAAGAACAAACATGTATCAATAACTACTATGAAAGCACTTTACAACACAATCTTCCTACCAACTCTATGTTACCAATGCCAAACCTGGACAATGACAGAAAAAGAGAAAAGAAAAATCACAACAACAGAAATGAGATTCCTGAGAAGAATACTCAATGTATCAAGAAGAGATAAGATCAGAAATGAAGAAATCAGGACTAAAGTGGGGATTATACTAGTGTGCTAGATTTTATTACACTATTGGTGATGAAACTCTTCGCTGGCTACTGAGGATGGGGGAGGAGCGCTTATGGCAATGCCCCGAATGCTGTGATGTCGGTTCCTAAATCAATCAATCAATCAATCAACAGATTTTATTAGAAGTCAGCAAATCAAATGGTTTGGCCATGCAAGTAGTTTACTAACTAACAGTAACAGTATACCACAACAAGCAATGATGTACAGACCAGAGGGAAGCAGAGGACGCAGGGAATAACAGAATCCATGGGAATATCAATACAAGAAGCCCACAAGAGGGCACTCTCCAGCTGTTTATACTTCACCTCGACACCACGAGGTACAAGAGTAGCATGCTGAGATGAGATGAGATGATTTGAGTGCACATACCTTACGAACTACCGTTTACTACTGCAAATGTAAATCACAAGGAAGAAGGGAGGGGGTAATCAATGATGATTTTTTAAAAAATAATAATAAAATAAAAATAATATTTTAATTTTATTTTAAAACAACAATATCACCCCCACCATCTTTGATTTACATTGCTGTTTCTGAGTTCGTTGTAGTTGTAAGGTATGTACACAGTGTCTGTTTATTATCTCTCACTTTTTTCTCACTAGAAAGCGAACATCATGGATGCTATGCATTTCATGTTTACGTGTTTTGATATATCAAACAGCCTATATTTTTATATATTCTAATTTCATCAAATGCGTCATGTAGTTACCACTTCTTCTTGTGAGTTTTGTTCTTTTCTCATTGGGGATAATAGTATTAGTATTCTATTATTAGTATAGCCGGTCTCCGTGGCCAAAGTTTTGCGAACGCGGTTCGTGAGCCGCTTACCAGGCGTTCGAAACTCAGCTGCGACCGATTTGTGCAGCAGACCATGTCGCGTTGTTATAACGTGTTGAATAAAATTTGGTGGAACTGCGGTAAAGCTGTGAAAGTGTAAACAATATAAAATGACACAAAGTAGTGCAGCTTTACATAACAGAGTTAAGACACATATGGAACGTTGCGGCGATTAGCCTTCATCAGCAAACAAACACATTCACAAACACAACATATAGTCAAGGAGATCTCCTGTGACTACATCAGAAGGTGACGACAGGACGAGAAGAACAAAAGCATGGAAAAATGGAAGCAATGAAGAGAAAATGAGAATTAAAAAACTGTTAATTGAAAAGAATGTTAGTTGAAGAAAATGTTTAATTGAAAAAAACATGTTAATAGAGAAAACGTGCATACTCACCTCACCGTTCGGATCTGTAAGTGACTAAGACAATCTCCGATGAATTCTGATGCCCGGTGCTGGGTGTTACGGTTCAGTGAGCACATAGAGGGAAGGGGACGGGGTGGGAGGACGGTCAATGGTCTGGCATGGGTATCTGAGCAATCACAGTGGATGTGCTAGTGAAGTATGGGGCGCGCCAGATTGAAGGTGGTAGTACCCAAAACCACATTGTGTTATTATAGGGGCGAGTCTTGAAGTCGGGGTGGACTGATATGTGTGAACGCGCATACATACATAGGCACCCCTCAACAGACAAAATGCTAGTGTATGTGGGCATGTGCAAAGTATATGTAAGAAGAGAGCGAGAGAGAGTGAGCGAGAGAGAGAGAGAGCGAGAGAGAGAGAGAGAGAGCGAGAGAGAGAAAGAAAGAGAGAGAGAGCGAGAGAGAGAGAGAGAGCGGTAGAGAAAGAGAGAGAGAGAGACGGAGAGAAAGAGGGAGAGAGAGAGGGAGAGAAAGAGGGAGAGAGAGAGCGAGAGAGAAAGAGAGAAAGCGAAAGAGAGAGAGCGCGAGAGAGGGAGAGAAAGAGTGAGAGAGAGAGATTGAAAAAGTGCCTGCGACACGCCCCTGATGTGTGCGGGGTCGGTCGATCTACAAATACGAGGCTTCACTCATACTGTTCCCTATGAATTAGAGGCAGTAACGTTGATTGTTATACAACGTATTTGAGGATCAAATCACCATGTGGTAGTGTCATTGGGGCTGTGTAAAATCAGACCACCAGCAATATAGTTAGAATAGGTAGGCACAGAGAAGCAAGGTGGAAGAGAGAGAGAGAGAGAGAGAGAGAGAGAGAGAGAGAGAGAGAGAGAGAGAGAGAGAGAGAGAGAAGATAGAGAGAGATTGGAAAAGTGCCTACGACACGCCCCTGATGTATGCGGGGTCGGTCGGTATACAAATACGAGGCTTCACTCATACTGTACCCTATGAGATAGAGCCAGTAAGGTTGATTTTTATACAACGTATATGAGGATCAAACCCCCCAGTGGCTGTGTTATTGGGGCTGTGTAACATCAGACCACCAGCAATATAGTTAGAATAGGTAGGCACAGAGAAGCACGATGGGAGAGAGAGAGAGGAGAGAGAGAGAGAGAGAGAGAGAGAGAGAGAGAGAGAGAGAGAGAGAGAGAGAGAGAGATTGGAAAAGTGCCTACGACACGCCACCTGATGTATGCGGGGTCGATCAGTCTACACATCCGAGGCTTCACTCATACTGTACCCTATGAAATGGAGCCAGTAAGGTTGTTTTTTATACAACGTATATGAGGATCAAACCCCCCAGTGGTTGTGTTATTGGGGCTGTGTAACATCAGACCACCAGCAATATAGTTGGAATAGGTAGGCACAGAGAAGCCCGATGAGAGAGAGAGAGAGAGAGAGAGAGAGAGAGAGAGAGAGAGAGAGAGAGAGAGAGAGAGAGAGAGAGAGAGAGAGATTGGAAAAGAGCCTACGACACACCACACGTGGCATAGGTAGGCACAGATAAGCAAGATTGTTGAGAGAGAGAGAGAGAGAGAGAGAGAGAGAGAGAGAGAGAGAGAGAGAGAGAGAGAGAGAGAGAGAGATGGGCAGAGAGAGAGAGGGTTGGTGTAAGATTATTGAGAGAGAGAGAGAGAAAGACATATAAATCTGTGCACACACACACACACACACACACACACACACACACACACACCATATGAACTAGTATCTATGTGCATGCACACCCGACCGCATATAACAGTGTAGTTGCTAACTAGTAGGGGGATTAGTGATTACATTACTGGTGTGCGCTGAATTGCGTACGACAGGAAGTGCCAAGAGTGGTAATGTGAAATGCCCAGGTAGCTAATGGTTCGGTCACTCGGAATCGGGCAGGGTAGAGGATAATATTGGTGGAGAAAAGGACTGGTTGGAGACCGGAAGAGGGTGACACTTAGGAGGGTGTGGAAGCAACAAAGTGGGGAGGGGAGGGGAAATGACTACGACTAGATGAAACTATGTTGGGTGTTGAGGCCGTGTGGTGTAAGGCACCCCATAGTGAATATGAGCCGGTTTTCTGTATTCTTGCGATGTTGAGCACCAGAGGAGCAGGACTGGATGACAGTGACCTGGACATCGGAAGCACCTTGATGGTTTGCGCTGTTGAAGTGGGTGGAGACAGGCTTGGGGGCGTTGGTGTGGATGACCATCAGATGTTGGCGGAATCTGTCGGCTAGCATGAGGCCCGTCTTCCCAATATACTTCATATCACACGGTTTGCATATTATGGCGTAAATGATGTTGCGACTGGTGCAGGAAAATTCTTCTGTGATACGTAAACTGCCTTTAGGGAATAGCACCACTGGGGTGTGGATCACATATGGGCAGGTCTTGCACCGAGATCTAAGGCAAGCCTTAGTTCCTAATAGTGATGGTGGAGGTGGAGATCCCTGTACTCTATTGTGGACGAGTACATCCCTGAGGTTGCGGTCACGTCTGTAGGCCACTAGTGGTTTCTCTGAAAATATCGCGCTAGTAATAGTGTCAGCTTGAAGGATAGATAGATGTCGAAACAGGATATTTTTGACTGAAATATTGTGCGGATGGTAGGTAAGAGAAAGTACCAGTCGAAGGTTTTTTGGTTTAGGTGCAGAGGCGAGACCTCTGCGCGGGTAATGGGTAGAGCCCGGCGGAAGGCTGATGATAGGGCATGATCAGGATAGCCACGGAGCCTGAAGTCCAACATTTCCTGAGCCCAGTGGTGAAAATCCTCATCATCTTGGCATAGTCGTCGAAGCGCAGAAGTTGAGAATAAGGAATTGCGTCTTTACAGGACGGAGGGTGAGAGAAGGTGTAGAGTAGAAAGGCGTGAGAGTCAGTCGGTTTGTAGTAGACCGTCGTGGTGAGACCATGTGTCCCAATGGAAACAGTAAGGTCTAAGAAGTTGACAGACGTCGAGGAAATATGGGAAGTGAGTTTGATAGTAGGGTGAAAGTTGGAGAAGAAGTCTATGAATGTTTCGAGATCCGCCAGTGGCATACAGGTGACACCAACACCATCATTAATATATCGCCTGTATAGTTCAGGGACTCTACCGTTGTAGAGTTGCAATATCTGGTACTCAAGGTGGCCCATTAAAAGGCATGCATAGCTATGGCCCATTTTAGTACCCATTGCAACCCCGCTGATCTGATTGAAGTACTGGCCGTTGAACTCAAATGAGTTGAGAGTAAGGATCAGTTCCGCTAGGCGCAGAATAGGATCCGTGGCAATAGTAGGGTTGGGACGCCTGTCCAGGAAGAACTTTAAAGCTGAGAGACCATCATTGTGTGGGATAGAAGTGTACAGTGAGGCCACATCAAGGGTGAAGATATGATACTGGTTGTCAGACGTGAATGTAATAGATTCAAACGTCGCTATCGCGTGGTTGGTGTCTTTCAAATATGATTGGAGGTCACCAACTAGCGGTTGAAAAATTATGTCTAGGAACCCAGATATGTGCTCAGTAGGGCATGCATAGGCTGATACGATCGGTCTGCCCGATTGTTCAGTTTGTGTGTTTTAGGCAGCATACAAAACATCGATCTACCCAAACAGCTGTCTGGCATATTTAAAGACTTGGCTGTTGGGGGAAGAAGCCCTTGTTGGATCAGCGTAGAAGTGGCCAGTTTGACCTGGTGTTTATTGTCGACCGTGCCATCTGTAGGGCGTGGTTGGTAGAAAGACCCATCACTGAGTTGTTTGTGTCCTTCTGCAATGTAAAGATCCTTCCGCCAAACCACGACTGCTCCCCCCTTATCGGCGGGTTTAATGATAATGTCGTCCCGACGTTGAAGCTGGGTCAGCGCTAACCTTTCATCTGAAGTGAGGTTCGAACGTCTGAGTGGTCGTGGCCGCAGTTTCTGAATGTAAAAAAGCGTCTTCTCGATGAATAGGTCTAATGCTTTTGAAGATCCAGGGTTAGGTGTCCACGAAGACTTGGATTTTGAAAATCCAGAAAAGTCATCAGCTGGGGTTGAAGGGGTAGAAGTGGCGGCGTTGTTGGTCTGAGTGCTGAAGACCTCTAATTCATAGGGAATAGTATGAGTGAAGCCTCGTATTTGTAGACCGACCGACCCCGCACACATCAGGGGCGTGTCGTAGGCACCTTTCCAATCTCTCTCTCTCTCTCTCGTTCTCTCCCTCTCTCTCTCTCGCACTCTCTCTCATTCTCTCTCTCTTTCACTTTCTCTCTCTCTTTCTCTCTCGCTCTCTCTACTTATCTCCCTCTCTCACTCTCTCTATCTCTCTCTCTCGTGTGCGCTCTCTCTCTTTCTCTCTCACTCTCTCACTCTCTTTCTCTACCGCTCTCTCTCTCTCTCGCTCTCTCTCTACTTTCGCTCTCTCTCTCTCTCTCTCTCTCTCTCGTCTCTCTCTCTTCTCTCTCTCTCTCTCTCTCTCTCTCTCTCTCTTCTTACATATACTTTGCACATGCCCACATACACTGGCATTTTGTCTGTTGAGGGATGCCTATGTAAGTATGCGCGTTCACACATATCAGTCCACCCAGACTTTAAGACTCGCCCCTATAATAACACAATGTGGTTTTGGGTACTACCACCTTCAATCTGGCGCGCCCCATACTTCACTAGCACATCCACTGTGATTGCTCAGATACCCATGCCAGAACATTGACCGTCCTCCCACCCCGTTCCCTTCCCTCTATGTGTTCACTGAACCGTAACACCCAGCACCGGGCATCAGAATTCATCGGAGATTGTCTTAGTCACTTACAGATCCGAACGGTGAGGTGAGTATGCACGTTTTCTCTATTAACATGTTTTTTTTCAATTAAACATTTTCTTCAACTAACATTCTTTTCAATTAACAGTTTTTTAATTCTCATTTTCTCTTCATTGCTTCCATTTTCCCATGCTTTTGTTCTTCTCGTCCTGTCGTCACCTTCTGATGTAGTCACAGGAGATCTCCTTGACTATATGTTGTGTTTGTGAATGTGTTTGCTGATGAAGGCTAATCGCCGCAACGTTCTGTATGTGTCTTAACTCTGTTATGTAAAGCTGCACTACTTTGTGTCATTTTATTAATTGTTTATAACGTGCTGGTATGGGAGCCGGTCGTTCAGAAAGCAATGGCAAACTACTGAACGTAAAACTAGCCTAGTACATCAACAGCAGCTGAAAAATGCTGGTGTTGACTGCAACGACCTGTAAGGGATATGAAACATTAAAAAAAACTTATTAGTATTAATAGCTGTCCCTTTTATATATTGCACTTGTGTATAATTATTAGAAAATAAAAAAATTCGAGTGGAATATTTGCCGCACAGGCGAGATCACTCTACAGAAACAGCGGTTATAACGAAAGCAAACATTTGCAGGTCTCTGTCGACGGTCGTCGTGTGCTTGCCATGGAGTCTTTGGACAGTTCAAACAAACATAATTTACATTTGAAAGAAAAGCTAGCACATGTAAGTGAAGGAATGGGTATTATTTTTGTTACTCCCTTCCCGTGTACTTAAAAAAAAAAAAGAACTCAACTGTAGTTAGCAGCAACTCGCCTCACTTAAAAAAAAAATAAATGAAAAAAATCGAAAATGAATGGTATGGTAGCATATCAATTATCATCAATAATTCAATATCATATACTCATATAGCATGAACCATCAGATTTTTAAATTTGAGTATTTTCTAATGGGACCACCACCAAAAGATAGGCCTTGAGAAACCGAATCTAATGGTACCAAGATGATGCATGTATGTCAATTAGAAGCGAAGATATGCAACTTTGAGTGTCGAGATCATTAACGCAGAAATTGACACAAAAGATCTCTTCTGCACATCTTTTTTTCGTGTCCGAACCAAGGTCATAGCAGAAGTTATCAAAACTAGAGTAGTTTGTTTATTTTTAAACGAACATCCTAGCAACCATACACGAACATCCTAGCAACCCATACATCATTGCGATCGGTGTAGCGAAACCTAACCGCTCATGTCATCTATTTTTACATATGATGTAACATTATCTAATTAGCATATAAAAATGGCCACCAATTAGTTATTATATTAATTAATTACCAAGTGCATTCTTTATATTATGTTTACACCCTGGCACGTAATATATTGTATTATGCGGAATGATGCTACGCACATAATGGGTTAATTCCTGTTTAGATAGTATGCAACGTTATCTAATTAGCATATAAAAATGGCCGCCAATTAGTTATTATATTAATTAATTACCAAGTGCATTCTTTATATTATGTTTAAACCCTCGGCACGTAATATATTGTATTATGCGGAATGATGCTACGCACATAATGGGTTAATTCCTGTTTAGATAGTATGCAACGTTATCTAATTAGCATATAAAAATGGCCGCCAATTAGTTATTATATTAATTAATTACCAAGTGCATTCTTTATATTATGTTTAAACCCTGGCACGTAATATATTGTATTATGCGGAATGATGCTACGCACATAATGGGTTAATTCCTGTTTAGATAGTATGCAACGTTATCTAATTAGCATATAAAAATGGCCACCAATTAGTTATTATATTAATTAATTACCAAGTGCATTCTTTATATTATGTTTAAACCCTGGCACGTAATATATTGTATTATGCGGAATGATGCCACGCACATAATGGGTTAATTCCTGTTTAGATAGTATGCAACGTTATCTAATTAGCATATAAAAATGGCCGCCAATTAGTTATTATATTAATTAATTACCAAGTGCATTCTTTATATTATGTTTAAACCCTGGCACGTAATATATTGTATTATGCGGAATGATGCCACGCACATAATGGGTTAATTCCTGTTTAGATAGTATGCAACGTTATCTAATTAGCATATAAAAATGGCCGCGAGAAGAAGAAGAAGAAGACTGGCCACGATATGAAAAAGATTTGCAGAAAGAAATACAGAAAGACAGCATGATCGACCACAGTTGTACTCACAGTTTCTTGCTGCACCTCTTATACTCTTGAAGCCAAGCGTAGCAATTGGAGCTCTCTGCATTAAGGCATCCGAGCAGCCGAGCTATGTACCCTTTCAGAATAGGGTATCCTTCTTGGAACACAGACAGATGGGATCTGAGATCATCAGCAGTCCTTCTTTATTACAATTCTGAATATAAAATAAATGTACGTAAAAGTATTTGGGAATATTCTTCAACAAGTGAATAGGTACAATTATCTCGGAACAGTAATATCTGATGGGAGATGCCTTGAAGAGATTAGAACAAGAATCGCCATGGCAAAAGTAGCCTTTAGCAAGATGAAGTACATACTGACCAATAAAAAGATGTCAATTGAAACGAGAAAAAGAGTGTTGAGATGCTACATAGAAATAAAGAGGAGGCAAGTGAAATATTTCGGCCATGTTATTGTTAAAAGACATGATACTCTTATAAAAACCATACTGGAGGGCAAGGTTGAGGGCATGCGAGCAAGAGGTAGACAACGCAGTGCCGCCCATTGATTTTCAATGGCAAAAACCTGTTGGCAAAAAAATAATGTTTTGAACCACTTCGTAAGCATCTTGAGTGATGAAACTCACCAAATAAATGTAAAATTGCATGCAGAATCCGAAAATCCATATGAAAACATTATACTATTAATACATCAAGCTTAAAATAACCGATAGATGTGTGTGCAGCAGTGCCGCCATTCAGCCCATTGATTTTCAATGGCAAAAAAATGTTGGCAAAAAAATAATGTTTTGAACCACTTCGTAAGCATCTTGAGTGATGAAACTCACCAAATAAATGTAAAATTGCATGCAGAATCCGAAAATCCATATGAAAACATTATACTATTAATACATCAAGCTTAAAATAACCGATAGATGTGTGTGCAGCAGTGCCGCCATTCAGCCCATTGATTTTCAATGGCAAAAAATGTTGGCAAAAAAATAATGTTTTGAACCACTTCGTAAGCATCTTGAGTGATGAAACTCACCAAATAAATGTAAAATTGCATGCAGAATCCGAAAATCCATATGAAAACATTATACTATTAATACATCAAGCTTAAAATAACCGATAGATGTGTGTGCAGCAGTGCCGCCATTCAGCCCATTGATTTTCAATGGCAAAAAAATGTTGGCAAAAAAATAATGTTTTGAACCACTTCGTAAGCATCTTGAGTGATGAAACTCACCAAATAAATGTAAAATTGCATGCAGAATCCGAAAATCCATATGAAAACATTATACTATTAATACATCAAGCTTAAAATAACCGATAGATGTGTGTGCAGCAGTGCCGCCATTCAGCCCATTGATTTTCAATGGCAAAAAAATGTTGGCAAAAAAATAATGTTTTGAACCACTTCGTAAGCATCTTGAGTGATGAAACTCACCAAATAAATGTAAAATTGCATGCAGAATCCGAAAATCCATATGAAAACATTATACTATTAATACATCAAGCTTAAAATAACCGATAGATGTGTGTGCAGCAGTGCCGCCATTCAGCCCATTGATTTTCAATGGCAAAAAAATGTTGGCAAAAAAATAATGTTTTGAACCACTTCGTAAGCATCTTGAGTGATGAAACTCACCAAATAAATGTAAAATTGCATGCAGAATCCGAAAATCCATATGAAAACATTATACTATTAATACATCAAGCTTAAAATAACCGATAGATGTGTGTGCAGCAGTGCCGCCATTCAGCCCATTGATTTTCAATGGCAAAAAAATGTTCCCGAAAAACAATGTTTTGAACCACTTTGTAAGCGTTTTGAGCGATGAAACTCATCAAATATATGTAAAATTGCATGCAGAATCTGAAAATCTATATAAAAACATTAAACTATTAATGAATCAAGCTTAAAATAGACAATTACTAACTTATATCACAAGAAATTCAATTTTTCAAAGACTGAAGGGAAACTTACCCACATTCTGCGAGTTCAAAATGGCAGACTGACCTTTGGTCATGAAGCCAAGATGGCGCCCGTGGTTGTTATGTGTTATTTGAAGGTATCCAATCAGAAACACCAGAACCACCTATAATCGACAATGACTCGTTGACACGGCGAAACCCTTCTGCGCAAGCGCGGAAAAAATGGTTTCCGGTAGAAGTCTGTTTACAGTATACGGTTCACGCTAACTCATATAATACTATGATTTTTTTGGGGTTTTTTTTGCATATCCTTTACAGGACATCTCTGTCAACACCAGCATCTTTCAGCTGTATGTTGATTTCTTGGCAAGATTATGCTCAGTAGTTTGCCATCGCTTTCTGAGCGACCGGCTCACATACCCCGTAAGTTACCGATGCGATTCAAACCACTGCTGATTCTCACCGTCATCACATTACCTACGAGAGTATACGAGATTACGGAGAAAAGTCGCTAACCTCTAAACCACGAAGCCGGCTATATACTATGATATACAGAGAATATTTTTAAAATGGGGTTTCTACTTATGAACAGTTGGATACAGCTTGACAAGACGAATCCGACGGTATCTCAACGAAGAGCGTACGTTAATTCTAAGCGGTTTTATGAATGTTGTTTTGTCATAATTTACTATCAGGAAGTGTAATGCTTTCCTAAGAAATGAGGGAGATTTTTATCGCGGCTCAATAAATTGGAAGTTGAGACATTCTGCCTTCCATTACTGTGGCTTGTTTATTTTTAAACAGACAACATAGTACCATATAATGATATATCATTGCATCCAGGGTGGCGAGGCCTAACTTGACGTATTATCTATTTTTAGATAGGATGTGCCGTGAACTAATTAACAATTTAAAATGGCCGCCAATTGTTTATCATGAATTAAAAGTACAAACCTGACAAGATGTATACTTTATTGTGCATTTTGGTAACCGGAAAGTAAAAGTCACATTCCTCTTTTGATAGAATGTCAAGATCGAGATGATGGACTTCATTGCACTGGGTTTTATCCCATATGGCTCGGTCTCTTTCCGCAGGGGGGCCTGCCAAAAGCATCGCACAAAGCACGAGAGTCTCCAAGTCTCTGAGAAAAATGCACTTGACTTTTAAGACTTTTCGATAGGATGTGCTGTGACCTAATTAACAGTAATAAATAGCTGCCCTTTTATATTAAATGAATGTTCATGTGAAATGTTCGTCGTTAGTGAAATGTTCATCGTTAGTGAAAGAACAATTCATAAAAATGTACTCACATTGTCTTGATGAACCCATTGCATTGTGACATCTTTCTTTTGTTGATTAAATATCATGCATTAATGTAAGTAAATAAGTTTGTAACTGCTGCATAATTAAGCAGTCACTTTCACTAATAATAATAATTGATTTCTACTTCTGCTCTATAATTACACTATTTTTAGTTTAGGAACTAAACTGTTCTGTATCTAAAAGTGAGCAATTAATAATTAAATACTAACTTTAAAAAAAAACATAACTAATTTTAAAGTATTGTATTTAAATAATTATGTACCGCTGCGCTGCTTAGAAAAAAATTACTCCTTACAGGTTTAGACGGGTCTGAAAATTGGCTTTCAAAATTATTTTCAGTCATGTCAAATGTTGAAATATACAAATACACAGATACATTACTGCTGCAAATGACACTTGTATTCTGTTTAAGAGTAGTAGTTAAATTATCAGTTCTAATTATAATTGAATACAGGTCCGCTATAATTTAGTACTATTGTATGGGCGCCGCCATCTTGAATTATGTGCTATGACGGCCACATCTCATTTTCATGTGCTAAATATTTTTTCCTGAACTCCAGCAAACACCAGCATTGTTCAAACTCTTCACATTTATGTAAAATTGAATGGGGGATTCAAAAATGCAACAAAAAGTTAAGGTTTCTTTAAACTTCAGGAGTTATAAGATAAATTAGCTTACTATTCGTAAGTAAGCTTCCAGAAATTCAAGAGAAAACAGTTTCTCGGCCGAAAACGCTTGCAGTATAGCAGAAGGACATCTACTGCAATGTTCAGAGTTGATTCTCCTGACGTCGTACCACGCTGGTTTCGAATAAATCGAATCAAACGAGACATGGTCAAAAACCGGAAGTGCGTCATTGATCGCTAAATATCTCACGGGGAAACGTTTGTTTTGGAGAACTGGAGACAACTGGCAAGATCGAGGGGAAGAGAACAAGAGGAAGGCAAAGAAATAAATACCTGGATGGCTTGGCCATGGTATGATTGAGACAAGAACACTGAGCTGTTCCACGACTCTGGTGATTGAGTGAGATGACGAAAGATGACTGCCCATGCTTTTGATGAATTAATGGAAAAAATTTCTATCATTTTATGATTTCTTCCTGTGTCTGGGTGCTTAGACTATTGTGTATTGTATTGCCACCCCCTCTGCCGTGCGTCCACCTTGACGAGGTAGAGGGGCTTGAGCGTTCCAATGACCCCAAGAGCTATGCCGGCGGTAGCACAGCTACTGGTAGGGTCACCCATGTCGGACAGGTCAAGGGAGAGGGACCAGACGAAGTGACGCACAAACCTGCTGCCTTGTAGGTAGACTGGGGACAGTCAAAGGCTTGGGAAAGCATCCCGAACAAATGCTTGTCGAAATCGGATGTACTGAGCCACAGGCTTGACAAAGAAGTGCAACGTAACTTTATCATTTCATGATGCCACAGATGAAAATAAATCGTTATGGTGCTAATCCCGTGAAGTCCCATCAGGCGGTGATAGTGCCGGGCCCCCTGCCTCGAGGGGGTCCACCCATGACTACTGGTGGTCACCTTCCCCTGTGCTGTGGAGTCAAGGCACAGAGGAGTAGGTTAAGAGTTATTGACCAAACACCCTGGACACTCAACATACTACAATGGAATGCAGAAGGAGTTTATAACAAGAAAGCCTCCCTAACACAGCGTCTTCATAAAGATAGAATAGATGTGGCATGCATTCAAGAGACACACCTCAACGCCAATCGCACATTTTCAGTCAAGGGATATCAGGCCACACGTTTCGACCGCGAAGGACACAAAGGAGGAGTTCTAATACTTACACGAAATACAATACCTTGCAGCGAAGTATCTGTGATCTCTGACAACCAAACGGAAATTATAGGTGTTGATATAATGATAAAGGACGTGAAAATAAGAATTTACAATCTGTATAGCCCGGCAGATAAGGATCTTACACTCTCAAACATGGAAATAACTGACACAAATTGCATTGTTGTCGGAGACTTTAATAGCCGTTCAGAAAGATGGGGATACCCAGATACTGACAAAAGAGGAGATGAAGTGGAGGACTGGGAAATAGACTCAAATCTCCATCTACTCAACAAAGCGGATGACACACCGAGCTTTTACTCCAGAAGATGGATTACCACTTCTACTCCAGACTTAGCTTTCTGCACAGGAGACATCCTCCACAAAATCGATCGCCATGTGCTTGACCAATTAGCAGGTAGTGACCACAGACCAATCAAGCTTGTAATAAATATGGAGTATGTTCCACAGGAGCAAAAGCCTTTGCCCCGTTGGAATTACAAACGAGCAGATTGGGACAGATTTGCCATACTAACAGACACATATTGTGAAAACATAAATACACGATATGGCAACATGAAGCAAATGGTGGAAAGTCTAAACAGAGCAATAATACAGGCGGCCACTGAGTCTATTCCAAGAGGAGCGAGGAAAAATTACAAACCATACTGGACTGAAGAACTACAAATTTTGGAGGACAAAGTTGAAGATGCTAGGAAGACCGCAGAGAGAGAACAAACAACTGAAGCGAACATCTCTCTCAAAGCCATCTCAGCAAAATATAAAAGAACAGTAAATCAAACAACAAGAGATTGTTGGAGGAAAAAAAACAGAAAACCTGAATTTTGACAGGGATGGAAACAAACTATGGAAACTAGTGAAAGCCATGAACAATGAAGGACCTAGAAACAAACAAATAACAATTAAACAAGGAAATGCCTTGCTTACAGGAAAAAAGGCTGCAAATGCACTAATGGAACACTATGCCAGTGCAAACCACATTGATATTACAGCCGAACAGAAGAATGCAATGAAAGATAAACAGATACATCATAGATATACAGAGACAGCAGCAGAATATATGATGGCAAATCTAACAATGGAAGAAATGGAACAGGCAATGAATACCCTAAAAAGAAGACATCACCAGGAAAGGATGGAATCACAAATGAAATGCTAATAGGACTAGGCACTAAGGCAAAAAAGAAACTACTAGCAGTCCTAAATTACAGCTGGAAGAGGGGAATAGTCCCTCAGGCATGGAAGGAAGCTATACTAATACCAGTCCCAAAGAAAGGAAAAGACCTGGAAGAACCAAATGGCTATCGACCTATCAGTCTTCTTAGCTGTGTAGGAAAATTAATGGAACGCATTATCAATGGCAGGCTAACATGGCATCTGGAAGAAAACCAACTCTTAACACCTCACCAAGCAGGATTCAGAAAGTACAGATCCACTGAAGATCAAATAACCTATATAGCTCAGGAAATAGAGGATGCCTTCCAAGAGAAAAAGCACACACTAGCGGTCTGGATAGATTTAGAAAAAGCATTTGATAAAGTATGGAAGGAAGGACTGAAAGTAAAACTACAAAAAATGCATGTCTGTGGGAAAATGTACAAATGGATCAGCCACTACCTTGAGAACAGAACTGCCAGGACAAAAGTACAAGGACAAACCAGCAAAATGATGCTGTTGGAGCAAGGTGTCCCCCAAGGAGGAGTTCTTTCACCAACATTATTCCTAGCATATATAAACGACATCACGGAAAATTTTCCAGCCAGAGTACACACATCATCCTTTGCAGATGACCTAGCCATATGGACATCTGAAGAATATATTAGTACAAGCTAACAGCAAAATACAGCAAGCCCTATTAGCGCTAGAGGACTGGTCAAAATCATGGCTAGTGAAGATAAGTGAGGAGAAAACAGCATGCACAGTGTTCTCCCTCTCAACTAAAACTCAGCAACCTAAGCTGGTATTGAATGGAAAAATATTGCGCCATGAAGAAAATCCAAACTATCTAGGAGTCACCTTTGATCGTCGCCTGACATGGAAGACACAGGTTGAGAAAAATCGAACAAGAGCAAGGCAAAGAATGGCAATCATGAAAAAGCTTGCTGGTACAACGTGGGGAGCAGATGAGAAAGTTCTCAAGAAGTTATATACTGGACGGGTGAGGCCAGCACTGGAATATGGCATTGCAGCTTGGGCAACAGCAGCTAAGTCAAACTTTAACAAAATAAGTAGAGTCCAAAACCAAGGAATGCGAATCATAACTGTAAGCCTGAAGACAACGCCTACTAATGAATTAGAAAAGATAACTTGTTTACAACCAATGCAGGATAGAAGAGATAGCAGAGCCCAGCAACAAGCTGAAAAATTTAGAAGATTGACAGACCACCCTATGTATAAAAGGTTTAGTGGTTTTGGAAAGGGAAGACTGAAGCGTAGCAACTTTGTAGAAACTGCAAAACGAAAGATTAGGGCAGATCCCATACTTAACATATCAACAGTCAAACCCATTTACAATGCAGACAAGTTCCCAGCTTGGAGACAGCAGCAACTGCCTGAGATGATAGAAAACATTCCTGGTATTGAGAAAAAGAACACTCAGCATGAAACAGAAAGAAGAGAAATAACCCTAAACTACATAAAAGAACATTACCCAAGCAGCAATTGGACCCATGCATATACAGATGGATCAGCCAAAAATTCAGTAGAGAATGGAGGAGGAGGAATTCTCCTAAATTTAAAAATGGAGTGAAAAAAACACATTCAGTGGCAACTGGAAAGTTTTCAAGTAACTTCAAAGCGGAGGTAGAGGCTCTGAAAACTGCAGCAGAAATGCTTTTGATGGAGGAAAATAAAGACACGCAAATAGCTATCTTTACAGATGCAAAGTCAGCTGTCTCAATACTGAAGAGCAAAAACAGCACAGAACTAGCTGACCTAAGAGCAGCACTCCATGGTCTATGCCAGAAATCCAAAAAAGTTGTAATACAGTGGATCCCATCACATTGCAGTATACCTGGAAATGAAGAGGCTGACAGACTGGCAAAAGAGGGCGGACGACTACCACAGCCTGACACAGACATAACCTATAATGAGGCAAAGAGGTTGATAAAAAGCACTTATAGAACCAAATGGGAATCAGAGCATCCAGGCCATCAGAAGGATGATGCATATTACAAACTCGACCGAAGAGAACAAGTAGCAATCTTCAGACTCCGCACAGGACATAACAGGCTGAAATACCACTTGTTCAATAAACTAAAGATAGGAGATACCGATGAATGTAATTGTAGAACTGGAAAAATGACAGCAAAACACTTGCTGCAGGATTGCCCAACGTATGCAGAACAGAGAAAGATATTTTGGCCCACACCTGCTTCATTTGAGGACAAGCTCTATGGAGATGTCAACAAGCTCAAGTTGACCGCAGCTTACTTTAACTACATTCAGGTTGACATTTAAAGGTGCATGAAGACCCAGAGGCATGAAATGGAATATTGCTTGGATAGCAAATCCATTATGTGGAAAGTCCAAATCGAAAGCTCGCTGTGTGGGCTTCATAAAAGGTGGAAAAGTGTCCTAGTGGCACGAAATGGAATATTGCTTGGCTAGCAAATCCATTACATGGAAAGTCCGAATCGAAAGCTCACTGTGTGGATGTCATCTGCAGACTGCATACTTCTGGTGTCCGGAAGAACAGCCTATGGTGAACGGAAGGCCCAATATACGGAAGTGAGGCTAAGCAGCCATGTGCAGGACGTGATGATTCCTTGGGTGAGCCCAGTACCAGAGCGCTATGTATCGGCTCTGCAAGTATGGAAGCCTCCTTGGATGGCGGGGAATGACATGGTCTGCCCCTGCCTTCCCTTGAGGGCTGACCAGGATCTTTGGCTGTTCTATATGGGCCAGCTGGGATGGGGGATAACACCACAACAGTGAGTCAAACGTCCTAAGAAACCCCCGGGAAGGTTAACCCGGTCAACAAATGCCCGCAGAAGTCGGATGTGTCGGCCTAGCGGCGCAAGAACGCAGCTCTGCTGTAAACAGGCACAACGCAATCACATCCGGAAAAAAAAACAACTCCGGATGATCGCAGAAGAAGAAGAAGAAGAAGAAGTATTGCCACTGTTTCTGAACAAACCAGCACAGAACTGGTGTTGTCAACCACTGCACACTCAGGGAAATACTGAGGAGGGGATCTGAGCAGTTAAGGACTGAATGGTTCGATGTACAGTGGGAATAATCTGATGACTAACTAACAAAATGTTAGTCTTTCTAAACTACTGTCTACTAGTTTAAATTTGCCAACTTAATGTGGTGACTAGACTAGTAGTATAAATGCCTTTTGGTGTGATTTCTATCATGCCCTCTCTGTTTACTGTTTTAACTAAGTAGCAGTATTGTTTAAAAATTACCCATGGTCCCATTTCTATCACGACCCTGTATCTTCTTTTGGCATTTCTTTCCCATTGGGGCATAAAAACTTATCCAATTCACTCTTAGCCATCCTCTCCTTAACTATCCCATGCAGCTCCATCCATATCCTCCTCCCCATATTAATTTTTGGCTCTACTTCCTCATCTAATTTCATCTTCCTCTTCTTTGTGTTTCTAGGTCTTCCTCTATTTCTTTTGTCCATTGGGTTCCAAAGTCCTTTCCATTAGGGATGTTCATTTGAAACCTGTTCCAATGGCTTTATTACAAAAGCATGAAAGAGACATTAACAGATGTGGTAGAATTAAACAAAGCATTCATTTTGAATGAATTGTACACCATGGGTTGGTCAGAGAAAGTCGCTCTAGGCATTCAGGCAAGCATCCCATTGCTTAGGTAGGTGGCGAATGCCGTCCGCACAATAAGATTGTAGTTGCTCACTGAACCAAGTGTTTACCGTGTTCATTACGTCTGCATCTGTGTGAAATCGTTGCCCCTTGAGAACTTTTTTTAGAGGTCCTAACAAATGAAAATCACATGGTGACAAATCAGGACTATAGGCTGGATGTTGCAGAATTTCCCACCTCTTCCTTGCTAATGCTTCCTGCACAATCTTTGCGACATACGGACGAGCATTATCGTGCAACAAAATCACCCCGCAAGAAAGCATGCCGGGTTGTTTATTCTTGATGGCTTTTTGTATCTTGTCTAGTGTTTGCAAGTAGTGGGTAGAGTTGATGTTGACACCAGGTTCTTTAAAGTTGGCCAACAATAGCCCTTCATGGTCAAAAAATGGGCTCGGCATAACGTTACCAGCGGAAAACAGTAACTTGAATTTTTTGGCTTTTGGTGATCCAGCATGCTTCCATTGCATGCTCTCTCATTTGCTGCTCGGCTCAAAATGGTGACACCATGATTCATCGCCTGTCACTATGCGGAAGAGAAATGCATCTCCCTCCACTCTGTAACGCAGCAAGTGGTTCAAACACCATCCGTGGGGCTGGTCTGGTTCGCTAGATCAGTTCCACGTCTAGCGTTCGTTGTCTCGGATGGCTGTGTGAGGTGCACCAAAATGGGATCTTCCCAGCCAACGTAAGTTAGCGAGGCAGGCGTTTCAAGAATGTAACTGCATAGTGCAGCCAGGGTCGTGGTTTGAGCGGGCAAAAGAGCAAAATTTGTACGACCGTTCGACAAAGTCTCGATAAGCGCCCACTCTCTCTCGATGAGTAGTGGGCCTGCAGTCAGTAAGCTGGTATAGCTTTTTTTTCGGTCAGTCCTGCCGGCGTAGCTTGAAAGCTCGTCGGTAGGCGTCCAGTGGTTTTGCATGTATCACCTTGTACTGGGAGGGCGCGCTTTAGCGATGCTACTCTTGGCTTGCGTGTGCGTGAATAGTCCATCTGTCCGATAGATATCTGGTTGATCCTGCCAGTAGTCATATGCTTGTCTCAAAGATTAAGCCATGCATGTCTAAGTTCACACTGTCTCACGGTGAAACCGCGAATGGCTCATTAAATCAGTCGAGGTTCCTTAGATGACACGATCCCTCCCCCGATGTGTCTCCACCTTGCCGCGGTGGGGGAGCTTGTGTGTCCCTCTGACCCCATGTGCTTGCCGATGGATAAAAACTACATATCGAACAGCTTATGGGATAGGGGCCAGACTAAGAGAGACACAACCTGCTGCTCTGCGGGTTAGACTGAGGTGAGGATAGCAGTCAAAAATTCAAATCAGGTGCACGAAGGCAGAAGTTCTTGGTCTGGACAAAACACTTAAGGCTCCCTGTTAAGGGCTGTGGCTGGACGCCCCTACGATCTGAGAGTCGGGCCGATACCCATCTTTCGAAAAATAGAGGCGTGATACTGAGCAAGCTACATGCTCAGGTCTGATACAAGTTCGAAGGCTCTCAGCTGGGGGATATGAGAGATCCCCAGATGAGAGGGCCAGGCCGTTTCTTGTTCACTGCTGCACGAAGGTAAGGTGCTGAGCCGGCAGCACATGTAGCCTACCTTGTGAGCGAGTACAAAAAGTCAGAAAAGTGCCCCAGTCGAAGGAAATGGTTACGAAAACTGTCTGTATCTAACTCATAGAGAGTGTAGACAAAAGTGGAAGAACGTCTCAATGATGCGAAATGGAACGCACTGCGAGCGAACCTATTGCGTGGTCCGAAGTCAAAAGCAAAAGCTTACCGAGTGGATGTCGCTCGCAGTCTGACCGCTCCTGGTGTGTGCTTGAGCGATCAGTGGCAAGCGAGTTTCTCAACACAGGGAAGTGAGGAACTAAAGCAGTCATGAGCAGGACGTGGCAACTCCTCGGGAGCCCAGTCTCAGAGCAATATGTGCCGGCTCTGCAATTATGGAAGCCTCCTTGGATAGCGAGGGAATGCCCATGGTCTGCCCCTGCCTTCCCTTGAGGGCCGACCGCGATGTCGTTGATCGTACTATCTTGACCAGCTGAGATGTTGGCGACATCACAACAGTCTAACGTGCCTCGAAACCAGAGGAAGGCTAACCTCATTAAAAAATGCCCGCCGGAAGCGGAAGTGTCGTCCTACGGGTGGCAAACTAAAAATTGACACTACGCAATTACGTCCGAGTGAAATGTCTCGTCCGAATGTCTCTCGTGCTAGGAACAGCTCTGACTACCTAGTTTCCGAATGCCGCTCTTGTTCGGAACAGCTCTGACTAGGTAGTTTTCCGAATGTCTGTCGTGCCTGGAACAGCTCTGACGGGCGCAACGACAAGCACATGTCCGAAAACTCGCTGAGTGGATACCGTCTGCAAACTTGTCTGGTTTGTGCGGGAATGGCCCGGGGGAAACGAAATGACCAATATATTGAAGTGAGGATTTAAAGCAGCCATGAGCAGGACTGACGATTCCCTCGGTGAGCCCAGATCCAGGGCGCTATGTGTCGGCCCTGCAACTATGGAAGCAACCTTGGATGGCGGAAAATGCTATGGACTGTCCCTGCCTTCCTTTGAGGGATGACCGTTGTCTTCGACCGTTCAACCTTGGCCAGCTGAGTTGTAGATGGCACCACAAAAGTGAAAGTCTCCCAGGAATGCTACCTGGTCAAAAAAGCACGCTGTAGCCGGTTGTGTTGGCCTACGGGTTTCGGCCCAAGGGCGCATAACAGACACACCGCAATCACATCTGAAAAAACACTCCGGATGAACGAAAAGAAGAAGAAACACCATCCCGTGCGTGCCTCTTTTTGGTGGTCGGTCAACATCCTGTGGGACCCACTGTGAACACACCTTCCAATATTGCAGTTTCTTATTTGCAGTTTTGATATTGTCCCAATTGACACATCAAATTCTTTCGCTAGCGAACGTATGCTTCGACAACGGTTCATATGTACTGCCGCATCAATTTTGGTGATGGTTTTTCTGTTGCAACAATATGCACTTGACCCGGCGATCGAAGATCTGTCGTGAACTGACGTCCTTTCCGAAATGTTCGTGCCCAGTCTGTCACTGTTGTCTTCGGCACACATTTGTTACCGTACGCTGCCTGCATTCTTCTATGAATGTCCACTGGTCAACATCCTTCAAATGAAAGAAACTGAATCACCGTTCTTTGAGCTTCTTTGGACGGATTTTGGATCAACCCGGCCATTTTCTCAATGGTCAGAAACAGAACCTATGTATCATGGGACGATAAGCACGTGCTCTTTTATTCATTGGTCAGTACTTATCACATGACTATGGCATGATCATGTTCAACGTATGCAATTACGCGCGGTGCTACACGAATGGATTTCAAATGAACGACCCTTATAGCTGTGCAGTTTTCAGGTTTTCTCCCTGAACACTTAAACTTATTAAACTTCAGAACAGCAGTGCTTTTTATGATCCTCTCCTGTTTTGAAATTCAGTTGTAAATAGAAAGTAAAGTAAAGATCCCTTTTACATGCCTTCAGGTGTATTGGATATAAGGTGCTAGCCCCATGTTTGTATAGACCAACTGGCATCTAATGGCTGATGTGATCTATGTCCTGCCCACTGTCTTTACTGCTCAGGACATTTTCTGCCAGCCATTTCAATCTGGGCTAACCTGGGAGTCAAGGTCAATGATAAGTAATCTGCCTTGTTGGGGATTTGAATACAATCATTTCCAGATATTGATGTTCCTGCGCGCCATGTCAAACTGTCCAGTATTTTCTCCCTCGGTCTTCTCTTGGACATCCTCCCGTCAAATTTTCCCTTTATCGCAACAATCTACAGCTGTCCTTTTTTATGACTTACTCAAAGAATGTGGTCTCTCTTCTTCTAATGTGAGTAAACTTATTTTTATAGTCTACTAGCTGGCCCGGCTTCGCCCAGCCTCTGGCGGGGAGCATCTCATTTAATTCATATTCGGCCCCTGCTCCCGTTCTCATTCCCAAAAATGACGACCCGCCCCGGCTTCGCCCAGCCCCTAGCGGGGAGCGTCTCATTTAATTCATATTTGGCCCCTGCCCCCGTTCCCGTTCCTAAAAAAGATGACCCGGCCCGGCTTCGCCCAGCTCCTAGCGGGGAGCATCTAATTTAATTCATATTCAGCCCCTGCTCCCGTTCCTGTTCCTTGAAAAGGGCAACCCGCTCCGGCTTCACCCAGCAGGGAGCATCTCATTTAATTCATATTCGGCCCCTGCTCCCATTCCCATTCCCAAAAAAGACGACCCGGCCTGGCTTCGCCCAGTCCCTGGTGGGGAGCGTCTCATTTAATTCATATTAGTAGTCATATAAGCTCCCGCTCCCGTTCCTGGCAATATGGCGAACAGATTGGAAGAGAACAATTTTTATCCCAATAACTAAACAGGGCAGGGATCAATCTATCTACCTGTCTGTCTGTCTGTCTATGTTTGGCGTACATTTAGCAAGGGGACTTAACTTAAGATACAGCAATGCTACTACAAGTTATGTCTCTTGATATAACTTTTCTTAAGTTATATATAATATATATATATATATATAATATATATATATATAATATATATAATATATATATAATATATCGCTATATATAAATTATAATGTAAATTACAAAATTTAATTTTATTACGTAAATAGCTGTTTGTAAACTAACAAACTATGACAGTTTGCTGCACGGGAATGATAAGAACACGTGTAGAAAATTCCATCTCAATCGGATGGACCGTTCGCGAATGCATACATCACATACATACAGACAGACAGACATTGCATTTTATATATATATATATATATATATATATATATATATATATATATATATATATATATATATATATATATATATATATATATATATATATTTCTACCTGGGTACAATCTTCAACTGCTCCAACATCATAAGGGAAGAAATACAAACTAGAATCAACTCTGGAAATAAGATATACTATGCACTACAACATCTACTAAAATCAAAGGCGCTATCTCGTAACACCAAAATCACAATATACAAAACACTGATCAGACCAGTTGTGCTGTATGGCTCTGAAACCTGGAGTACAACGAAAGGAGACGAAGCCTTGTTACAAACCTTTGAGAACAAAATTTTAAGACGCATCTTTGGACCCATTAGGGATACACAAAGTGGAGAGTGGAAAAGAAGAAGTAACAAAGACATTTATGATTTGTTTAAGTCCCCGCTAATCACTGGTATCATGAAGGCTAATAGACTACAATGGCTGGGGCATATAGAAAGAATGGAAGATAATAGGGAAACAAAACTCGCTTACACTCAGGAAATAAATGACCGTAGACCCCGAGGTAGACCAAGAAGGCGGTGGAGAGATAATATACATACAGACCTACAAGCACTTGGAATCAACGACTGGCAAGAGAAGGTCCACCAGAGAGACGAATGGAGACAGATTGTATTTGCAGCAAAGAACCTCAATGGCTCGGAATGCTGAAGAAGAAGAAGAAGATATATATATTTCTTTCAAGATATCTTCATTATGCTTTTTGTCCGTTTGCAGTGTTGTCATAATTCTTCTATAAAACCACAGCTCTGCAACTTCCGCATAATTCCTGACTAGTCTGCCAACTGTCCTTGATTCACTTCCAAGGATGGGCTCTAAAGAATTATCTCTCACCTCAATTAACAGAGATATATTTCACAGGAGTAGGTCAGCATGGGCGAATGGATAAGAACGCATGTTCTTAAACATCCGGTGTGCTGATGCTGAGATAAGGGGTTCATCCCCTACATCAGACAGTTGGACTAAAATGTTGACCTATCATCCATGACTTGGGGACGTAAATTACAAGTACCTCTGAATTCGGAATGGGTTCGCCTCATGGTGAGGGTCACTATTAATAGGTAAAGCTAATCCACATGCAAAATTCAGTCCAGCACTACTAGAAGTAGTGTGTATGGACTACGCTTGAGTTCAAAGCGAGCGAGCACCCAAAAAAAAATATTGCACAGAATATTCTTCATAATGTGAAATGCTGCTTTTGCTTGGGTTATTTTACATGTTAAAGTAACTTACAGATTGAATATATATAGAGAGAGAGCAGTATGTAAACATATATACATGTTGAGAGAAAGAGGGAGGATAGAGGAGAGAGATACAAAATTAATGTTATAACATATATACATGTTGAGAGAAAGAGGGAGGATAGAGGAGAGAGATACAAAATTAATGTTATGACATATATACATGTTGAGAGAAAGAGGGAGGATAGAGGAGAGAGATACAAAATTAATGTTATGACATATATACATGTTGAGAGAAAGAGGGAGGATAGAGGAGAGAGATACAAAATTAATGTTATGACATATATACATGTTGAGAGAAAGAGGGAGGATAGAGGAGAGAGATACAAAATTAATGTTATGACATATATACATGTTGAGAGAAAGAGGGAGGATAGAGGAGAGAGATACAAAATTAATGTTATGACATATATACATGTTGAGAGAAAGAGGGAGGATAGAGGAGAGAGATACAAAATTAATGTTATGACATATATACATGTTGAGAGAAAGAGGGAGGATAGAGGAGAGAGATACAAAATTAATGTTATAACATATATACATGTTGAGAGAAAGAGGGAGGATAGAGGAGAGAGATACAAAATTAATGTAATGACATATATACATGTTGAGAGAAAGAGGGAGGAGAGAGGAGAGAGATACAAAATTAATGTTATGACATATATACATGTTGAGAGAAAGAGGGAGGATAGAGGAGAGAGATACAAAATTAATGTTATGACATATATACATGTTGAGAGAAAGAGGGAGGATAGAGGAGAGAGATACAAAATTAATGTTATGACATATATACATGTTGAGAGAAAGAGGGAGGATAGAGGAGAGAGATACAAAATTAATGTTATGACATATATACATGTTGAGAGAAAGAGGGAGGATAGAGGAGAGAGATACAAAATTAATGTTATAACATATATACATGTTGAGAGAAAGAGGGAGGATAGAGGAGAGAGATACAAAATTAATGTAATGACATATATACATGTTGAGAGAAAGAGGGAGGAGAGAGGAGAGAGATACAAAATTAATGTTATGACATATATACATGTTGAGAGAAAGAGTGAGGATAGAAGAGAGAGATACAAAATTAATGTCATGGTGATTTGATTACAGCTCGATGAAGAACTAAATGCTAGGGACAGGATCTTATCAAGGCTAATCGAAGAAAGAAACAAGCTATTGCAAGGGATATCCCAGGAGGCTGTTCAGATTTCACCTGATGATACACTTCCACAGTATGACCGGAGTATTTATTGTGTGTTGTCTTGTTGTTGAAGTGCTTGATGAAAGCCGAGGGTTAGCTGTATGTTACATGACATGCACAGGTCATGTTTAATGTTTACATTGTATCCTGGAGGAGCAGGTGGCCAGATGCCATTTCTTCAAGTCTGGTAAAAATGGGTTGTAATCCTTGGCAAGACAAAGGGTTTTATCTCATAGTTAGTTGCATATTCTTTACAGGACGTCACAGTCAACCTTGGCATTTTTTAGCTGTTTGTGATCATTTGGCAAGTTTAGATTTAGTAATTTGCCATTGCTTTCTGAATGGCTGGCACTCCTACCATTTTATAAAACAACGCAACACAAGGCGGTCTGCTTCCAAATCGCCCACAGCTGTGTTTCGAATGCGGTATGTGGGATTACAAATTGTGTCCGTAACCCCTTCACCACAGAGCTAACTTATCCTGTAGGGGTAGACTTAAAAAACAAAACACACATAGCCTACATATTATGTGGGAGCTGCAATATCGCTAACATACTTGCCTGCCGCCTCAGTGGCCAAGTGTTGGAATCCCCTTCAAGACAGAGATTGTTGTCAACATTGACCTGAGCTCCCAGGCCGACCTTGTCTAAAATGGATATCAGGGTAGGTCAGCATGGCCGAATGGATAAGAATGCTTGTTCTTAAACATCTGGTGTGCTGATGCCAAGGTAAGGGGTTCAACCCCTACACCGAACAGTTGGACTAAAATGTTGATCTATTGTCCTTGACTTTTTGTATTTTTGCATATCCTGTTTACAGGACATCGCTGTCAACACCAGCATTTTACTGCTGTTGTTGATGTCTTGGCAAGTTTTACGTCCAGTAGTTTGCCATTGCTTTCTGAACGACCGACTCCCATACCAACACGTTAAAACCCCAGCGTGACACAGTTTGCTGCCAAATCGGTCGCCGCTGTGTTTCGAACGCATGGTAAGAGGCTCACGAATCATGTTCGCAAGCCTTTAGGCCACAGAGACCGGCCGTCCTTGACTTTGGGACGTAAATTACAAGTACCTCTGAAGTCGGAGTGGGTTCGCCTGATGGCGAGGGACACTGTTAATAGGGAAAGCTAATCCACATGCAAAATTTAGTCCATCACTACTAGAAGTATTGTGTGTGGACTGCGCTTGAGTTCAAAGTGAGCGAGCACCCATTGAGTGCCTGCTGGGTTGATCTTAACACAAGATGCCCCAAGAGAAATTACATGTTTTAATATAAGTACTTTACTTACTTAACATACTTACACACTGTGTAGTGAGGAGCGGCTGGCTGAGTGGCTAGAATTCTGGATTCTCCTTCGGGAGACCCGGCTTGGAATCCTCGGTAAGGTGTGGATTCTTTTCTGTGTGCAGCAAAAAAAACACCCTAACCTGCACAGTTCACACTGTACTGCACTAGCCAGGCGGCCTTAATTTCTCAGGCTCAAGACCCCTGCCCTACACCGCAAGGTACTATAGGTAGTAAATGCTAGTTGATACTGTGTAATAGTAACGAGTGCAAGCAGTCAATCAGCATCAGGTATCACTATTTGAGTGGCATACACCAGTAATGATTTAAATGTAATCTCATTTATTGAAGAGTCAGTTAATGACTTAAGCATCCTAGTTAACAGCATGTGGACTGAAACATTGTTGAAGATTGCAAGATGTGGAGAAACTAGTGGTGAGACATGTGATGATGGTGATTCTAGTTATAGTGGTGAATTATAGGAATTGCTGATTGCAGAGGTAATATTTTATCACACAATAAGTGTGGCATGCTTCAGTTATAACATCAAATATAGGGAGCATCCATTGGATCTTTCCCCCAGTACATGCAGGTGGAAGCCAGCAGGTGGACAGATTGGCTGGATCTACAGCATTGGGTGGGGTATTGATGCACAATATGGCAGATGGTTCCATCACCCTACTACTGAGTGAGTGCGTGGTGTGACACTGTGAGCTGTGAATTTCACGTGGAATACTTTTACATCTGTCCATAGTTGTTTGTAGCGTGAACTGCATGTTCGGAGCAATGGCGGCCGGCTCTTGCTGAATTGACTGGTTTGCCTTTTCGGGAGTCATTGCTGGAGCTATGGAGTTCATGCTTTGTGCAGTGCTTTTGGTGGGTCGCCCTGCAGAAAGAGACCGAGCCATTTGGGATAAAACCCGGGTCAATGAAGTCCTTCTGGTGACTGCCGATTCCATCGACGATGAACTGTAATTTTTGTGGAGGATTTTTGTGTTGGCATTCTGGCGGCAGCATTATGCACATTGTACCTGTGTGGGTGCTGGCTTGCCAAGATTCCTGTCTGTTCCACTTTTCACATTGGGCAGTGAGGAGCATTTTGTGTGATATTCACTGGCATAGGAACGGAGCATAATGGGGACGACCCGTTGCCGTGAAGTTGGAACCGCGACTAACTAACTAACTAACTAACTAAGTAACTAACTATCTAACTAACTAACTAACTACTCACTCACTCCCTTCCTTCCTCCCTCGCTGGCTGGCTGCCTGCCTGCCTGGCAGGCTGGCTGGCTGCTGGCTGACTAAGACTGACTGACTGACTGAGGCAGATGTGGTCAGGACCCTTTGGGATCATGTGTATAGTGCAGAGGAGCAGATAAATCATCATGACCTGCAGAGAATGGCTCAGAATGGAGTGACAAGAGGGTCTGGCTGTCACTCAGTACTTCAAGGAGAGGCCAGATAGATACATAGTCAAAATGTAACTAGTACCATTAGTATTGTGACTCTTCACTGGTTGTTGAAGATGAGGACAGAGTCCTGAGTGCTGTGATTTTGGTTCTTGACTCATTTCATACACTGTAAGAACAAAAAACAGATTTTTATAAAAGGTGTTCCTTGTACTGCTGCAGAAGACCTCCACGTTGATAAGCAAGACATTGGGCTGCAAAGACTAGACAACTCAGCAGCTTTGGGATCAGCAACATGCCTGTAACAGGATGTGATGTTGGATGCCTGTTTAACTTGTTCACTGCCAAGCAACACACTGTGTTCAATGGTCTGTCCATACATCACATACTTGTGTGATCTATAAGAGGAGATTTCATCACATATGGAATTAACCAAGTGTAGTCTCTGCCTATGCCATCCATGATCAGCTGTGTCTAATTTTGGTTCCCTTGGCTTCATCTATATCTCTATATTGAGTATGGCAATTGTGAGTAGTTAGATGCCTGGAAAGTGTGTGCCCTGACCTTATTGACGTAAATCTGAGCAAGCACCTCATTATTACAAATAGCGGTATTCCTTGTTCGCCCTGAGATGATTCACTTCCCATAATTCCTAATGAAGTTTCTTTGGCAGAGTGGTCAAGGCGTTTGCCTAAATCTCTAGTTTGTGAGTTTGTTTTCAGACTGTGGCATTCAAATCACGAGGACAGTTTCTTCGGGTACCCCTAGGGTTTCTCGCTGGAAGTACAGGATTCATGCTTTGTGTGGTGCTCTTGGCAGGTGGCTGGCTGTTCTGCAGAGGGAGGCTGACCCAAATGGGGTAACATCTGTGAAATGAAGTTGATTCTCTCCACTGTAACCCATTTTTAAAGCACTCCAGTCATTCACACTTAGTCTTAAGCCAAGACTATTGTCGATTACAAACAGGACCAATTCAAATAACCAATGGAAGCTAATTTCATAATTTTTTTTTCATTCTTCTCTCAGTTACAAGTACATCTTGCCACTTGTGAAGGAAGTTCATATTTTGAAATTAAAACTAAAGGAAAAACAGAGAGAATATGAAAACAGGAAACTGCAGTGTGAAGCTGCTAGATTGGGGCGTGCAGTTTTAGTGGGTAAGTATTTATTTAAGTTACAGTTTTCATTTTTATAAGAATATTTGTGAGAACAGTGATGTATGATACAATACATTTATTAAATAAATTAACTGTTATATAATGATGATCTACAGAGATAGAGGTGACTGTACCAGGATTTAACAAAAAATACATGTTAGATATTTATGATATAGAAATCATAAAATATTCACATATTAGATACTATTAGATCTTCACATATCACCTTCCTTACCATTAGATCTTCACATATGGCCCTACCATTAGAGTGTGCATGTTTTAACATACAGATTGGTTTGCTGAAATTACAGGACCAGGCCCCCAAAACTGGTCAAGCTCTTGCAACACCTGTGTGGTACATCCTATCCACAAACTGGGTCAGCAGTATGGTTAATGTTCCAAGGTTTGCCATGCCTCTTCAAGGATGTGAAGCTTCAGTACTGCTTTTGCGTGTCTCACAAGTTTTTGAGCTTGGAGAATGGAAATAAAATTCAGCAACACAGGCACCATGGAGTTGGTACTTTGATACCAGATCATGAGAAAAGTCTGTACGTCACCCATACTCCAATAGATGCAAACCATTTTCAGTACTTGGGCAATCTGAACTTCACTGCAGCAGACTGAAAGAGTTAAACTTTGTCTTCCACTGGATTGTAAACCAGTCAATAACCAAACATAAGGACTGGATATAGTAGATTGAAAGAACTATGATCTGAGGTTAATAAATATATTTATAATGTATATTTTGTACATGGGTAGATTCTTTCAGAGAGGATGAGTGTGTTTTGAAGCGATGGTCAGAAGAACTAAGTGAACTCTCCAGCAAAGGTTAGTGTTAGTATTCTGGGTAGTAGATAGAGAAACGCATTTGAAAATAAAATGATCATCTTAATAATTAACTGTAGACATTATCTATGTATTGGACACTTTATTGTGGGAATAAGATTTGATAACTAAAGAATATGCTATCCCTGAACTGTATCATGTGTGTTTCAGTACTTCAGCCTCTTATTTGTTTCTTATTTAAAGCAGTTTTACAATGGGATAGCTTGGTGGTAGAGTTGAAATAACGAATTTTCATTTGTGAAATACCCAAGATTGGAACTCAGAATGGCATAAAGTTGCATCAATTGCCTCTAACCAAAAAAGTGCCACGTTCATATCCAGTTCGGGATTTTTTTAAATCACAAGGTTTGGCAAAGTTAAGGCTGTTGTGTTGCATATAAAGAGATACTATTTGCTCACCTCGAGCATCAGTGGCCTCTTTGCTGGTCTTATTAAATTGAATGCTATACGTCCTCTTCAAAAACCATGCATAAATGGCCGTCACAGGCCAGAACCAAACTAGCAGTATATTATGGAGTTAGTGGACCAGGGAGGAACCCCCCATACATTGGTACTCTCATCTAATGCAAGAGAGTACCACAAAAATTGTTTACTTGCATCTTGAAGTTTATGCATCAAATTGTCACTTATCTTGTCAACACGTCTGACCACAGTTCTCCTTGATAAAGTAATGTTGTCAAATTTGTTTTTATGTTCTGGACACATAATGTTTGCTACATCTAGCAAACATTCCTTGATAAACTCGCCATCAGAAAATGGCTTGTTCTGTTTTACAATTCTGTGTGACAGCACAAGCTTCTGTTGCAGCATCTTGAATTGAAGACTGTTTAGTAAAACAATTTGCTGTTTCTCCAAATTTTACACAAACTCCAGGCATTTCCTTTCCCTCTCTTCGGTTGTTAAATTGTATCTGAAATCGGAATGTTTTGTTTGATAATGTCGTTTTAAACTGTACTCCTTGAAGACAGCCACTGACTTACGACACAACAAGCAAACTGATTTGCTACTAACTTTTATAAAACAGTCCTTAGTTGTCCATTGATCATTAAAAACACGGCGTTCATCTTCAGTCTTACGTTTTTTAGTGACACTCATTGTTTTAATAAAATTCTAACAGTTAGAATTTTACAAAACTTTAAAAAGGAAATGAAACAAAACCTACTTCCGGCTGTGTGTGAAAATAAAGTATTCGGAAAACAAGGAGTAAACTCAGAATAAATTTGAGAAATATATCAAGACTACTATAACCAATAAATTAATTTGAACATTGTAAATGTGGAAATAATTTATAACAGCAGAAAACTTTAAAATTTAATATTTTATTGCAAAATAAATCATTTTATTCACCGAGAAATATCTGTTTCATAACATCATCCTTATTAAATTTTTATATGTTGATAAATATTTCTCTATATTAAAATCGATAAATTCGTATTTTAGCATTACATTACGGAGGTCAAGGACTGTTTAGAAAAATAGAAAATTAAAAAGAAATTTTATCCAAAATGTTAAAATAATTATAACGGTACATGAAATTCTGTAAAATTCAACAAAATGACTTAAAAACAAAGTAAACATTTTTATTTCTAAATGTCCTCGGGGGCCGCATAATATCAGTTGCCAGGCCGCATGCGGCCCGCGGTCCGTAGTTTTCCCACCCCTGCTCTAGACAGATTCCATCCAAGTTAATTATCTCTATCAACTTGTAGGTATATTTTATATTTCTTAACATTTTTTCCAGGACTGCAGGCTTATGGCCTACTCCTTGCAATTTCCAGCTTTCATTTTAATTGTTGAGGTGCACAACTTGCATATGGAACCTCCTGTTTTTCACCCATATCTAAGAATTACTTTAACCTGATTTCTCTACCATAGCGATCATGGGGGCATGTGACATCCTTAGATACCACTGGTTCATGAAAACATTTCCCAGCTCTACGCTGAGATCACGGGGGCATGTGACATTCTTAGATACCAGTGGTTCATGAAAACATTCCCAGCTCTTCGCTGAGATCACGAGGGCATGTGACATCCTTAGATACCAGTGGTTCATGAAAACATTCCCAGCTCTATGCTGAGATCATGGGGGCATGTAACATCCTTAGATACCAGTGGTTCATGAACAAAATTCCCAGCTGTACGCTGAGATCATGGGGGCATGTAACATCCTTAGATACCAGTGGTTCATGAACAAAATTCCCAGCTGTATGCTGAGATCATGGGGGCATGTAACATCCTTAGATACCAGTGGTTCATGAACAAAATTCCTAGCTGTATGCTGAGATCACGGGGGCATGTAACATCCTTAGATACCAGTGGTTCATGAACAAAATTCCCAGCTGTATGCTGAGATCACGGGGGCATGTAACATCCTTAGATACCAGTGGTTCATGAACAAAATTCCCAGCTGTATGCTGAGATCACGGGGGCATGTAACATCCTTAGATACCAGTGGTTCATGAACAAAATTCCCAGCTGTATGCTGAGATCACGGGGGCATGTAACATCCTTAGATACCAGTGGTTCATGAACAAAATTCCCAGCTGTATGCTGAGATCACGGGGGCATGTAACATCCTTAGATACCAGTGGTTCATGAACAAAATTCCCAGCTGTATGCTGAGATCACGGGGGCATGTAACATCCTTAAATACCAGTGGTTCATGAACAAAATTCCCAGCCCCACGCTGAGATCACGGGGGCATGTAACATCCTTAGATACCAGTGGTTCATGAACAAAATTCCCAGCTGTACGCTGAGATCACGGGGGCATGTAACATCCTTAGATACCAGTGGTTCATGAACAAAATTCCCAGCTGTATGCTGAGATCATGGGGGAATGTGACATCCTTAGATACCAGTGGTTCATGAACAAAATTCCTAGCTGTATGCTGAGATCACGGGGGCATGTAACATCCTTAGATACCAGTGGTTCATGAACAAAATTCCCAGCTGTATGCTGAGATCACGGGGGCATGTAACATCCTTAGATACCAGTGGTTCATGAACAAAATTCCCAGCTGTATGCTGAGATCACGGGGGCATGTAACATCCTTAGATACCAGTGGTTCATGAACAAAATTCCCAGCTGTATGCTGAGATCACGGGGCATGTAACATCCTTAGATACCAGTGGTTCATGAACAAAATTCCCAGCTGTATGCTGAGATCACGGGGGCATGTAACATCCTTAGATACCAGTGGTTCATGAACAAAATTCCCAGCTGTATGCTGAGATCATGGGGGAATGTGACATCCTTAGATACCAGTGGTTCATGAACAAATTTCCCAGCCCCACGCTGAGATCATGAGGGCATGTGACATCCTTAGATACCAGTGGTTCATGAACAAATTTCCCAACCCTATGCTGAGATCATGGGGGGATGTGACATCCTTAGATACCAGTGGTTCAGAAACAAATTTCCCAGCCCCACGCTGAGATCAAACCCTGTATCTCCTGAGTATGAGATGACCATCTCAGCCATGGCTCACCTCAATATACAAATCAATAACTAGCAATACATTTCTGTCATAGAAAGATAATGGGATACCTTGTTTACACACAGATACCTGTTTTACATTTTATTTTGATATTTTGTATTACTCACAGCTGAGAGTAGTGTGGAAGTAATAACATCCCCCGCATGCCAGGTCACCAACATCACATACAATGCATTAGTAGATCAGGAACTTCTGACTGAGAACTTGGCTTTCACAGTTTTATGTTTGGGAGTTCACGCCAGGCTTCATGTGAAGTCCCAGATACAATGCACAAATATACAGTAAGTTGGTGTGCAAGAATGTTTTGTTTGTTCTTCTTTCACTCGCTTTAAACTCAAGCATAGTCCACGCTGGACTGATTCATGCGTGTGGGTTAGCTTTTCCTATTACCAGTGTCCCTCAGCATCAGGTGAACCCACTCCAACTTTTGATGTACTTGTAAGTTACATTCCCAAGTCAAGGATGAGCAGTCAACATGTTAGTCCTAGTGACGTGTATGGGTTGAACCAGCTCCTTCTGCATCAGCAGACTGGAAGTTTAAGAACAGCGCTTTTATCCATGCTGCCTCTTGTGCAAGAAAGTCTATTGTTTATTTTTGTACACCTTATGCCATCTCTTGCATCTGCTCCCATGCTTGCTTGCTTGCTTATGTTCGCTGGCTGTGATCTCCAGCGTGAAGTCCTGTATGTCGAATGGTGACATCCTGTTGTCCAACATCAGTGTGATGTCATACAGGACCTGAGGTTTGTGTGAGTATACGTTGTTCCATGTCTAGTCTATTGGTGTGCAGACTGGTGGTTCCTCACCGTGCAGGCAGACACTCTCCGACTTCGGAGGAGTCTGCTCCCATTATTATTAATCTCCATCTCCAGTTCTCTTCTCCATGTCTATTTAGATCTCCCTCTATATCTTGTGCCCAGTGGGTTCCAGAACCTTCTAGTTATAGTACTGATGATCTTCTATAGGATTCCTGTGCCTCATCAATTTCCACAGAGAGTCCCTATCAGTGCTGTCAAAGGCTTTCACTTTTGCATAGTGAGATATACCAGGTGTTTGTAAAGTCTTACTACACTTTGTATGTAGAACAAATTTGAAAAATGAAGTACATGATGGCATAACAAAAATATGCTCCAGAGTCCATTGTGAAGCAATATGCAGCGAATGGCTGTCGTCTGCTGGAGTAATTCTTTGCACTCCAAACACAATGGGGCTATCAGCTGAAGAAAGAATTTTTTCAAATTTGTTATACATACAAAGTGTAGTGACACTTTACAAACACCCTGTAATTATATAGAGTTTATATTTTTTCAGTTGCAGTTTATGTAAAATTCATCTGTGCTGTTTTCAACTTATTTGAAATTCTTCTGAAATTTGTATATCTTGTTTTCCTTGTCGCCGTCTTCCTGGCCTAGAGGTTAGAAACTATTCTCCGTAATCTCATAAGTAACGTGAGGACGGTGAGAATCAGCAGTGGTTTGAATCGCGTCGGTAACTTACGGGGTATGTGAGCCGGCTGCTCAGAAAGCATTGGCAAACTACTGAGCGTAATCTTGCCAAGAAATCAACAATCAGCTGAAAGATGCTGATGTTGACAGCGATGTCCTGTAAAGGATATGCAAAACATTTAGTAATTTAGTTTTCCTTGTCAGTTGCTTTGGCTACAGTCATACATGAAATCCTGTCTTGATAGTTGGAAGCTGTACTTTCTGGGCAGTGGGCTGGAGTCTGTTGACAAGGACATACCTAAAACCCATGAAGGAAACATCACTAACCTGAGCCTTATCCCAGCCAGTCTGTATGACCAGGTTACATCCTGAGATGCCTCTCTCGAGATAGTTAGTTAGTTAGTTAGTCGACAGATCATCCTCGTTGCACATCGAACCATTCAGTCCATAAGTGCTCGGATCCCCTCCTCAGCAAATCCCGCAGCGTGTAGCGGCTAACGACGCCAGTTCTGTGTTGGTTTATCAATCTTCTTTGGCTTCCTGCGTAGTGTTCTTGTTTGGCCACCCCTCTTTTAATTTGCTGCTCCTGCAGTCTGGCCATTGTTGTAGATTCACAGTCATCACTTGGTTCTCGCAAAAGTCTCACTTCTCGTAGAGCATTCAGAATGTCAGCCTGGTCCATGGCGCGTCCACCCTCCACAGTAGCCTCACCTGCGAGCTTGTCAGCCCGCTCATTTCCTTGTACTCCCGCATGACCTGGCACGAAGATGAAACTAATCTTTGCCAGCCGAGACCGCTTCAGAGGCAGCAGCCATTCTCTTTGGATCGACCCCTCCTCTATCCTCTTGATCATGTTCATTGAGTCGCTAAGGAAACAAGCCCTAGTGAATGTCTGTGTCTCGAGCCATGTCATTGCTTTACTTACTGCCATGACTTCCATGGTCAGGCTACTTGTGGTTTCAGTGAAAGCACCAGCATCTCTCGAGATGTGAAGTTCCAGTACCTGTCTTGCACACCCCCTGGTTCTGAGCTTGGGTAGGGGAAGGAGAGTTCTGCAATATTGTCCCTGTGAAGATGAGTCTTTAGCGCTGGGTTGGGTGAGAAGCCTCTACTCCAACCTCACCTTAATAGATGCAAGCCTGTTTCAGGGATCGGATGACCGGAATGTCAACACATAGGGCTTAAATTCAGACTCGTAGTCTTCTAGAGGATTCACAGCCAACCAGCAAGAAATGATGAGGTGATTCTCCATGTAGAGATGTCACTTCTTTGAAGATAAGTCAATACATTCTCTCTGCATTGTCCATAGATGGCAACTGATATTTCTCTATTGATATACAACTGATACTTCCCTATTGACAGTCAAAAGATGCTTCCCCATTTATATACAACTGATACAACACCTTTATTTACGACAATGCAGAAAGTAAACAAGTGGGAAGAACAGTGCAATCACAACAATATTTTTAAGCAACCAATGCGCATACACATGTAATACCTAAGCATTTGTATGATCTTTATTTAAGTACTTCTTAAAATATATTTTCAGCTTGCCTTTGTGTCCTGCATCTGTAAAGATTGGAGTCAACAGTGATACTTATATCCCCAAACTAGAAGACACTGTCATAGATGCTGTGTTACGTGGTCGTCATATCTCCGAGCTCGTATCACTCATATCTCAGTATAGTCAAGATGAAATGGCTCCATATGCTATTATAATCCCCATGAAGAAAAAGGTTGAGAAGAAGGAGACGAAATCCAAGAAACTGAAGATTCCCCACAGCAAACCAAACCAGTCTGCGCATAATGTGGATAATGAGATAACTCAGTAGTGCTGTTTTGTTGACCTCAGGATGGCACTTAGGAAACGTGCTGATTATATTTTTGTTGACTTTAGGTTGGCACTTAGCAAACATAATGAATATTAGTTTTTATTGTTGTATACCTTAGATGCCATCCTGTATTGATTAAATTCTCATTTAATTCATGATGAAGAAGCCAGTAAGTGCTTGTTTTTTTTTTGTTTTATGAAGAAAAGATGCATGCGCTGGAAAGGACAAATTATGAGAAAACATGAGACACTCTCTTGTTTGGAGTCCACAGGCCGAATGAAATAGTGGAATATTTGAAAATAAAATATGGAAAAGAAAATTAAAGACAAATATGGGAAGAACATGGACGGAGCGGGCAAGTTGATGTAATCGCTTTGACTTTACACTGACGATGACACGAGCGTGGTCGGATGAAGGTTTGCTGTCAGCTCTCAGCATTTGCTATGGGAGAGGAAAACTCCCACCTATTCCTCCGCACACAAACATTGGTGATAATAGCACTTAGCAGGTTCCTGTGATAGGAGTTTGTGTGTGTACAGAGTTGCAGGAGATAGCAACAGTCAGGCACTTGCATGAGTTGGTTGAGGACCTGTGACCCATTTGGGGGTAAAGGCCAGATGAAGAAGTCCTTGAAGAGTGGATGCTGGTGGTCCCTCTTGTGACCTGGTGCTTTCATGTTAGATCCATTCTCATCTGCAGTCATTATAACCAGTTTCCAATTCCCTGTACCATTATGGAGAAGATTCACCAAGAGATGTTTCACTGCACCATGCTGTCTATTCATCATCAGGTGCCGTGCCGACTGGTGTGGGTGTTGTGATCTCCAACATAATGTGCCAGGTGTGCTGGCAGCTTTCCATGCTGTGCTTTTGAAGCAATCAAATCAGTTTTGTTATTTCTATCACCCCTGAATTAACCAGTCAATAGACCCACACAAGGTTAGAGGCCTCCATAATTGTAGCCACTCCTGCTACAGCCATCCATTGTGAACTTTCTGAAGCCTGGACTGGAGTCAGAGCCAGTAATTTAACTCTTAAAAGAAATGAATATTTCCACATGTTTTGTCCCTCGTTGAGTTTTCATATGCAAAAATGGCAATTTATTTACATATTATTTTCAAAGCCCTATTGATGTTTTTGATTCTCATAAAGGGAATATGTGAAAATGTAAATTTCTACAAAACCAAACCATAACTTTGTTAATAGTCACGAATACTGGCTAGTAATAGCACAAGTACTGGCTGTCTTTGAAGAACACTTGGAAGGAAATATTTGCTACAATTGACTGACCTATATTTTTAAGAATTAAAGAAATTTGCATCGAGCATGCCTAGGAATGGAGCAGGTGTAGGCCTGAAGTACTTTGTCTGTTCTTATTTGGGGGATTCTAGTAGCAGATTGTTTTGGTGTTTTTGTGGATTCCTCAATTGCTCCTATCTTTAACTTGTTGAATAGATGGTATCTCTGCTGTGTTCAGTGCAAAGTTTCTCATTTCAGTATTATGATATACTGAATTTGCATCGTTTCAAAGTGACGAAAAAATGCGATTGTCATGGATTCGAATCTCCATCGAGGCAGGGATTTTTAACAAATCAAGAAATGATTTAGGAGGTAAATGTCTTCATCATCATCAAGTGCCCTGGCAATGTCTCTTCACAGATCTTGGTCTTTGGTGTTCTGGATCAACTCTGCTGATGATATTCCTCCATTCCACCATCTCAGTCCATTGAGCATCATTTCTCTTGGTCTGTCTGACTTCCTCTTGATCTTTCCAGTCGTTACAATGTTCTCAATGCCTCTCTTCTCATCACATGACCAAAGAAAGCTGTTTGTCTCTTTCTTAATGTTAAATATAATGCTCTAGTTTCACTAGTCTCTTTCAGGCAGTCACCATTAGTTATTCTGGCAGTTCAGGGAATTCTCAACATTCGTCTCAGGAGCTACATCTCCGTTGCTTCTAAGTTCTTCCTAATTTGTTCATTAACATTCCAAGATTCACTGCCATACAGCAAAACAGGTTCTATATAGCATTTCAGCACTCTCTTACATTCAATGATAGTAATTGCATAAGATACCTTTCATTTTCTGAAATACATCGTTTGCTTGTCCTGTTCTGTTCTGAATCTCTGTTGTGTATCTTCCATGTGATGTTATAATTACCCTCCCCCCCCCCCCCCCCCTTTATTTTTGGTTCACATATCCTTTACAGGACATCGCTATCAGCATCTTTCAGCTGATTGTTGATTTCTTGGCAAGATTACGCTCAGTAGTTTGCCATTGCTTTCTGAGTGACCGGCTCACATACCTTATAAGTTACAGATGCGGAGAGAACTGCTACCGATTCTCGCGCATGTCACATTACTCACGAGAGTATACGGGATTACGGAGAAAGTCCAGACCAGGGAGACCGGCATAATTACCCTAGGTATTTAAAATTATCCACTTGGTTAAACATTTCCCCTATTTCCATTTCACTTTTGGTGTCACTATTTTCTTTAATATCACCATTGTTACTGTTTTCTTTATATTCAAGCCTTTCAATTCTGTTAGAGTCCTTTCAATTCTGTTACTACAGTGTCTAACAATTGTTGTAGATCGTTTGCATTTCCCACCATCAATACTGTGTCATGTGCGTAGGTAGATTGTTTATATTATAATCTCCGATTAGTATTCCTTGCTTTTCTTTGATCTCTCTCATTATTACTTCGCTATAGAGAGAAGAGATCTGGTGACAAAACACATCCTGTCGTACTCCAAGTTTTGTTCATAATTGCCTTCTTCATTTCTCATTTTAATTGCTGCCAACTGATTCCAGTAAATATTCTTTATTATTCTGAGATCTTTCCCATCAATGGTTATATCTTCTAACAATGTTAATCAGTTCATTGTCTTGGCCTCTTTTATAATATATTCATTACCCCTTTTGGCTATCCTGTTAATTGTATCACTCTTCTGTCAAGCAGCCGCGGTGTTTCCTGCTTATTATTTCATCTTGGTTAGTGCTGCATCTTTGTGATTGCTAGAGATATGAATTTCTAACCGTCTGCTTGTAGACTAGATTGTGGAGTCACTTTACTGCACAGCAGAAAATAAGATACGTAGCTTTTGGGAATTAAGAAATAGAAATGGCAGCGCGAAAGGAAATGTGTCATCTTCACAAAAAAGTTGACCTAATATATGCACGGATATCTGTGGAATTTACAAAAAAAACCACCATGTGTTATAGGAAGAGATAGATAAGGTAGGCTATGAAAAGTTAAACAAATCCTTCCTTTTTTGCACTCCAGCGGAGCATACATCCATCTTATGTTACACCCTGTAACTCCTTATCCTGCCATGTTTTTCTCAGCATTTTGGCTAACTGAATTATCTTCAGTCTTATTTGGAGATGCTGACTGGTTGGATTTTGCAGCTAAAATTGTCCACAGAATGAGGTAGCCTACACCACAACCAGCTCTTATGGTACTCGACTTTGTTTCTCTTTTAGGCCTGGGAAACATTAGTGGTATTGTCATTATCAAATGCCTACCGACTGGCATGGGCAATCATGCATCTCCACATCTTGTGATCAACGGCATGTATCAGTTTGTGAGTTGACTTCCTCCATGCCATGACAGAAGACTGTTAAGAATTTTCTCTTGATGTTTTCCTCTGTCTCTCTTTCCTGTTGTCATGTTCTAGTTTTTGTCTTCTCATAATGTGGCAAAAATAGGACTGCCTCTTTCTGTTTTTTTTGCAACTTAGCCTCCCTAAAAATATCCAGACTGATCATTTTGGCTGTCCATTTAATTCTTAGAGTTCTATATAACCATATCTTCAAAGATTCTGTCTTTTTTTCTAACTGCCTAGGGTTTAGCCATATGTTAGAACTGGTTCTATGTAACATGTAAGAATTATTGTTCTAACTTCCAATGACAAGGAGTTATTGCATAAAATGTTTTTCATTTGATAGAATGCATGCAGTTTTGTCCTATTCTGTAATGCATCTTACATGCAGAGGTACAGTATGTGTGCTATAATTGCTGAACATACAGAGCAGTGTTAAACTACTTTATTTGATGTGTCATTTGCAGTCCATTAGTGGCCAGTTCTGTCAACCATTTTCATGAAGCTATGTAATGTTAATAATTCATTTTGAAGAGTATGCTTTAGGTAGAAATTTATTGCCTTTACTAGTGAGTTTAAAATAAGGTGAATCCAGGAATATTAACCTGGTCAAAAATGCACGCTAAAAGCCGAATGTGTTGACCTAAGGGTTTCGACCCAAGGGTGCCTAACGAGACACCGCAATCACATCTGAAAATAAATACACTCAGGTTGAACGCTAAGAAGAAGAAGAAGATATAAGGTGAACAGAAAGGGGGGGGGGTGCATACACAGACTATATTCTGTGTACAAGCGATCAGGTTGCTTTAATATCCTTATGAAATACTTTGGCCATATTACATGTCGGAGAAGTTTGGAGAGAATAGGGATGGAAGCTGTGGTTTGTGAAAGTAAAGATGGATTGACCAGTACGAAGACACAGGGCTATTGCAGACACAAGGGCGTGTGAGGCAGGACAACTGGAAAATAATTGAGGAACTTTTTGGCGGGCCATGATGAGTGACATTTTGTGAATGACCTGTGACATAATGAGTGACACTTTGTGAACAGCCTGTTACAGGATGAGAATGGTGTGAACTCTCTTCTGAAACTGTACAAGAATGATAAACAACTCATAAATATGTAAACACACAAATATATTACAAACAAGCAGAGTAAATTCAGAATTGACATTTATTTACAAGATATGGCAGTTGTCAATCCATGACACTGTAATTAGGTAAATTGATGACTTCATGAAAAATATGGATATTTACAAGTCTGTACAATGACATCTTTGAAAGAAAAAAAATTTGCCATAACGCAAACTGAAATAACTTTATAAAATAGAGTACACAGTGCGTTCCTGTTAAAATGAAGTGAGATTAGTGACTTGTGCAGTGATAACAGTTTATACTGAAACAGCATCTCAGTGCTCTTTTTAACAAGCTGCACAGCAACAACATAATTGCATCCAATCTTTTACACTGCATCTATACTCAATGTTCATATCACCGTGTTTGCTGCTACATAGGGTTTCAACATGTATAATATTAAATATATCATGAATGTTTGAAAGAGTAGTGGTTGGAAGGCCTAATTCTCCATCCTCAAAAGTATGTTCATTCTTTCTCATTGCTGCCGACCCTTGAATAACCAGATGAGCACATGGTGGTAATGATTGTGACTGATCAGGTCAATTCTTGGGGTAAATTTTTGTCCACAATGGATGCACGTGAACACATGGTCATTTCCACCATCTGACGCCTCACATACTCGGTGTGTGATCTATCTGCAATCATTTGTTTCCTTTGTCTTTATTGCATTTCTGATCTTTGCCCTCCATGCAACACAATCAGCAGCAACTTACTCCCAAGGTTCAGTATCAGTTGTGTCCCAATTTAACACATCTTTGTACTGTAGTGGAGGCACACCCCAAGATCTTTTACCCATCTGTAATTCACCCCCCCCCCCCCCCCCAAAAAAAAATGTCCTTTGGTATTCTATCATCGTCCAACCTCATTCTACCGTTGTCCATCCTCTTAATGTGTTCTATCCATCTAAGTCTATGAAGAATGAGCATGGAACAAACTGTCATACAACTTGATCTGTCCAATACTTCAGTACCCCACATTACACCTTGTGACATAATCTGTGTCTTCTTTTTGCTAATTTTTAAAACCAAATTCTGAACAAGCCTTGGAGAATGCAGATAGTAGACGTAAATCTTCCCCATCTGCACATGTGGATTAGCATTCCAGACAGCAGAACACTTATTCCAAGATTGCCCTGAATGTGACACTGCAGATGTAGACTATTTCGAATGAATGAAAGAATACTCATGTATCTAAGCTAAAGGTTTAGACAACTACAAACTTTTAGACTTGCCCACTGTTACCATAAAATAATAATAATAATTTCTTATTTAAATAATTAAAAGACATTCCTGTTTTGAGGAACCTAGTTATGAACCTCAACGATCAGTATGTTTGACTTCAGCATGCATTTGTGTAAGGTTTTCTTACTCTAGAAAAGAATCCATACAAGTTCTCTCTACCCATGGGTAGGGTTAATCTCTTAACAATTGTGCAAAGGCAATTGCCACACTGTCTACTCTTTGGGATTTCCAACTGTGCTGGGATTTTTGACTTGCACACAGTAACTGTTTTTTCCCCCTTATATGAGAAGGCCAGATATCCAATCTCACTATCCAAAAGATCACATTAGGTACCAGGGTTTTTTGAAAACATTTAGTACAACTACCCTTTAGTGCCTGAATATGCAGACACTGTAACCCCCCAGTCGTGACTCTCCCTTAAAGACTATCAATTACAATGACACTGCCCGGTGAAGACGTGGCTGGCAGCTTAATGTAGCGGGCCTATACTGGAAGTCAAGCAGTTTCCATAACCGAGTCTGACATTAAAAATATTATGCACCTTAAAGTCTCTTGCTAAGATAGTACAGTTTACTAACCCCCCGTTATTCATATCTGACTGTGGGCTGATATGCACTTTGAGCCAGTAAGCGCTAAGCAGTACAGCTGGGCGTTCCTTTGCTTCTTGAAGTAATCGCTTATCACAGATTTCAAGACGATTTCTTACAGTGTATCTCCAGGTATTAGTTACAAGCCACTTCCTCCTGGGTTACGTGCCTTTGCCCAACACTTTCGGGTCTGACTTGCACGCATCTTTAAATCGTAGTTGTGGACGCCCAATATTTCTACTACTGTTTGCCTGCTGCACTTGGAGAATGTCTCGTGAAATTTCTCAGCATACTTGGTCATGTCCATCATGTTCTGCATTGTCCAAACAGCGAGTCCAGTTCAGAATCCTCCTGCTATCCATTCTTACATTTATACCAGTGTCTTTCCTCTTGCACAGTGGCCCTCTGCCATATTATTTTCAGCAGGGTATATTATGTCTCTTTGTGTAAGCAAAATACTATTAATTAAACTCTCATATAATTTTTAATAATTCTCTCTTTGTTTCTAGTTTATTGAAATCTACTGAATCCTACATATAGCTGAACTCGCAGGTAATACTGGAGGTTTGTCTTTCAAGTTATTGGGTTCCGGGATGGGTATAAAGTTTTCTGTGTGTCATCTACCTTCCTAGCTGTCCCTTAATAGCAAAATAATCTGGTGATTTCTTCTTGACTACACCCACATGAGAGGCTTACATCCTATAAATTTATATGGTGGGTTATATCTATGAGCTGATCCAGGACTCTGGTGATCAAGTGAGATGGTGAAACATGACTGCTCGCCACTTATCGGCATGGCACATGATGATGATGATATCTATTGAATGTTCAAGATGCCATCAGCCACAATGCAACAAATAAATGGTGAAACTTGCTGCATTTGAAAGTGAGAAAAACCACAAGCATAAAAAAAAACAATAACATAGCTGAACATAATGTGTTGTATAGTAATGTGCACGCACAAGTAAAAAATATCTGTAAGACATGATATTCCTTTTGCCTTTTATGTCTCCTTCTGTTGCCTATCATCTCCCAAAGGAACATAGGCCCTCATCCAATCACATCAAGCCCTTTGTAGACTTGTGCTTATGATTGGTTGGATTCTGCAGCTAAAGTGGTCGACAGGATGAGGTAGCCATCTTATGGCAACCCATTGTAGTCACCTCTGACTGCATGCAGGTTACAGTGTTACTATGCTTTACTTGGGCCCTGGTAATACTATCATTCTGTTGATTTAATACACACTACTGTTTCCTATATGAAGCACAAGCAAATAATGATGTTTGAACCACTATCCATGGTCATATTTCTGATTTCTGCAGTTCATCAATGCATATATTCTGCCCTATTTTTGATGAAAACAAGGCACAGTTATCAGGGAACAATTAAACTTAAATAGAAATGTCAACTTTGCAGGCACAGCAAGGTAGCCTAAGACATGAGGCAAGTTTATCACTGCTTTGCCACTTATTCCCAGGGAGAGGGTTGCTGGGTGTGCATGCACATGTCCGCCTTTACAGTAATATGGTCAAACTGTCTGACTCACACTCTGAAGGTCACAGGTTAACTTTCGAACCATGTTGTTCAGACCACAAATGTAATTTTGTTGAAGGCAATGGAAAATGGAAAAAAGAAAAGGCAAAGATCCTGGTTTTCAAGATGGTGCCACGAAGGGAAAATGGCATGAATGAGATTGGAGGGGACAGGACAATGAGCAAGTTTTAGAAGCTACGCAGTCAAATGAGTAGAAAGAAGCGACCCATCACATTAGGGCATGTTAGATAATGAAATTGCTCAACCTCTGAGAAGGGAGAGGCACAGTTGTTAAAGAACTCGCCCAAACAATCAGTGGAAAAGCATATGAAGACATTGTGTATATGAAAGATATTATTATATGTGCTGATGAAATCAAAAGACAGTGCAACAGGCCCAGATAGGGTGAGACGTTTTCACATGAAATATTAAGTGATGCAGATATGAAGGGATATGACTTGCTTCGACTGCAGCATTAACATGGCATCTGTGTCTCAAACCACTCTTTAATCCAAAAAAGCCTACACTAGATTAAATGGCCATAGCTTCATCACTTTACAGAATACTTTTGGCAAGGTGTTGAAAAAGAGAATGGGACTGACGAGTTATAGACCAAGGAAGGATACTTGGGCAAAATCAGCCATAATGATGTATACGAAGGCTTTCAGAATAAGCATGAAACTGGTTGCAGTCTTGGATCTTGAAGATGCGTACAGTAGAGTTAAGTATGACCTTTTGATGCAAACACTTATGGAGGTCTGTCCTTGCAACATGAACTGGACTGTAGCTGTGCTATATAAATTCCAAAGTTGTTCTTCGCATCAATACTAGGAACTCTTGAGCCACACATTACTGTCATCACAGGGATCTACAATTTATCATTGCTTCTCAACACCCACACAAATAAGACACCAGCAATAGAGGCTATGGTACTAGACAAATACCAGTGAATTAAGAGATGAAGACAACACGCTGACACTGATATACTGTATATTGTCAAAATCTGAGAATAGCATCACTAGAAAGGTCATTGGAATCTACAAAACAAAAGAAACAGAGGAAGACTCAACACACAGGAAAGAGAAGGGGTGTGGGAGAGAGAGAGAGAGAGAAAAAGAAAACTGGCTACCGTAGTCTAAATAAATATGATGGTCCTAATATATCACATAACAGCAGCAGTTTCCTGCCACTGGATTTGTTTTAATAGAGGCATCAGGTACTGGAAGAATACCCACGTTTGCTGATGACATCTTTGCATACAAACAGGAAAGAGGAAGGACTGAAATATCTAGAGAATTGTAGAAAAAGTGGGAGTACTAGATATCATTAGAGAGAACATGTTCAACTACCTTGGAATAACCTTTGACAATAGTTTATCCTTCAAGGATCATGTGTGGAAGGTAGTGGGAAGGACCAAAAAAAAAAAGGAGTCAATGCTTTGAAAGTGATGGCAGCGGAGGACATGGAGCAAAGAATATTGTACCAGCATTTGATCATCTTGGTGGTTATGCTCACATCATATAGCCAGCTGGTGATGCATGAGAATTGAAGTTGAGGCTATGATGGCAGCTATCTGATGGTTGAAGGAGCCCAGCCAGTCATGTATTTGTAACTGACCCACAGGAGTATGCTTTGAAAAGAAAGCTGAAACTGGCTCATTCTGGTGGAGTAGCTAGCATTACGTGCAAGGATGGAGATTGTGAGCATATGATGCAGATTCTGCCCAGGCTATGCAGGTGTGTGTGTGTGGGGGGGTGGGGGGGGGGGGGGGGGGGCGCAATGAACAGGCTGATAGATTTGCTGCTGCCTCTCAGAGCTGAGTACTTTATGATAAAGTTGATGTAAAGGCTCTCTGGGATTGGCTCAGAAGGGATGAGTAGAGTCAGGATCACCTGTGTGCTACCCTCTTATCTATTTTTTGCCATTATCTTATAATGCTAGGCATCCAATCACACTACCCAAGAGATCGGTAAGAAGTGTGATATCACTAGAAACTAATGGTTTTCTCTGCAACTTAAGAGAATGAGGAGGAAACAAAAACTTCTTAGCTACACCCCTACCCTTAAAAGTTAGTTGCACACCCCAGTATTTTTCTGCTGTTTGTAATTTATCCAGGAAATTTAACATTCAATAGTTTACCATCGCTTCCTGAACAACCGAGGCTCATTCCATTATGTATGAAAATCAACACAAGACGGTTTGTTTCCAAATCACATGTGGCTGATTTTGAACCCGGTATGTGGGACTGTGAGACTGCATTCACTATAATATGCCAGATGGGTCCCTACCACCACCTACATATAAGAAGTTCCAGCTTCACAAACTGAAGCGTGGCCCATCACACGAGACGTCCACTCCTGCCTTCTCGCTTCAATCCGACAGCATCATTAAATATTTCAGACAAAGACTACATGCCACTGGCAATGGTCAAAAGACTGACCAATACAACATGATTGCTGAATGATTTTCATACCTTTATCAAAAAGGAGGATGGTCAGATTTATATGTTCTGTCTATTTATCTACTGGAAAATCTAGCCTATTCAGTGTACCTGATCAGGCTGGCTCATCCAACAGTTATATAAATGGAACATAACATGAACAATCCTTAGACTGGCAACTCTCGCAGTTTAATTTAGTCTCAAAGTGAAGTCACTAATCAAAGTAAGCATAATGCACATATTTCACATTGTCAACCAAGAAATGTAAATCAGTAGAATATCACTTTAAACTGACCTATTATTCTCTGTAACAGCAAGATTTAAATTTAAGGAAATATTTATAAAACCTTAGTAAATTTAGTTAAAACAGCACTGCTGGGTGGCCAGACCAAGCCAGGCTGTTACATCTGACTGACAGAAGCCATCATCTGTGCGCCTGACTGTTTGAGTCAAACTGTGGACACAGAAAAAGTTAGAAAAATCTCGTTAAGATGGAAGGCAAGTGTTATGTTATGCTAACAATACAGTAAGTAAAGACAAGTGACAAGCTAACATTACAATAATGTAAAGACAAGTGACAAGCTAACATTACAATAATGTAAAGACAACTCACAAGCTAACATTACAATAATGTAAAGACAGGTGACAAGCTAACATTATAATAATGTAAAGACAACTCACAAGCTAACATTACATTAATGTAAAGACAGGTGACAAGCTAATATTACAATAAGTAAAGACAAGTATACTAACTTATTTTTCATAACAAGTGAACACATTTACTTTGTGCACTAGTTTTTATGGAATTCTGTTTTTAAAAAAAACAAACAATGCACACCCACTGACAATAAAAATGCATGGAGAGCTCTTGTTCTTAAACATCCAGTGCGCTGATGCTGAGGTAGCAGGTTCAACCCCTACACCGGTCAGTTGGACTAAAATGTTGACATCTTATCCTTGACTTGGAGACGTAAATTACAAGTACATCTGAAGTCAGAGTGAGTTCACCCAATAGTGAGAGACAATCGTCATAGCTAAAGCTAAATCACACATATAAACCAGTCCAATGCACTAGAAGCAGTAGTAAGTGGATGGACTACACTTGGGAAGTTGAAAGTGAACAAAACAACAATAAATAATGTCAGGTATGTAAGAAAATATGGATGACATGTATTTGAGAGATATATGCAAAACTATACATAAAATCAATACAACAGGATAGTCCAACAAGAAAATGTATTTTTAATGTGGAGCACAAGAACGCTACCTTAGAAAAGAGCTGCAAGTTTTGGTTCATCAGCAGGAACTTGTTCAACCCCATCCTGGTGATTCTGGAGGGATAGTTACATAAGCCAGTGTTTGACCCGCTCTGTAGAAACAGAATCAACATCAGTTGAATAAGCAAGGCATGATTATAGGAAAATAAACTCCTATATATCAAATGAACACACTTTTATATTCGACTATTCTAAACACTCGTCTTTCATACATCAGTTCCATGTATGTTACATTCACCCAGACAAAAATACATGGTGATATGAATGCTGTGCATATAAACATAGTAACTTCTTCTTCTGTGTTCGTCTGGAATGTTGTTTTAGACGTAATTGCATTATGCCTGTTTACAGCAGAGCTGAGATATTTGCACCTTTTGGCTGACACATCCGACTTCTTCAGACATTTGTTGACTGGGTTATCTTCCTGGTAGTAACGTGTAATACAAAGTAACATTTTATGAGACATACATATCACCACAACTAGCACACACAGGCATTACATAGAGAAACACCCCAAACACTAGCTAAGAATAACACAGGTTTGTGTAATAAATATAGTTAAAAGATGTACACTATACATTAGTCACAGTAATCAACATTTGTTATCAATGTGAACAATTCTAGCACAGATCTATGTGAAATGAAACACTGAGTTCCACAGCAGAAATGACCAAATTGTAACTGGGAACAAACTGTCTGATTTTCTTGGTTAGTTTAACTTACTTATTACATGAGGGGATTCAAATGAAAACCTTAAAAGTGTGATAAAAATTACAATAACCATGCTTGTAACCTGTCAATATTGTAGTTAAGGATGTCAAGAGTGTTAAGTATGTGACATCACGGTGCAGATGAACACAGTGATGTCATAAAGACAGTTTAAAGATTGCTGCCCCACTTGTGACATGCACCAAAGAGGAATAGCATTCTGCTATCCGTGTTCTGATCAGTGAAAGGTGAAACCTATAGAAATTCATCGGCGAATGGTGGCCCAGTATGATGATGCATGCCTGTCAGTCCAGCAAGTGTAGAAGTGGAGCAGGAAGCTTCAAAAAGGCGTGACTTCTGTGTGAAGAGGTACAACAGATGGCACATGAGTGATGAGTGATTTCACACGTGACTAAGAGAATTCTTTTCTACAGGAATCCAAGCACTTTATCAGTGCTGGAGACTTACATTGAACTCAGTGGTGACTACACCAAAAAATTATAATTATTTCTTGACTTTTTAGAATATATACACCAAAAAAAAACACATTTAAGATTTTCTTTTGAAGCCCCCTCTTAGTGTTATGTTTCTATTTTTAATTACCTCTAGCCAGTGATTTCTTTTCACCTGGCCCAAGAACATTGCATATTTCTCTGTGTTTTTTATTTCTCTGCAAGACCAACACATTCATATGTTTCATTTCACATGTCCCATGCTGTTGCAGTCACAATTTGTCTGTGATATGTCCAGATCTAGAACAAGGGGGTCAGATACTATCTAGCAATTGCAGAATCATCATTGCTGACACTCATTGCTTAGTGCACACATCATTCCCCCTCATGTATTTGGTCACTATATGTGTATTCAACACTTTCCTGTTTTAGAACAATCTTTACAGAACATTGGAACACTTATTCTAGGTTATGACATATGAAGTAGGGTGGTCAATTCCTTTCCTTACCACCATTCCTTACCAAACAATTCAGTAGATTGTCAAGCACCCAGTCTCAAGAGGCTTAGTCGGCCCCAGAGATGTATTGGTTGGAAAATATAATCTTGCATCTGCTGGGCATTGAATGTGGACCACTATCTTGACAGGCAAGCGCACTAAATACTACGCCACAATGGTTCCAGGACATATCAACTAAAATAGTTTTTTAAATTTTTTTTTGGCGCTCGCTCGCTTTGAACTCAATCATAGTCCATACACACTATTTACAGTAGTGATGAACTGAATTTTGCGTGTGGATTAGCTTTTCCTCTGTTAACAGTGCCCCTCGTCATCATGTGAACCCACTCCGACTTTAGAGGTACTTGTAATTTACGTTCCCAAGTCAAGGACGACAGGTCAAAATTTTATTGCAGCTGTCCGGTGTAGGGGTTGAACCCCTAACCTCAGCATAACAGATGTTTAAGAACATGCATTCTTACCCATTCGGCCATGCTGACCGGCGTCTAAAGTAGTGATTTATTGTCCTGCAAGAGTTCCAGTTATTGTTCTACAGGAGTCATGGTGGTGTAGCAGTTAATGCAGCTGGATATATTTCCAGCTGAAACAACTCTAGGCTCAACTCAACCATACACAACGGCTACTAGAGATTTAACTTCGGAGAGGAAGGTAGATTAGATGATCACCTTCATAGCAAGATTTCATACCTTTGTATGAGTTATCTATCTTGCAAAAATCGGTCCAGTGCACGACAAGTAGTAGCACGTGTACGGGCTACCCTTGAGTTCAAAGAGCGATTGCAAAAAAAAAAAAAAAAAACACACACATAAAACTGCCTGTTCAGTTCTTTTAAAATAATAAACATGACTATATTTTTTCTACCTGTTTTAAAATTCTATGGATTCTTACTTTCTGCTTATTTTTACTTTCTGAGCCAGGAATATTTAGAAATCATAATCACTAGAGTTTGCCTCGTGTGGCTACTGAATGGTTTAAAATCAGAACACAAGAAGTTAAAGCTGCCTGCAATCAACCCCAGCATTTTTTTTACTGTTTGTCACTTACAAGGCGAGTTTACGTTCAGTAGTTTGCCATTTTTTTTCTGATCGACTTATGCTCATACCACTTAAAAATCAACACGGCCTACTTCCAAATCACCTGCAGCTGATTTAGAAACATGTTTCCTATCCCTTTACCACAGATGCCGATGACAGAACACAGTACAAGGTTTTAATGAAATGCCTAACTTTGCCATGATTTGGGGAAGGAGAAGGTGGCAAGAATGGAAACTGATCACCACATCTCATTACAATAAGACCTAGTAAATATCTTTCCTTAGCATTTCAGCTTTCTATTCCATTTTGTATACTTATGTCCTAAGGAGTTTACATAATACAAAATATGGGGCAGAAAGAGTTACAGTAACAAATGGGACAGAATGGAATTATCTAACAGAAAAGTGGGACAAACGAAATTAAGATAGGTATACCATGTATAGGGTAACCAATAAATATATGATTTGCTTGATATGTAATGAGTCATTCTTAAACACATGTGTAATGGATATATCGCACTTACTGTGTACCAGGAATCTGATAGGTTGACTGACTTCTGGAGTCGAATACTAATAAGCCATCATCGGATAAACTGAAAAAGAGAATTTTAACATTAACGATATACTTATCAAGGAAATTTTTTCAATATGATACTTTTTAACGTGATACTTAGTTCGTTGACTCAATAATTTATCAAATTCAGGTTATCAAGTAATTTTGGCTGAGACTAATAAAAACACAAGTATATATAGTGTTTCCTACGTATTCTAATAAACTTTAAACTGATCACAATGTGAGACATCAAAAATGTACAAATTGTCATCAAAATTATTATGAAAAATAGAACTTACCATTGATCTCCATCTACTGATCCCTGATCTGAGAACACAAGCATGGTTTTCGAAGACCTGTCCACCCTGAATATACAACAAAAAATTCATTAATTAAGCCACAACAGTAAAGTTAGTTGCATATCATTTACAGGATGTTGCAATCAACCCCAGCATTTATTGGCTGTTTGTGAGTTACTACACAATGTATCATTCAGTAGTTTGCCATTACATCCTGAATGGCCAACTCTCATACCATCAAAATCAACACAATCTGCTCCCAAATCACCTGTGACTAATTTCAAACCCTCAGCCTAGTCTGTCAGGGAATTGTGACACAGCTTTCACTAACCCCCTCAGGATAACACAGGGTGACTGCAGTAGTCAGTGGCTAGCACGTTTGCCTGTCGGACCATGTATTCTAATCCCATTTGAAGCTCAGGTTGTTTTAAACTGATCCGCGCACCCCAGATCAGCCGAGTTTTACATGGGTACCAGGAAACATACTGGGAAGTGAAGGCAGTCAGTGTGAAACTGACCACATCATCCACTGAGTGTCAGTTGGTCTATACAAATACGGGGCTAGCACCAAGTACACCCCAAGACACGGAAATGTGTCTTATCCCTTACATTTCACTTTTACATAACACAAGTACCACAGTGTTAAAGTGGTTAGCGTACTGTCTTACCAAGACATTCGTCTACGATGATATTATTTGGCCACAACTCATGGGACTCTGGGGCAGGCAGTCTTGCAAAAGGGGCACAGTATGATTTTCAGGCTGTTCTGAGAAGAAAAAGAGGCAAGGATGGAGCTGGGTTCTTCATCTCATTATGCTGTGACCTCATATGCGTTAAGGACATGGCAGTATCTGCCATAGTTGTAATCTTTACAGTACACAACGTAAGAGGAGCAGGTGGCCAAGAGATCAGAATGTCTGCCACCTGCACTGTGAAATGTGTTTCATCCTTGGTCAAAAACTCCAGCATGGCATGAATGCTGTAATAAATGCTAACATACATAACATAAGGGGTGCTGATGCATCAAAAGTCCATGCTGACCCTTCACCTCCTAAATGTAGCATCCTGAAAGCAGACCCTAGGTTGGCTAACAAAGAGAAGACCAAGCACCATCTCCAGTCATGAAGCCTGTCCAGAGCTACTAATATGTTTACTGTAGGACTGCAAGAGAGCTGCAGCAATTCTTTCACATGTTATGGTGGTTGTTCAGCACCCTGTCTTGCACACCTCACATGGAAAGCTCTCACCAACATGCACAAAATAAGTGTTGCTTGCCTACTCAGATCAAACAATTCCACAATCTCGTAGAAGAATAAACAACAGGATTACAACTACATTATCCATGTTGCTTTTAGTCATTTCTCCTCATTTGAGATTGTGCATCACAACTAATTATGCACCAAAGTCAGCTGTCAGTGTATCATACTTTGGCATGCATTTGTGTAATGCTCACTCCCTCTAGTCAGATAGCCAGCCCAACAGGCTTTATCATGGATAGTTGTAAACGACCAAAATTTGTCAGAACAGTGATCTTATGACCTGCTCCCCCCCCCAACTGCTGTTGGTTTGTTTTTTATGTGCACGACTTGCACACAGGATCTGTTTTTGCCCTAGATGCCAAAACTCACTACACAAAAGATGATTTCGAGTTGTCTTTAGACAACCACAGGTTTTTGTAACAATCCCCAGCCCTTTGCTGGTATTGAACCCAGTAGACTCTGAACTAAAGGCTGATAGTGAAATCTCCCACACCATCCCATGAATGTTTGGTCTCATTACATATTAGGCACCTCTCCTGCTGAGATAGGCAACAAGTGAATTGGATAAAATGTAGTAGTAAAGCATCCATACAGATCATCATCATCATGTGACCTGCAAAATGGCACAGGCATTCCTGTACCTTCACAGATCTCAGTCCCGGGGGTTCTGGATCAATTCTATACCCCCATGCCACGGTCATCCATCATTTTTCTAGTCTGTCTCTTCTACCACTGATCTGTCCTGTCTTTATATTTTACTAAGCTTCTCTCCTCATTGTCTCCCTGGCCTAGGGGATAGCGACTTTCTCCGTAATCCCGAATACTCTCGTGAGTAACATGACGACGGCGAGAATCGGTAGCGGTTCTAACCACGTCAGTAACTTACGGGGTATGCGAGCTGGTCGCTCAGAAACCAATGGCAAACTACTGAGCGTAATCTTGCCAATAAATCAACAATCAGCTGAAAGATGCTGATGTTGACAGCGAAGTCCTATAAAGGATATGCAAACATTTATTTTATCTCTCCTCATTACATGACCAAAGAATATCTTAGGTCTTTCTTATCATCATCATCATCAAGTGCCATGCTGACCGTTGCAGGCATTCAAGACTCTCCACAGACCTGTCTTTGGTTTTCTGGATCAACTCCGCTGTTGCTATTCCTCCATGCCATCTCAAGCCATCCAACATCATTTCTTTTTTTTTGGCCTCTGCCTCTCTTCCCCTCAATATTTCCAGTTGTCACAATGTTCTCCAATGCCTCTCATCACATGACCAAAGAAACCTGTTTGCCTCTTTGTTATTGTATATAATGTTCTACTTTCATTAACCTTTCCTAAGGCAATCATTGTTAGTTACTCTGACAATCCAAGATATTCACAACATTCGTCTCAGAAACACGTTTGTTGCTTCCTAAGTTGTTTCTTTACATTCCAAAGTTCAGTGCCATACAGCAAAACAGGTTCTATATACACCATTACAGTTTTCTCTTTGTGCCATTCAATGTTCTATGATCCACAAAGATAAAATAAATAAAGACTACAACATACTTTGCTTTTGCATGAGTGAGAATATGTGATTTGAGATTTGTTGACTGCGCAAACTTCTTATTGCATCCATCAAACGGACAAACATAAGGCCGATCACCGGTGTGAATTCTGACGTGTGTTCTAAGGTTGAAGTCTAGGGAGAACCGTTTACCACATCCTTCAAATGTACACTGCAAAGACATACAAAATATGTACAAAAAGGTTTTCTAAGTATTTAACTCATTCTGTACCAAGCTAATCACTGTATGCTGATATGGTACTCTTTATATTACTAAAACATTTTCAGTGTCTTTACTCCTTCAGCCCCAGACAGTTAATACATTTACACACTCTTTTCTTGTTGCTCATCGATCCCAGACAAATACTACATTCACACACTATCCTAGTTGTTTTTCCTTCAGTCATAGACAATACATTTACACTCTATCCCAGTTTTTAATCCTTCGATCCCAGACAAATATTACATTCACACACTATCCCTGTTGTTATTCCTTCAATCCCAGACCTCTACACACACTATCCCAGTTACTCCATTTCATAGACAATACACTTACACTTTATCCCTGTTGTTAATCCTTCAATCCCAGACAACCTCTACACGCACTATCCCAGTTACTCCATTTGATAGACAATACATTTACACTCTATCCCAGTTGTTAATCCTTCAATCCCAGACAAATACTACATTCACACACAGTCCCAGTTGTTACTCTTTCAATCATAGTCAATACATGTATACTCTATCCCAGTTATTAATCCTTCAATCCCAGACAACCTCTACACAATCTGTCCTAGTTGTTACTCATTCAATCATAGACAATACATTTACACTCTATACCAGTTGTTACTCCTTCAATCCCATACAATCTCTACACACACTATCTCAGTTGTTACTCCTTCAATCCCATACAATCTCTACACACACTATCCTAGTGTAACTTGCAGTCCCAGACAAAAATTCTAAAGACTCTTTCCTAATTGTTACTCCTTCAATCATAGACAGTATAACTTTACTTCTCCTGACTATAACTTTACATGTTACTGTCTTGGTTTCTACTCCTTCAGTTCCAGACAGCTATTGCTCAAACTCCTGACTCAGGATGTTATTTTAAAAAATTACTTCCAATTCACTTTAAATGTGCCTCCAAACTTGTTCTGTTAACACTATTTCTACTATTCTGTTCACACACCAAAACCAAACTGACAGCAGTATACATAGTGTTACAAAAATTCCTTCCTCTTCTTCTGCGTTCATCCGGAGAATTTTTTGCTTGCGTTTTGCCTGTTTACAGCAGAGCTACGTTCTTGTGCCGTTAGGCCGACTTCTGCGGGCATTTGTTGACGAGGCTAACCTCCCAGGACAAAAATTCCCTTTATATCTGTAGAGCCTTAAAGTTTACGTCAGATTTTATATACTTTTGTTACTGTAATTTGAGCTCACCTGAAATGGTTTCTCCCCTGTATGAACAAGCTGGTGCCTTTTTAACTTGGAGCTTTCAACAAATGCTTTGCCACACTCGGCACAAACATGCACTCTAGGCCCGTGTGTATGAAGGTGCTTGCGCATCGCAGAATTGTCCCTAAACATCTTGTTGCAGCCCTTGATTGACAATAAAAAAATTACATAAGAGAAAGTGAACATCTTTCTTAACTCAAATAACAATAAGCAGCTGACAGTGTCACATTTCACACAGTCAGAAAAAGTATTAAAATATGCATAATTAATCCAGCTTTTAAAACAACACATGAAATAAACTTATGCATTATGGAAATGTGTTACAAAGATCAATTGAAAACAGGAACACGGATGAAATGATATGTATACATCTATGGGTGAAACTTGTTAACACAAATTCTGCTATAACATCATCATCATCAAGTGCCTTGCCAACTAGCATTCATATCTCTCTACAGATCTCGGTCCTTGGTGTTCTGGATCAACTCTGCTGATATTTCTCCATGCAACCTCCTCTGTCCATTTCTGATAGAACATGTTTACTCATTCATGGTAGTTAATGAGATCAATTATTATCAATGTTTGTTCTCTCTAATTCTAAGATAAAACAACAAAACAAACATTGTCACTAATATGTCATGTAAAGACTGACAACACTGTCATAGACAAGCAACAACATGTTTTTTAACACAGCTTTTCCTTGCTCTTAAGAACATCATAGAAAATATTGTCAAAGAAACTGCACAGTACCTTATGTGGACACGGCACTGTGCGGGGTACATCATCTGTTGGTTTCCTAGGCTTGATCCTGTCCCAACAAAAATAAGAAAACCCGCAACAAACACCCTGTCCGCAACAAATGTCACGATTGCAAACAATACACAATATCAGTTTTTCTGTATTATAACATTATGACATTATAATTATATTTCTAATAACCTTCAAGATTCCAGGACAAAGCATCTTGTTCGTATCTTTATTGTTTGTCTCACAAGATTAGGATATGAATGAATATTTCTGGAATGGTCTCTAAAGTGCACCCTATTGATTGTAATTTGGAAGACTTTAGATTTAACTTAACATTCAATGTGCTGATGTTCAGGTGGTCTATCTGGTGCACATTTTAAGAGGCTGGGTAGACCCAGAGCCGCTCTAGTGGGAAATGAGAATCCTTAAACAGCTGGGAATTGAACCCAAACCACTGTGTTGGTAAGCAAGTGTGCTAACCATTATGCCATTTTGGTTCCTATTTAACAAAAAGGAGCATAAGAAAAAGGTACACCACAAATACTAATTAATAATAAAACATGTATAAGTATACATAGATCTTGAAATCTAGCCAATATGTGGAAGAGGCACTTGGATCTTAAATTCCATGACACTCAGAAATGGCAGATCCCAAGTCCCTTAAACTTTGTCTATAATATAGAAGAGAATTATGGAATTCAAATAGCTTTATCTATAATGTGGAAGAAACTTTGGGATCTCATAGTCCTTGCATTTAACCTAACATGTAAAAGAGACATTTGGATCACAAAATTAATAGCTACCTGGCAAACTCTGCCAACTGTTTTGGATCACTGAGGTCAAGGCCAGGAATCCCTCCAGGTGGCATTTTCTTCCCTGTCATGTACTCAGCAAAATCTGCATCAGAATCACCAGCCACCGAGTCTTCATCCAACTTTGACTGATCTTCTGCTCGTTATAAAAAAACAAAAAGCATTAATCAATATCTTGGTCAAGCTGATTACAACTGTAGAGGTTTTGAGTTGATCACTGGTTTATGTCATCGTAAAGTGATTTATTGCTGCTGTGGTAGCACAGTGCTTAGCATGCTGGTCTGTCGCCCGATGGTCATGTGTTTGAATCCCCATTGAGGCCAGATCTAAAAGCCGACCTGGGCTCCCTGGTTGACCCAGTCTAAAATGGCTACCAGGAATTGCCATGGGAAGTACAGACAGCCACATCACCCATTAAGTGCCAACTGATCTGTACAAATATGGAGACAGCAGTCAATACGACTCAAGGCCTGTAAACGGATTCTTTTCTTTAATTTTCACAAAACATTTGTCATGCCTGTGGTCCAACACATTCCACGTCAACAGGCATTTGGGGTGTCTTTCTGAGCCTAAGTCTGTCCTCAGTCTGCATACAAGACAGCATACTGTTGTCTCCCCCTTGTCTGACCCCGATATGTTCTACATGGAAGACTGCCAGTAACCATCATCAGTAAAACACCTGGGGTCATTGAAAGATGCAAGCCCTCCACCAACTAAAGGAGGAGACACAGTAAAGGGACACTCATCATCATCATCATCATCATCACACAGCAAGCCCTTTACTGATTGCTGCTCTCATCTGAACCTGCTGGGGAAAATCCTCGATCCTTGCCTGTTCCCCTATCTTATGCATTTTCATTCCAGGTTGTCGCTGCAATTGCTGACCAGTCTCTCTCTCTCTCTCTCTCTCTCACACACACACACACACACACATATATATATATATATATATATATATATATATATATATATATATATATATATATATATATATATATATATATATATATATAACTAGATATACATATGACTTGGTGGTTCTACTGTGCAAAATGGGAACAGTCAGAAACAAGTTGAGATAAAAACATAAAAACACTGGAAAGAGAATTTTCTGTAACGATGTGCGCATTGGTTTATATGCATGCGCGCGCGTGCGCGCACACACATATATATTTCCATCGGCATTCACATCTAATATTCCCCACATAAGTCTTTTGAAATTCCTCACTATCATAAGCCACATGACCTGCCTTTGTTGCCGTCATATGTAAATGATCTATAACATCTTGAATCCAACTATGATATGGTTTCCTCTTTTCTGGTTTATGATCACCATAAACTTTTCGAGACGATGTCTCTTTACATGCTCAAAATATTTCCAGCATTTTCCTCGATTCTGTGTGTCTTAACTGATTCACAATACCTCTGAAGTCTGAGTGGGTTCGCCTGATGGTGAGGGACACTGTTAATAGGGAAAGCTAACCCACACACACAATTCAGTCCATCACTACTATAAATAGTGTGTATGGACTATGCTTGAGTTCAAAGCGAGCGAGCGAAAAAAAAAAAAAAAAACTTGATTCACTGCCATGGGAATGATGTGTCATCTTAATTGAACTACCTGAAACTGCCATGGTAAGATTAAACGTCTGAATGTTGCCAATGCGTTATTTGTTTAATTTCCAGTATCTTCCACAATTTTAGTGTCCAGTAAATGTAAATTTACACTGGAAGAAGTTCTTTCTTTCCAAATTACTTGGAAACAAAGAGTCACGTCTCTCAAAACTGAGCAGAAATCTGTCTTAAATTGTGGTTAATTTTCTAATTTTAGAAATTGGAAAGCCCACTAGCTCTCGACCTCGTCGATTGACATCAGATTATCATTTTAAACAATGTTAGATGATAGTTATTCCGATTAAAAGGACTTTGTGAAAGATTCTGCAACTGATAGCATGTGCAGTAATGTGGTTATTCAGTTAAATTATGTAGCAGGTGGCCATATGAAAAAAAAAACTAACAGTGAAAGTTCATCATCATATGATGGCACATGTCAAATAATGCATGCTCTAATGAGCCACACTTGTTCCCCTATGTTCGCTTTGACTATCACAAATAAGCTAAGCAGTATTTAAATAATTACAACTAAATAGAAAATAGTTTATATATTGGATCTCATTCTAATGAATACAAATCTCATGTTTTCCTGACTTTTTCAATTTTACGTGAAAATGATGTGCTTCAAAATATGATGCTATAATTGTGTTTTGTTGGTGTTAAAGAGCAGTTCTTGTGATACTGGTGAATAAAAGTGGTGTGTTTATCATTATTCAGTAAACTGGATTGGATTATCATCAAATAGGGAGAAGTTATTTTTAACCTCTTCCAAAGTATAAATTCAGAAGTGTTCCGTGTGCAATCTTCTTTAATTTGATATATAATACTATTTATCATTTGATATATAACAATATATCTGCTACCATTTTTACATCATCAATGTGACACACCCCTACTTCCCATTTCCTGTCATCAATTTCCGTTCAGTCCAAACCCACTTTTTGTTTGACACTGAATCAGTTAATACTTAATCTTCTTCAGCATTGTGTTCTTGTTGTATATATATATGTTGGGAGGCTCTATTCGCAATAAATTGCGAATAGAGAAAAATTATATTCGCAATAGAATTGCGAATAGAGAAAAATTATATTTGCAATAGAATTGCGGGAAGTAACAGACATGTAAGAGCGTCTGCTCACTAGTCAATTGTAGTTTGAGCCATTAAGAAGTCTAAGAAGGTGGTTAATTTAAATAGGAATATTCACTGTTGCGAGTTTAATTCTGCCGAATTCTCCGTAATTAGTAATTTTTTAATGAACCACCCTTCGTCTTACTTCTGTCCGTTCTTTTCGCATCCCGTTTTATTTTTACATTACGTTAGTCTCGTTTAAATATCAAGAATAATTTTCCAGAACTGGTATCCCCGATACAAATAACGATCCCATTGTGTCCCCAAGCGAGTTTAAGAATTGTTAACTTTCATTTCTGTACACTTACTGTTACCAGGCATCAATGTTTGTTTACGTTACCGTCCTACTTTGTATGTCCTGATAATTCTGGTCCAAGCTGACAGTAATATGCTTCGACCATCACACTTTATTCACATGCTTCGAGTTTCTCAGTTCTATATTTTAGTTCCTAATGTTTAATATTTGTACATATATACTGAAAATGAAAAAAAAAAAAATTTACTTCACCGACGTGGAATCGAACCTCTGAGCTCCCGCCTGACAGGCGGAGACGCCTATCACCACGCTACCGAGAACACGTTAACATATCTGCAAAAATTTATAATATAGCCACACGCATAGAAATAATCATGTGACCTACTTCTACTGCAAATATAATTGTTTTTTATTCGCAATTCTATTGCAAATAGTCACTTCGATATATATTTGTTATCTTGTTTTTTTTGCAGTCCAATGAATGTTTAGTTTTGAGCAATGCTTGTTCTTATAATTTTTGTCATCACATTTCCATCGCCTGTCGGTGTGAACTTATATTTAAAACTTCACTTTCTGAAATTTCTCTCCATTAGTTAGTTAGTCTTTCCTCTAGAGCCTAAGGTGGCGCATAGGGCAGAAGTCCTGTCTCTCCATGCTTGGCGGTTCGCTGCTACCTGTTGTAGATCTTGGATATTTACTTGGCCATTGAATGAGCCTTCTCTAATGATGGTTCTACGCAGGGTCTCTCTTGGTCTTCCCCGTTTTCTTTTCCCTACTGGTGACCATATGAGGGCTTGGTAGGGGAGTCTTGACTTGTCCATTCTGAGTACATGGCCGATGTAGTTCCAACGGCGTCTTCTTATGAAATTGGATACTGTATCTTGCTTAGTCTCTTGTCTTATTTGCGAATTGGTTCTGAAGTCTGTCCAGTGGATGTTTAGAAGTCTTCTAAGACATTTGTTCTCAAAATTGTCAAATTTTTTATCTAAAGCTACCGTTGATTTCCAACTTTCACATCCATACGTTAACACTGGAATCACACAAGAGTTGAAGATTTTAAGTTTTGTGTGTTTGCTGAGTGTCCTTGACTTCCAGATGTTTGACAGTTTATTGAAGGCACTAAATGCCAGTGCGATTCTAGATGATATTTCTGGTCTTGAGTCCCCTGTAGATGTCATTTTGCTTCCTAGGTATTTCTCTCCATTGACAAATATAAATCAGATAGCCGTGGGAGCGATTAGTAGTGTGACTCTTTGCTGGCTGTTGAATGAGAGGACGGAGCACGTATGGGAATGTCTTGAGTAGTGTCAGTTCTTAGCTCAACTCAAATGATAAATATATATGTTGACATATATGATTTATGGTTGTCAATTTTTATTTTCACACACACACACAGTCATGTGATGAGTAGAGAGGCATTGGAGAGCATCGTGACTACTGGAAAGATCAAGTGGAAGAAAGGTAGACAAAGAAAAATCATCAGCATCATTTCTCTTGGTCTGCCTCTGCTTTTCTTCCCCTGGAGTTTTCCAGTTGTCACGATTTTCTCCAAAGCCTTTCTTCTTACACAACCAAAGAAAGCTGTTTGTCGCTTTCTTTTATTGTTGTATGTAATGTATTATAATGTAATGTAATAGTTTGTTCTAGTGTAATGTAGTAGTAATGTTCTAGTTTCATTAGCCCCTTTCCGGCAATCGTTGACTTTGGCAGCACGATACTTTGGCAGCATTAATTATTATGAATTTTATTACATAAGAAGAAGTCATAAGTCTGTCGAAATCCGAAATTCATTACTGAAGGTGAAGGGTTAGACGGTTAGGGTTAGCCACAACTCAACTGGAGCTGGAAGGGGTGGTGGTTATTTCACTTCAACATAGCCTATTGTTCTGAGTCAGCACATTTCTACATGACCTAATATTCTGCAACCCATTTTGATAAATATAACAGCGATGACGATATTATTTACCCCCCCAAAAAATAGCAAGTAAATTTTATCACGTGATGTTTATATTTAACTATGGGAATTCCACTTCCGCTACAAGTTCCGTTACAGTTGTCCATCAAGGTTACAGAAGGTCATTTCTGAGCAAAATTCTATAATAACTCAGTAACATCACTGCAGGCTTTATCAATTATGTTTTCATTGTCACAGATACATTTATAGACTTCTTACGATCAATTTACAATATTCTACGAGTCACCAACGCTCCTGTAACTCTATGCCAAAAACATTACGACTGATCATTACCATCCTAAAATGGCGGCCGGTCGCCATGTTCACAATTCCCTCCGCCATTTTCATGAAGAATATGGCGGCGCCCATAGAATAGTAATGGCCGACTTAGTATCAAAACAAACCCTGGAATATGTGTATATCTTGTCTTTACGTTAGATAAATAAACGAAGCAAATAACTAACCACAAACAGACACCAAGGCTTTGCAAAATAGTGCACGTTTGTTGTTAGGTCACGTCGATCTCGTCATGTTCGATCATTGTTTGTTAGTAATCAAATCATTGGAAATAAATAAGATTAAAATACAGTCAGTCATGTCATCCATTACCATTCCATTAGTTATCAAAACATAATTATCCTATAACGAATTAAAAACTCATTCTATTTATGTAAATGCCTTACAAGCACAACGTCCTACTTACCCGATGCCCACATCGTTACAGAAAATTCTCCGTCAGTGTTTTTATCTGAACTTGTTTCTGTTCCCATTTTTTCACAGAAGAAGAATCACCAAGACCTAAATCGTTAACACCGAGACCACTCGACTGAACAATATTTCTCGACTTTCCTTTCCGTTTACCACCTTTTCCTCTTCGCATAGGAATAACCTCTTCTGTGGATATTTCAATTTCTGGTGCTGGAACTGGAATTGTATCCGCGTAGACAAGATTTGAATCACCAACAACTTCTTCATGAGTCTGTAAAATAATTTCTTCTCCGATTGAATCAGGTAAAGGCTGTAACGCTATCATAGGTTGTACTGAAACTTCGTCTAAACTTTCCACCGTCTCTATTGGTATTTCTACAGGAATAGTTTCTACTTCCACTTCTTGAATTTCCACTTCGGAACCTATAACCGACGCCATTGTGGCTCACTACGTGAGAAGGGTGAAAGTGGGGGGAGTTATCCACCACCATCGCAAATTTGTGTACTACGTAACAACGCATTCCCTGGCTCTGGTGTTGATGTGCCAGTTAGGACAGTCATGGTAATTACGAAAGAAATCAAAATGTCTTCCCGGGATCAAAGTGAATTGAATTAGTCTGAAACAAGTCAATGCATTTAAGTTTGTATATACTTGAATAACAGCAGATGAAAGATGCATTGCAGAAGATACACGTAGATTAGTCCAAGTAAATGCGAGATTTCACACGATGAAGAATATTCTCTACACTATAGCTTTGATTCACACACATGATTCACGCACAGTTAGCAGACTAATGTGGAAGCTAGCTACGAATATTTGGTTTTATAGAAGAATGATGACAACGCCGTGGACGAAAAAATAAATAAAGCGTAATAAAGATATATTGAAAGTATTTAACTTTAACTCTCATCTGAACTCGCATCATAACTCGCATCTGAAGAAAATAGTCCGCACTCGTTGGGTACATCGTCGAAAGGTGAAAGCTGGAGTTCATCGTTAACAATAAGAAAGTTGGGGGGGGGGGGGGGGGGTGGTTTGAAGAGGCAGGGCTAATTTTATTTATTTTTAAAACTTACCTTTGTCCTGAGTTTCTCTCTGGGATTTGGATCTGATCCGGCACTCAGGATTAAACCTCAGTGTGAGAAACAGTGACTACTGACATATTGGACGGCAAGTCTGGAATCAGATTGGTCGTCTGACAAATTGGTTGCCTATCCGGCGTCAAAAATAATCAATTAATGACAAATTGGGGCGCTCGCCCATGATAGTACGTAACTTGGCAGCAAGGCTGATTTGGTTAAGGCTTCATGAGACAGAGTGAAAACTGTAGCAAAACAGACAAGAGGACCCACAGCTGGACAGGCTCTTTCGGCGGGGAAGTGAGCACAGTGTCTGGACGTGCGAGAAAATGCAGGCGGACCTTTAATATTAATAGATTTAGACAGCTACCGCTTTCGAAGTATGCTGACAATGAAATACTCAAAACCCAAAGAGGAAATATTAAAAATCTGAGTCTTATATTAGTTTATATGTTTAATGCTGAATCATTACCTAATAACATGATAATATGTCTGTTTCTTCGCAGATGTGAAGTTCAAGAACCAGCGTATACACTTCGCTTGGAGAGAGGGAGGAGAGTTCCGCGACAGTCCCCGCGGAGGTGGTAATTTGGTACAGGGTCGGGAGAAAAGTCGGGAGAACCTTAGTCCGGTAGAAATAGAATCATGTCCACTTTCAGGGCTTCGACAACATGAATTCCAATGCACTGAATAACTAACTAACTAATGACGTAACTAAGTAACCAATCAAGCAATCAACCAGCCAACCAACCAACCACCGCAGTAACCAACTAACAAATGTCAAATAAAAGTAACTAATTAACCAACCTAACTATCAACCAACCAACCATCCACCCACCCACACAACCAACCATCATGATATAGATTATAGCTCTTGTTCTATAAAGTCGAACTACGCAAAAATGTATACTTCATATTCACCTCATGAATCACATATCTCATAACATTCTCTTCAGTCCTTGTGCATACTTAATGTAAACACTGTAGCCTGCTAAAGAGGTGGATTTAAATGCTGAACCATCTGTGAAAGGCCGGCTCCCTGGCCGAGGAGGTTAGCAGCTTTCTCCGTTAACCCCGAATACTCTCGTGGTTGACGTGAGCGCACGAGAATTACAAGTGGTTCAAGTCGCGCCAGTGACTTATGAGAGTATGGAGCCGGTCGCTCAGAAAGTCATGGCGTGCTGATGAGCGTAATCTAGCCTAGGAATCAACATACAGCTGAAAGATGCTGATGTTGACCGCAATATCCTCAAACAGGATGGAAACGCGGGGAAAAAAAATCTGTGAAAGCCTAGATTGTCGATATCTGGTAGCAGTTTATGGTGTCCAGTGCATATTTCTTTCTTTCTATTTTTATTACTGTGATTACTGTGCAGGATGAGTTTCTGTTGATACTTTTGGCAAGCAATTTCGGTTTGATAATTCGAAAGTTGAAGTTCTCCCTGTTTGGAAAATTGTAGTTCAGTTTTTGTTTTCTTTAGTTGGGGGGGGGGGGGGGGGGGGCGTTGGTGGTGGTTGGGAGGGGGAGGGGGGCGGGTTAGTGTTTGTTAGTTTCTCCCTTAGCTTAATACAGGGTGTATTTTTAATGACTGCAGTGTTTGAAAATATTGCCGGTCCATGTTTTGTATTTACCTATTATGTTGCATGAACTTTACAAAGGGTGAATACAAAACTTGGACCGGCCATATTTTCAAACGCTGCAGTCATTAAAAATACACCCTATACAAGAGAGATCGTTGGCTCATTCTTCTTGTCTGTTTTCAGGTATCTGTCATTACTCTGGTTGGATGGCCTGTCTTTTTTTCTCCTGTAGATTTCTACTTTTGTGCGCGTCTAGTTGCTCTATGTTTGTAGTTATTTCACATGCAGCTACGGGCATTGATTGACCTCATTCCTCGATCACCAGAGTCGGGGGTCAGCTCCGTGTTCCTGTCTCGACCATGCCACGTGGCCAAGCCATCCAGGTATTTACTTCTTGGTCTTCCCCTTGGTCTCTTCCCTTAGATCTTGCCAGTTGTCATCAAGTTCTCCAATTCATTTCTTCTCATAACATGCCCAAAAAAAATGTTGACTGTCTACACCTAATGACTATAATCAGCTTACGATCTTCATTTGTTTCTTGAAGGACTTGTTCATTGTTTTTGTTGTTGTTGTTGTTGTTGTCAGTCCATGGTATTCTTTGCATTTTCCTCAGAAACCACATTTCCACAGCCCTCAGATGTTTTTTCAGCTTGACTGCTCATTGTCCACGCTTCACATCATACAAAAGTACAGGTTCTATGTAGCACCTCAACAAATGTACTGCAGTCTTATCGATAATATATGAGTATACATACAGCCAAAACCGAAGTAATGCAAGTTAGCAGACCTCCTGGTCCACTAAGTTTACAGATAAAAAACCATCTCTGAAACAAATTAAAGAATTCAAATATCTTGGAAGCATGATCACAGAAGATGGCAGATTGGACAGAGAAATCGAAATCAGATGTCAGAAAGCAAGCGCACTTACATATCAACTATCACTCATACTGAAACATCCAAATATACCCATGTCCGCACAACGACATATAATAAACTGCACATTCACACCAACCCTATGCTACTAATCTCAAACTTGGATTTTACCCAAATCACACTTTCGCAAAATCAACACCTGTGAGATGAGATGCTTGAGGATAGCTGCCAACTTAACAATCCGAGACCGAGTAAGAAATGTTGCTAACTATCAGACAGACAGTGGGATCAACACATTGTGCCACAATTAATATTGAAAGACAGAAGATTAAGTAGTTTGGCCATCTCGTTAGAATGCAACACTATCAACTACCATCACTGGCTCGACATCAAAGATCATCTGCGACGAGACCAAGAGGACGCCCAAGAAGAAAATGGATTGACGATAACAAAGACATTCGATGTACAATCACACGGAATGACACCATCCAGTGCCACCCATCGAGCGCTGGAGCGCCAATTATTCCTCTCTTTGGTCTGAAAGGTGAGGGGGAAAAAGGGAGTGGATTGCGTGTGTAATCCATTGTTAACGTAACATCTGAGGTATAGACGGCACAAGATGTGAGATGTGTTTATTTATTATTATCGTCTGCTCCCCAAGTCGTGCTTAGCTTAGCAAGCCACCTGATAAAATTCAGACACCAGAGATTCTTTATGCCCATCTAGTTTCAGCTGGCGGCCCAGCTTACTCCTAGATAAACTGGATAATTCATTGGGTATTCGTGGCAGAGTGGTCAAGCCGTCTGCCTCAAGTTCTGAAGATCGTGGATTCGTGTCCATTCAGAACACCAGTACACTTTTCTGGAGACCCTGGGGAACATCGCTGGAGCCTAAAAATCGCGTTTTGTGCTATGCTATCGGCAGACAACTTCTGCATGGAGAGAGAGAGAGAGAGAGAGAGAGAGAGAGAGAGAGAGAGAGAGAGAGAGAGAGAGAGAGAGAGAGAGAGAGAATAAAACCCAGGTGCAATGAAGTCGATTCTGTCGCCTTCAACCTCCATAGATAAAAAGCACCGCAAAAAAAGTTTGATCTTCAATTTGAGAAAATTCTGGCGTGAGGTCAGCGAATGTTTGTGACCTTTCACCTAGGTAACGTATACAAGTCAATCCTGGCAGACAGTTTAAAACCAAACAGCCCTAGTGTAGGGCCGGCAGTCACAACATGGGAGCTCGAGTCTCCAGGTCCGATTTTGAGTGGGTCTATACAGAGGAACCTCACGCGACAAGAAGAAAACAAATGCTTGGTTAGTTTTGTATAACTTTTAAGTAAAACAACATAGCATAGATATGGCGAAGTCACAAATTTAATTTAATTATTTAGTTTACATACAATGTAACAAACGATAATATTATTATTAATAAGTTGAAGAAAGAACGTGATTAATTAATTATTGACAATTTTACAATATTGTTAATAAATATGAAATATTAAATATAATATAGCTATGTTTTTCGCATATCCTGAGTGTTTACAGGACATGGTTGTAAACACCAGCATTATACTACTAATACTATTCATATTGTATTGTTGATGTCTTGGCAAGTTTACGTTCAGTAGTTTGCCATTGATCTCTGAACGACCGGCTCTCATACCAACACTATAAGACCCACCGCGACGCGGTCTGCTGCAAAATCGGCCGCAGCTGTGTTTTGAACGCAGGTAAGTGGGCTCACGAGTCGCGCCGACAGGCCCTTAGCCACAGAGACCGAATATAGCATTTCATAAATGAGATATACTATATATATCATATAGCCTATCCGGCACTCTTCCGAATGACAGTCCCAAATTATTTAGTGTAAAATGCATCCCATATAGGGCCTTATAAGGTCATTTCCAGGGTGATATGTTGTCAATAACTTACGTTTGAGAGTATCGTCGTCTGCTAGACACTAGACTGATTGATGTTTGAGTGTGTGGCGGACTGCTAGACCGATCGATAGATACAATAAATGTTTCTGGGCCCGAAGGGCCCTCATTGATTACGGAGTGTATATGAATATCCATATCTAGATCTACCAACAACAGTGAGGGCCTTCTGGGCCCAGACACATTTATTGTATCCATGGATCGGTCTAGCAGTCTGTGACACACTGAACTGGAAGTGATCAACAACACATTCAATGCTCGTTCCGATATGTATAAACTTTTCCCCCGCGGATATACCGATACAAGAGTTTAGAACATGTTTTCCAACAGTGTTTACAACTTTAGTGCCACAATTTCCACATATAACTGTGAAATATTAGTGGTACGTATTTCCATTTTCTCAGTTCTGTATTTTAGTTCGTAGTTCATATTTTTTATTATATCAGCTAATGAGGCCCTGTAAGGGATACTTTTTACGCTAAATAATTTGGGACTGTCGTTCGGAAGAGTGCCGCCTATCCTATAGCTCATTTGACTTATTATTAATATTATTATCATTAAGTTAACTAACGCTGAAGAAGAAGAAGAAGAAGAAGAAGAAGAAGAAGTTAACTAGGCCATTATCCAGTGATTTTTCCAGCGCAGAATTAGTCATTGAAATTTCTCTCTGGCATAAACTTGATGTTCACTTCTGCCACTGTTAGATATATAATTTATGTATCACAGCGTTTAATCTGCTGTTTAATCTGCTTTTCCGCTTCCAGAATACATCTCCCTCTATTATAATTTAATAAGTTATCTTTTCCAGTCTTTTTGCACGCCAGTTCAAAATTTTTCATTTTCTTCATTGTTATTTTACGTTTGTCCTAATAAATAATTATTTATTATTCTATTAAATGACCATTAGATAGATGAAAGATCTGTTTGTTTTATTTGCCGCACAATGAATTTTTAGTACTGTTTTTAACACTTAATTTCAAAGCCCCGTATGTACTTTTCAACACATTTGTTAAATAAATAAATATCCATGGTACTGTATATATATATGTTGCCACAGTAAATAAACTTGCTAAAATATTCAATTTTATTATTAAATTATTAACTGTACTCTGACCTTTGTTGTTCAGTTTTAGTCCATAAAGGGTTTAATTTTAGTTGCTTTAGTTTTTGTAGGGCATTGTTTATTCTTTTAATTTCTGACATCACATTTCTATCACCCATCAGCAGTGAACCTAGATATTCAAGAATGTTCACTTTATATTTGTCTCCTTTCATAAATATATCAGTTGCCATAATTGTTGTATCAGTTAACATTATTTTTGTTTCTGCTGCATTGAGATATAAGTTTTATTTGTAACTTTGTTCTTGTACTGACATTATCAGTTTGTCAATTCCCATTTGTGTTGTTGATAGTGATACAGTGTTGTCAGGTATTTATATTCTTCTAAATACAAGGGGTTGGTCTCCATGGCAAAGAGCTTGTGGACGTGATTCGTGAGCCCGCTTACCCACGTTCGAAACACAGCAGCGACCAATTTGGCAGCAGACTGCGTTGCACTGGGGTTTTAACGAGTTGGTATGGGAGCCGGTCGTTCATAAAGCAATGGCAAACTACTGAACTCAAACATCAATAAACAGCAGTAAAATGCTGGTGTTGACAGCAGTGTCCTGTAAAAAGGATATGCAAAAAAAAAATTACACGGGGATCATATAGTTCTTTGTCAATATTTTCTTTATCACATCTCTAATGTATTAACTCATGTTTTCAGTAATAAATAAATCATGAATAAATTGTCCCAAAGTAGTTTCCCGCCATGAGTCTGTGATGTGGTAGCAGTAGCATGATCACAATTTGTAGGCCTGAGAGCCAAGGAGGAATAGGTGGCTAATCGTTCCCTCACTTTGAGGCCTGAGAGCCAAGGAGGAATAGGTGGCTAATCTTTCCCTCACTTTGAGGCCTGAGAGCCAAGGAGGAATAGGTGGCTAATCTTTCCCTCACTTTGAGGCCCGAGAGCCAAGGAGGAATAGGTGGCTAAACTTTCCCCCACTTTGAGGCCTGAGAGCTAAGGAGGAATAGGTGGCTAAACTTTCCCCCACTTTGAGGCCTGAGAGCCAAGGAGGAATAGGTGGCTAATCTTTCTCTCACTTTGAGGCCTGAGAGCCAAGGAGGAATAGGTGGCTAATCTTTCCCTCACTTTGAGGCCTGAGAGCCAATGAGGAATAGGTGGCTAATCTTTCCCTCACTTTGAGGCCTGAGAGCCAAGGAGGAATAGGTGGCTAATCGTTCCCTCACTTTGAGGCCCGAGAGCCAAGGAGGAATAGGTGGCTAAACTTTCCCACACTTCGAGGCCTGAGAGCCAAGGAGGAATAGGTGGCTAATCTTTCCCCCACTTTGAGGCCTGAGAGCCAAGGAGGAATAGGTGGCTAATCTTTCCCTCACTTTTAAGCCTGAGAGCCAAGGAGGAATAGGTGGCTAATCGTTCCCTCACTTTGAGGCCTGAGGGCCAAGGAGGAATAGGTGGCTAATCTTTCCCTCACTTTGAGGCCTGAGAGCCAAGGAGGAATAGGTGGCTAATTTTTCCCTCACTTTGACAAGTATGAGCCCAGGTATTAAGCCCGCATCCAGTTGTGGTCATGTCATTACCAGCAGAGTTCACTATCAGCTTCACCAGCGTGCCCGTCATCTTTTCAGTGTATAAGTTAAAAATGTAAGAGGACTAAATGCAACCCTTGCTGGTTCCCTGTTTTATAACTCATGTATAGTATGGACATCCACCGTTGCACTACTTCTCAGTTTTCACCCTCAGACCACCATCACATCTCCATTGCTTCCAGTTTGCCGCCTTACTTTCCTCCCATTTTTTTCATCTACTGCTTTCACTCATTTACCCAGGATCTCCACTGAACCGTTACCATCCACTACCCCGGTCCCCATGACACACAGACTCCCACAACTGTCTATATAAGAGTATCAAGGTGAAATTCGTGTTAGTATCAGAACCCGGATTCTGAGATAAGTAGCAAAACATTTTTTAAAATTTTCATTTTCTCTTCATTGTTCTCAGTTTTTCATTCTTCCTTAGTCACCTGTTAGGGATGACAAGTTACAGTGTTACTATTGTTTTGCCTTCCCTTAAGGACCTGGCAACACACAGGGAAATCAGGTAATAACACAAGTCAATACTAAGACATAGTTCACACACACACGCACACAAACATGCACGCACGCACGCACACACACATGCACGCGCGCGTGCGCGCACACACACACACACACACACACACACTCACACTCACACACACACACTCACACACACACACACACACACACACATATATATATATATATATATAATGTCTTGCTTAGTTATTGCCTGAAGTTATTACCTTAAAGGAAGGCAAACAATACTAACAATGTAACCTGTCACATCCTATCAGATGGCAAGAAAGAGAGAGACATGCACGCATGCACACACACACACACACAGAGTTATGTTGCCGTCTGTGACTAAGGGATAGTGAATGCAGTATCACAATTACCAGACATACTGGGTTGAGGGTTCGATTTTGGAAGCAGATTGCTTTGCTTTGATTTCGTTGGTATGTGCATCGGTCATTCAGAAGATAATGGCAAATTACTGACAGTAAAATTGCCTAGTAAATGACAAACAACCAATAAATGCTGGGGTTCATTGCAACATCCTGTAAAAGACATGCAACTAACTTTATACATTCACTAATATAGCAAGAATGTATTCTCTTTCTTCTTGAACTGCTGTTCATGGAGAGTCACCTGTTGTGTTCTTAATGGCGTCATGTGCTGCTTCACACTTAAGAAAAACTGTACTGAACTAGAGTGCCTTTTTCATTGTTGAGCCTTGACAGATGAATACTTTTCATTTCTTGAAGTGTGGATGAGGTGCTCAACCGTCTCAGAAGGATGAGTTCATTGTTTACATCCAGCCACACATTGGGTGCATATTGTGTTTCCACGGGCATTTAGTGTGGAGTGGCCTGTTCTCAGTGTGAAGACTTTTGTCAGTTATTGCTTTTTCCCTCTTGATTTGTCCTGTGTCCATACATTGATTCACTCATTTCTACAGTTATTTTTGCATTTAATTTGTGGTTTCCATCCTGTTTGTTCATTTTGTATCATCTGAGCTCCCTTCTTTGCTTGTCGATAGCAGTTATATTTAGTTGTTATCTACATGTCCAGATATCAATTGCATGTAAATGTCTTTTCCAATTAATATACTAATTTGTTGCTCATTTCTTGGATTTTCTGGATGGTATAAAGTTTTACTATCATCAAATGTTCTGTTGCTGTTAGGGCTGCCATAAGGCCTGAGAATAAATAGTATTCTTGTGGTTATCTTTCACTGGATTCAAATAAGTTGAAATATTCAATTAACTATTTCTGTGTGATGACTACTTCTGCTTAATAATGTGTGCATGAGGGCAACACAAGGATTTGCAAGTTGGACTGACTTCTTTAGATCTGGAGAGGTCATTAAGGCTTTTATTTTGTAAAGAGACCCATCCTTGTAAGCACGGGTAATGCTTTCATCATGTTGTGTATGTGTGTGTCTGCTTGCTTTGAACTCAGGCGTAGTTCCATACATGTGCTACTACCTCTTGTAACACTGGACTGATTTTTGCATATGGATTAGCTTTCCATTCCTCACCATGTCCCTCACCATCAGGTGAACCCACCCCTACTTAAGTCAAGGACGAGAAGTCAACATTTTAGTCAAACTACCTCGCATCAGCATACTGGATGTTTAAGATTGAGTACTCGTATCCATTCGGCCATGCTGTTGTTGCTTGCCTGATTGGTATCCTCAACAGTATAAGATAATAGACTCTTATATGCAAGCTGCAGAATTATATTCTTTTTTCTCTTCTGCCGTTCATCTCTCAGTGGAGCATAGGCATTGAACCAACCAGAAGCCAAGCCTTTTGTAGACCACTTTGTGGTCAGTTGGATGTTGCAGTTAGAGTTTTCTTGGGATGAGGTTACCAGTTGCACATGAATCTTCCTTAGTCGCCTCTTACAGCATGCATGGTATGAGGCAGTATAACTATGTTTTTTTTTTTTCCCTTATGGGTTCTGGCAACACATGAGAGAATTATTATATTATTGATCAAACTTTGGTGGACCAGTAAAGGCCTCAAGTGAACCATTCTGTTTGTGAGCCATGCCGGAATAGTTGCAGAGCAGACGTTGAACGCAGAAGAAGAAGAAGAAATGATATTATTAATTGTAAAGGTATTTCCACTGTAGATACTGCCATTGGGCTTTGAAGTTTTATTTTTTTAAGTTGCATATTCTTTACAGGACTTTTGCAGTCAACACCAGCATTTATTTGCTGTTGTTGATGTCTTGGCAAGTTTATGTTCAATCATTGCTTTCTGAATGAATTACTAAAATACGATAAGTAGATTGTGAGCTTTACTAGAACACGATTACAAGAAACAAAATGAACGTTGCGGCCAAAGCCTTCGTCAGCCCAGAACAAAACAACACAGACACCAAACTAATAAAATAATCACTACATAGAAAATACAGAGGTTACTTAGTTGAATCCTGTCTTGGTTGAATGTGTCTAAAGCACTAGCCGTTTGATGTTTGATGCTTTCTGAATGACCGGCACCCATACCATTTCATAAAAAACCAGCGCAGCGTGGTCAGCTGCCTAATCGCACTCAGCTGTGTTTCGAACGCGGGTATGCAGGATCACAAACCGCGCCTGTAATCCCATCACAGAGGCCAGCTGTGAAGTTTTAAGTATTTATTTATCCTAAGTCACAGTATAAATATAACATTCTGAGAATTATCCAGAACCGATTTGATGAGGCTGGGTCTATTGCAGTCAAGACATCTGCCACTTCTGGAGACAAAGACGGTTTATTAAGCAAGCATAATAACCGCAACATTACCATGGCTTCCAGTTTATTATTGGTCTGTTTAGATGTTTATGTGGTAACATGTACTGACTGTTTAACTTGGTGGTGAAATAGTTTTACATGTTCATTGTCAATTACTTAGGGAGAAACTCGTATGATACATCATAGGTAAATGTTTACATTTGAAAGAATATTTTAATAAGTGTTAGGCAGACATTTCTGCATAGATTTATATACCACGACTTATGACATCTTTTCTCTGTTGTAGCAAAATACCCAGAGCTGAAGAGGCTTATGGGAACCGATGCAAAGTTCAAGTACATTGTTACGGTCTTAGTAATTTTGCAGCTGTTGCTCTGTTACACCATAAAAGACCAGACATGGTCGACCATCCTTATCTTTGCATATGTTTGTGGAGGGACAATCAATCACTCTCTCACATTAGCAATTCATGAAACTGCCCACAACCTGGCCTTTGGTCACAGTCAACCTTTTGCAAACAGGTTGTTTGGATTCTTTGTGAACTTGCCAATAGCCATACCAATGTCAGTTTCCTTCAAGAAATATCATCTGGATCATCATCGATATCAAGGAGATCCTGAGAAAGATGTTGACATTCCATCAGGACTGGAAACAAGGCTGTTTAACCGTACTTTTTATAAACTCATCTGGGTAGTCATGCAGCCATGGTTTTATGGCATCCGACCTTTCTTTATCAACCCAAAGGCTGTAACTTCTCTGGAGATCTCAAACATTGTTATTCAGTTTGTGTTCAATACTTTCCTTTATCAATACCTCGGATTGAAGGCCCTAGCATATCTTATTATTGGTAGTTTCATGGCCACAGGACTTCACCCAATCTCTGGACACTTTATTTCTGAGCACTATATGTTTGTCAAAGGTTACGAAACTTACTCTTACTATGGCCCACTTAACTGGTTAACGTGGAATGTTGGATATCATAATGAGCATCATGATTTCCCGAACATCCCAGGTTCAAGGCTGCCAGAGGTAAGAATTATATTTTTTTTTTGTTAGTGTCTGACGAAATATTTGAAAATGTTGTTATTCTGTTTGCTGTTAACAGTATTATTGATTAGAAAAATTATAATTACCTGAAATTATTTAATTTAATTAACTTTTAATTTAATAAACTAAATTAAGAAAATAGAAACTCTCTGGTGCATGTATTGATTACTTTTGTGAGTAGTAAAATGCTTTATTTCTGTTCTTACTTAGATAGATGCTAACTTGTTTTAAAAGTAAAGTTTATTTATGTATGAGACAAACTGAAAAAAAAAAAAAAAACATATGGTCACTTTTTCTTATTATAACTCAGATATAAATATGGCTAATAAAACTGTGTATCTTATCTAGGTTAATACTTTATATAAGAATCAACATCACATGACTTGGGATATTCCCACACAACCATCGTTCCCCTCCTCAAAAGCCACCCATGCTACATTATTCAAGTAGCAGTTTGATTAAAAGCTCACCTGGCTTTTCTTCTATGCTCTGTGTATTGCCAGATCCTTTACTCACACCCTTTTAGGCTATTCTTTCCAGATTTAGATATTTAACCTATTCAGCTGCACTCTCCACCTGAATTCAGAGTGCTTTCACCACAACAGCTTTATCCTAATGTAACTCTCTGCCTAGAGGGGCCACAGCAGTAATCTGTCAACAAGTTAATTGCTCAGCACACCTGCATGCCCCGGGCAGAAATCCATAATATGTTTACAGTCTCTGTCCTGACAATCGATGCTTGCCACTCCACCTGGAACATGCCAGTTTGCACTTTCTGAAGCACATTCTATGGGACTTTTAACAAACACATATCTAAAGAATTTTGTTGCATCTAGCGTGTACAGAATGGTCTAGTGGTTACACACCCTCATCACATGCCAGTGATCCGGGGTTTGTTTCCGGGTCCGGTCAAGGATATGCACTACTGACGAGCTAAAATTAGAGTGAAACTCGAGTATAGTGCTTCTTGACATGGACAAGACCTTAGGTTCGTACCGGAATATGATCAGCGTTGCGAGTTGTGGGTTGTGCTCAATCTTTAAATCTCAAATACCGAAATAACCAAATAAATCAAACACATATCTGACCATCTTCTTCTGCCCTTTATTCCCATTGACACACAGGCCCTCCACCAACCCACTCTAAGCCATCCTGTCTTTTCCTATCTCCTGCAGCTCCCTCCATATCCTCCCGATTTTATTTACCTCTGTCTGAATTCTCTTCTTTGTGTATTTTTAGGTCTCCCAGTATTTTGTTTGCATTGTGGGTTCCAGACAAGAGAGTGTCTAGTTACATTTTCATCAGATTATCTCAGTGCCTCATATCCAGCACAAGTTTCTTTTCCTCAACTCTTGATTCACTGGTATTTTAGTTCTTTCCCTGAGCTCTACATTGGTAATTCTGTCATACCAATTTAGTCTCACTTTTCTGCACAAGCACCGGTTAGGGAATGTCTGTAATTTATTTGTAATTCTTTTGATTGTTCTCCATGTTTCTGATCCATACAGTAATACTGATTTAACATTTGATTTAAACATTCAAAGTTTGGTGTTAAGTTTAACTTCCTTTTGACACCAACAAATTTCCTAGTGCTGTGAAAAATTCCCTTGCCATTTGTATTCTTATTTTAGTATCTCTTCTGTTCCCCCATTTTTTCCCACACTGGTTCCCAAATAGGTGTATAATTCTGCCTCTTGAAGTGAGATTTCACCAAGGAATATTGGGTTGTTATTTGCTTGGTGTAATCTCATTATTTTTATCTTTCCTCTGAATTTTTAGACCTAATTGTTGTGACATCTCATTAAGTATGATCAATTTATCCTGCATCTGATTATCTGTAATGCACAGAATACCATGGACAGCCAGAAAGACCAATGAACAAGTCCTTCAAGAAACAAATGAAGATCGTAAACTGATCAGAGACATTAGACGTAGACAGTCACAATTTTTTGGGCATGTTATGAGAAGAAATGATTTGGAGAGCTTGGTGACAACTGGTAAGATCGAGGGGAACAGACCAAGGGGAAGACCTAGAAACAAGTATCTGGATGGCTTGGCCTTGTGGCATGGTCGAGACAGAAACACGGAACTGATCCACGACTGTTGATCGAGTGAGATGGCAGAACATGACCGCCCACGCTTACCGGCATGGCACATGATGGATGGATGGATTATCTGTAACAGGAGCACAATACTGTTAACAAAGTCCAAATCATTAAGTTGCTTTGGAGTCCACCAAATTCCATTTAAGGCGGTAGTTATTGTTGTCTTCATGACACAGTATATAGTCAGTAAGAATAATAATGATAAAATTCATGCCTTTCATACTCCATATACCTTTCATATGTATCTTCTTATTTCCCATGTGAAGACTTCTACATTTCCTATCTTTATATGTTGCCATTGTTAAAATGATTTTCTGTGGGATCCCATAGTGCAGTATCAGCCTGCAGTAGGTATTTCCTATCAGTGCTGAAATGCCTTTTCATAATTCACAATCCAGTTTGATGTGGTGAATACAGTTGCTCTATTATTATGCATAATGTGACAATCTGGTCAGTGCAGGATCCATTTGGTTGGAAGCCTGCCTGTTCATCCCTTAGTTGTTTCTCAGTGGCATTTCTTAATCTCTCTAGCATGATCCTGCTTTATATTTTCCCAGGCATTGACAATATTATTATATCTCTATAATCTTCACATTCCTGAAGGTCACCTTTCTTAGACAACTTCCCAGATACCACTCTCTCCAGTCTGCTGGTATTACTTTGGACTCCCAGTCTCTACTAAATAATTTGTGCAGCAATTCAGTTGAAGTATCTATATTTGGCTTTAATAGCTTTTGCTGGAATACCATCTGGACCAGCAGCTTTCCCATTTTCAATAGTTTGATAGCTTTTCTAACTTCTTCTTCAGGTGAACTTTCACAGTTGATAGTCAGTTCCACGTTTGCCGGCTCAGTATCAGGAAGGTCATTTAAAACTAGTCTATTCAGAAGGTCCTTAAAGTATTCATCATGTGATCTTTAATGTTGGGGAGAATTTTCCCTTTACTATTTGTAAGTCCACTTGGTTGATTATATTTTCCTTCCAATTTCCTTGTGGTGTTATAAATGCCTCTGACTGTTACCAACAGTTTATCTGCTTTTCTCGTCTACTAAGTGTTGGAAGACCTGGTACTTATTAGAGACTGACCATAAGCTGTTCCTTAAATTGGTGAATAATTATCTATTTTCATTCATTACCCTAGTCCGCTCTGTGGTGAAGGGGGTAACAGGTGCAATTTGTAATCCGCATACTGTTCCAAACACAGCTGTGGGTGATTTGGAAGCAAACTGCCATGCACTGGTTTCATACTGGTATGAGTGCCAGTTGTTCAGAAAGTAATGACAAACTACTGAAAGTAAACTTGCCAAGAAATAACAAACAGCCAAAAAATGCTGGGGTTGACTGCAACATCCTGTAAAGGATATGCAACTAACTGTTTTAAACCCTTCTCCATTGTTTACCTATGATCTGTTCGAACCAGTGTTATCTGATCCTATTTTGGCATTTAGGTCACCCATCAAACTTTTGATGTTGCCATTTCTTAGATCAGTAGTTCTCAACTGGTGGGGAATTCCTCCCCCCCCCCCCCCCCCCCCCCCCCCCCCGGGGGGGGGGATTTTAGGGTTTCCAGGGGGGAATTAAGATTATTTCAAGATCATGTTAATACAAGAGCCGATTACTTGATATTGTTTTTCCCTTCATACAGTACAGTTCTGTACGTCTCACCTTTCTAAAATTCAATTTATAAAGTAAGTAGACCCACAAATCATGTTTTATGTGGACATCTAGACTTGTTTTAGTATGTGCTATTAAATTTAGCTTTCATTATTACGTATACTGTGTAGGGGCAGGGGCGGGATTTTTAGGTAGGAAATACGAAAGGGGGGAATGACGTTCTGAAAATATGGTGAAGGGGGGCACGGGCCGAATTTTTAGGTAGGAAATACGAAAGGTGGGGAATGACGTTCTGAAAATATGGTGAAGGGGGCACGGACCAAAAAAGGTTGAGAACCACTGTCTTAGATTAATGATTTGAAGTTTGTCATGTAAAATTTCTCCTTAACTTATTGCTCTTTATCATTTGTTGGTGCATAACATTGGATCACATTCATGTTTATTTTTCTATGGTTCTAAATGTTGCTTTTATTATTCTAGAACTTACTGCTCCCCTACTCTATTAATGCTTTCTTTGTATCTTTGGATAACATTAGGTCACCCTTTCACTGTGAGGGAATTTTCCTTTGTATGCTTGAGAACAGTACTGTTTTTGTGTGTGTTTAGATGCTGTCTGCTTTTTCAATTACACCTTGATTCACATAATCCCAGATTGCTAATCTTATAATATTTAATTTCTTCTACCACCTGTACTGTTTTTCCTAATTCATACATAGTTTTAATATGCCAAGTGACAATCCTGGATATTTTCCAAGGTATAAGTAATTTAATCAGCGCTCTTTGTTGGGTGGGTAATTCTGTTTAGAAGACGAAATGGGTAAAAGGCAAGAGAATTGATTGCATTGCACAGGATTATATTCCACATGACTTAGTCTTCTTTTTGCAGAGCAGTCTGCCGAAAGTGTTGCACAGAGCATGAATTATGTAGCTCCAGTGATGACCCCCACGGGCTACACAAAAATTGCACTCATGAACAGAATAATTGAGGCCAAAAATTAAATGAATCCGTAACATTCATATCACGAGACGACCACGGCTTGACTACTTTGCACAGAGACCCCAGTTAGAAGATGATGCGTGTTAGGGGAAGAGAAATTGTATTAAACTTCATACACTTGACTGTAGGCACAATTTTCTGTTTTATATCTTTGTTGTATTTGCATTCTTAGAAACATATTATTTGTGTTTTGATTTACAGGTGCGAAAAATTGCTCCTGAGTTCTATACATGTTTGCCCTGTCATCATTCATGGGTTAAAGTTATTTGGGATTTCATATTTGACCCAGAAATAGGACCATACTCAAGAGTCAAACGCTTAACTGACAGCAAGAAAGGAAACTGAAGAAACTGTACTGTTAAATATGAAGAGAGATACAGAGTAATATTAAACAAGTGCTTGTGAAGTTTTTTAGTAGTGGTTAATACATCTTGCAAATGTTTAAGAACCCAGATTCAGTTGTTTTCTGACAATACTTCTCCTAAAGGAAGTGGAAGTAAATTGAGTCTCATTTTCCTATATTAGGTTTAGCGATTGTACTTAGATCAGTTATATTTTAAACACAAAACGCCACAAACAGTACGCTGCATGATTTATTACCTGGCATATTTTGCTGCATCTCAGGTGTATACTGCAGAATTATGTATTATATTACATTGCTGCATCTCATGTGTATACTACAGAATTATGTATCATATGATATTGCTGCATCTCATCAGGGGAATACTGCAGAATTATGTATCATATGACATTGCTCCTCATTCAAGCAGTATCATAGACTGTATTATGTATGTCATTGAAAATATGATTCATACACTCACTTGCTATAAAACTGATAGAGGTAATGTTTATGTAGGGCTGGGTATCCACAAAATCTCTGTAAAATTCATTTTTGGACAAATAAATCCTATTAATATTAATCTCTTTTATGACCAAGTACTAACTTTATCTTACTAATAATCAGTATTTTAGTTTCCCTTTGGCATGCAGTTATGTCACTTTTTGTTCCAGTTGCTCCCAATGGTTTTGCTTTCATCAGTGGTGTTAACTACATTTTTAAAAAAACTGCGGCTTCTTTCAATGAAATCTTCAAACAATTAACAGATTTTAACAAGTATAAACTAACTTCAAATGAAGCTCTTTTGTCAATAAAGTAAGTAAAGTAAAGGACCCTACTCCAACATCTTGCATCATAGTTGGTTTATGATGCTAAAACTTATCATTAATAGACCACTTGGTATTGGATGTGTGGTGTGGTAATTAATATTATGAACAATACCCACCTTTACTTCCCAGAACATTAACAGATTTTAACCAGTAACCAATTTAACTCCAAATGAAGCTCTTTTGTCTGTAAAGTAAGTAAACTAAAGGACCCTACTCCACATCTTGCATCATAGTCGGTTTATGATGCTAAGTCCTATCATTAATAGACCACTTGGTATTTGATATGTGGTGTGATCATATTATGCCGAGTGCTCATCTTTACTCCCCAGAACATTCCCTGGAACTCATATTAGGTTGGGTCAACTTGGGAGCGCAGGTCAATTTTTAAAACATCCCTGCATTGATCACATGACCACCGTGTTACTGCGGCTCATTCTTTTTGTCTGTAGGATTTAGTAGAACTGTTATTACTTGTCTGACTTCAGTTTATAAGTATAAGTGTACTCAGCAGAAGCAAACCGGGGTCTTGAGCCTGAGGAATTAAGGCCACCTGACTAGTGCAGTCGATTGGCTATTCTTCATGTGTACCAATCAAAATGTTATGTATGTTGCTTTCTACATTTACGCGTACAAACAAAATCTGACAATGTATTTGCGTATTTTCTTTAATTTTAACAAGTTGTGCTTTTGATCCCTGTGAAAGTAATCCACTTGTGATTTTATTGTAATCATCACTTGTCATGATTGGGCAGCTGCTGTGATTGCCTAATTAGTCAGCTGTTGCACTGAAATAAAAATTTGGCATTGTATTTTATTTCTGTAAGTGTGCCATCCACTAATACTTTGAATGCACTTAATAATATTTTATACACGCGTTAAACATGACTAGAAGTGAATTCCTGTGACATTTTTTTACATACTGATTGAGATAATGTATAACTACTATAACCTCCAGCCTTGATATCACTGAATATATTAACTGAAAATGTACTCTTGATCTGATGTTTAAATTTACAGCCCATTCCCTGTCTCCACTTTTGCAACACCAGAATGGTGACCCCAAGAACCATGCTTATGATATCAAAACCATTCTGGCGAGGCCTCTTTATGAGTTTTGACTAGATTAGGAGAGATACACAACTTATTGCCTGGAAAGTAGACTGGAGGGCATTCAACTGCTAGGAAAGTAGACTGGAGGGCATTCGACTGCTAGGAAAGTAGACTGAAGGGCATTTGACTGCTAGGAAAGTAGACTGAAGGACATTAGACTGCTAGGAAAGTAGACTGAAGGTTATTCGACTGCTAGGAAAGTAGACTGAAGGGTATTCGACTGCTCGGAAAGTAGATTGAAGGGCATTCAACTGCTAGGAAAGTAGACTGAAGGGTATTCGACTGCTAGGAAAGTAGACTGAAGGGCGTTCGACTGCTAGGAAAGTAGACTGAAGGGTATTCGACTGCTAGGAAAGTAGACTGAAGGGTATTCGACTGCTAGGAAAGTAGACTGAAGGGCATTCGACTGCTAGGAAAGTAGACTGGAGGGCATTCGACTGCTAGGAAAGTAGACTGAAGGGTATTTGACTGCTAGGAAAGTAGACTGAAGGGCATTCAACTGCTAGGAAAGTAGACTGCAGGGCATTCAACTGCTAGGAAAGTAGACTGAAGGGTATTCGACTGCTAGGAAAGTAGACTGCAGGGCATTCAACTGCTAGGAAAGTAGACTGAGGGACATTTGACTCTAGGAAAGTAGACCAAAGGACATTCGACTGCCAGGAAAGGCAAACCAAAATAATTTGGTTTAGCGAAAGACCATTTTCATTGCACACGGATACCGCCATTAGTGAGAACGTGTCCTCCTATAGTTTACAAAAGGAGAATCACCACAATCCATGTGTAGCGCCAATAAGGATCCCGATTTGACGCATGCCAGATTTTATTTAAGAATCATAAACAGACACACCGATCCTGCATGAGTGAAAGAGGTGCATAAGTAAATGCAGCCTTCCTGAAAGAGGAACAGCGCAGAAGAAGAGTACCGTATAAGGTGGTCTAAACACAGAATCGTAACAGTGAATATTTTTGTGAACTCATGCTCTTAAATATTCTTAATACTCAGCATTGTAATCATATGCCCTGCCAAATTGTGTTCATGTATCTGCACAGATCTCGGACACTGGTGTTCTGGATCAGTTTATTTGATCCTTGCCACGGTCTTAGGCCAATCCTCATCGCTTACTCTTAGTCTGCTTCTGTCTCATTTACCTCTGAACTTTTTAGTCATAATGATATTTTCTAACACTTCTCATTAAATGACCAAAGAACAGTGTTTATCTCTTTCTTATAGTTAATATAATGTTGAACTTTTATTAGTATGTTCTGCCTTTTCTAAGCACTCGTTTGTTAGTTAGTTAGTTAGTCGCAGTTCCAACTTCACAGCAACGGGTCGTCCCCATTATGCTCCGTTCCTGTGCCAGTGAATATCACACAAAATGCTCCCCACTGCCCAATGTGAAAAGTAGGAAAAGACAGGAGTCTCGACAAACAACAGCCTGCACAGATACACTGTGCATAATGCCGCCGCCAGAATGTCAACACAATAGTCCCCCACGAAACACCCAGTTCATCTCTGATGGAATCGGCAGACATTTTCCCATCTGGATGTTTCCTAGATGTTCACCCACACAGTCCACGAAATACAGTTCATCGTCGATAGCAGTGGCAGTCAACCAGAAGCCACGCATTTCTGCATAATGCAAAAACCGGTCAACTCTGGGACATAGCCATCTGCCATCGCTCCGAACATGCAGTCACCTTCCAAAAAACCTCGGGCGTATTCAAAAGCATTTCACACGAAACTCACAGCTCACAGTGTCGCGCCACGCACTCACTCAGTAGCAGGGCGACGGAACCATCAAGCCTCCTTAGTCGCCTCTTACGACATGCGCGGTAGGACTACAGTGTTGCTATTCTTTGCTTCCCTTATGGGCCCCGGCAACACACGGGAGCACTCGTTATTTACTCTAACTGTGGCAACATTATTAGTCTCAGAAACCACATCTCTGTTGCTTCAAAGCTTTCCCTAATTTGTTTATTCACATTCCGAGATCCAGTCATACAGCAGAACAGGTTCTACACAATATTTCTGTACTATCTTTCTGACATTTATGTGAGCGACTTACTACATAAGATAATTATCATCTTCTGAAATGGCGCTTTTATAAACTTCGTCTGTTCTACTCTTAATCTCTATCACTTACGTTCTATCTGATGTTATAGTTAGTTAGCTAGTTAGTCGACAGATCATCCTCATTGCACATCGAACCATTCAGTCCATAAGTGCTCGGATCCCCTCCTTAGCTAATCCTGCAGTGTGTAGCAACTGACTACACCAGTTCTGTGTTGCTTTATTACTCTTCTTTGGCTTCCCGCGTTATCGCAGTCTGGCCATGGTTGTAGATTCACAGTCATCACTTGGTTCTCGCAAAAGTCTTATTTCTCGTAGAGCATTCAGAATGTCAGCCTGGTCCATGGTTCGCCCGCCTTCCACAGTAGCCTTACCTGCAAACTTGTCAGCCCGCTCATTTCCTCGTACACCCGCATGCCCTGGCACAAAAAATGAAACTAATCGTGGAGACCGCTCCAGAGACGGCAGCCACTCTCTTCGGATCCATCCCATCTCTGTCTTCTTGAGCATGCTCATTGAGTCACTAAGGAAACGTGCCCTAGTGAATGTCTGTGTCTAGAGCCATGTTATTGCTTTACTTACTGCCATGACTTCCATAGTCAGGCTACTTGTGGTCAAAGCAAAAGCACCAGAATCTTCCTTCACAATTCTCCCTCCGGCCTGAGCCGTAAAGGCCCATGAACTTCTCACTCGTCGAACGACCTACCCATCTGTGTAAATGACAGCATCACCCTCCAAAGAATTCTCAAAGATCAAAGCTTGTACTTCTACTTCCACAGCAGCCGGATTTTCTTGTCTGCATTTTCTGTCTAGTTGGATGCAAACTGAAAAGGACGTACAGAAATCGGTACTTTTGCTTTCTTTCACCCCAAACAAAAGGGAATCCCAGGGTATGACGTCACATTCAGGGGTTCCCTGTGTTGCGCCGAACATTAAGGGGGTTTCCGTGTGTTGCGCCGTAGCTCGGTGCGCAATTCTATGCGGCGGCGGTGGTGCGCTATTCTTTCACTTTCCGGTTAGGGTTAGGGGGTAGGATTAGGGTTAGTGTGTGTACCCTACCCCTAATCCTAACCCTACCCCCTAACCCTAACCGGAAAGTGATTGCAGGACCGATGCAAATGAGGATCGAAGGGAGACAGAAACGGTTGCCACAGCCCAAAGAAACAACATTGTGGTGTGGGGCAATTGAAACGCACTGACACGCACTCCAGCCGAACATAGAGGAGATCACCGTCAGCGCTAAATATAGCTGGTGACTCTAAATATAGCTGGCAAAGTTTGTTTAGGGTGAAAGAAAGCAAAAGTACCCAGAAATCTGTTGGCATTCGTACCCATTCCTCGCCAGGTTCTAAGTCCTCAAGTGAACACACCTGTTGAAAAATGTCTTCCGCTTGACCCGGATATATTGTTGTTGGTTCAGAGGTCCAACTGCCGCATCTAAAAACTACTTTCCGTTGGAAGAGGGCTGCAGCGATCCAAACTAAGAAGGAATGGACTTATCTTGAGTTCAAGAATCTGAAACATTAAGAAATCCAACGATACTCTTTTGTACGCATCCACAAGATCAATCGCCGCAGCACATGTGTCAATGCCTGAGTGGAAACCTTCACAGACATCATGGGCAAAAACTACTGCGTTGGTCCAGGTTTCTCTGTTTGGACGGTACCCTCCAAGGGTAGGTGGGAAACAACCTTGCCTCTTTAGTTGACTTGATATTTTCCTGGCAATTAACTTCTCCAGCAGATTGCCTATTGTAAATATAGTAACCTAAACATGTTGCGAAAACACTCATGATTGATTCGCACAGATGCACGAAACTCCTTTCTTGAGAGAAAACTCCTTGTTTACATCCTAGCGCAGAAATTACTCGCACGAGATGAAATTATCCACCTCCTGTGTGAAAAAAAGAGCGGTTTCAAAACACATAACCGCCCGCCGTCATCTTGGCCGGAAGTCTATCTGATGTTATGCTTATCCCTAGACATTTCAATTTATTGACTTGGTTAAGCACGACCGTCTCTGTGGCGAAAGGTTTATCGACGCAGTTCGTAATCCCGCATACCGCGCTTGAAACACAGGTGTGTGTGTGTGTTTTTTTTTTTTGGAAATGGTATGGGTGCCGGTCGTTCAGAAAGCAATGACAAACTACTGAACGTAAACTTGCCCAGGGATCACGAACAGCCAAAACATGCTGTGGTTGACTGCTACGTCCTGTAAAGGACATACAACTAACTTTTGTTTAAGCATTGTTAATTCTATTTGGTATCACGTGTTAGTATAATCTTTTTCTTTGATATAACCATTTTCTTTGATATAACCATTGTATCTGTTTCCTTGATAATCAAAGGAAATCCTTTTGTTTGCACCCTCTATTACTACAGTGTTCAGCAGTTGTTGCAGATATGTCGTGCTTTCAGCTATTAATACTGTATTATTCTCTTAAAGTAGATAGCTTAATTTATAACCTCCAACTCATATTTTTTTTTTAAAAGTACCCATATTATTATTTCGCTATTGAGAGATAAAAAAAAATAAATTTTGTTGCGTATCCCTTACGGGACGTTGCAGTCAACACCAGCATTTTCAGCTGCTGTTGATGTACTAGGCAAGTGTTACGTTCAGTAGTTTGCCATTGCTTTCTGAACGACCGGCACCTATACCTTTTTCGAAAAAACCAGCACCGACGTGTTTCGAACCCGGGTATACGGGCTTACAAACCGCTTTCGCAAGCCCTTTAGCCACAGAGACCGGTATTGAGAGATAAGAGATCCAATTTTTAAAACACATCCTTGTCTTACTCCTTGGTTTATCTGTTCATGGTTGCCCACTTTATTTCCCATTTTGACTGCCGTCACTTGTTTCCAGTAAATATTGTTTTATTATTCCGAGGTCTTTCCAATCAATTTATATATCTTCAAATATTTCTATAACTTCATCATATTTCACTTACCAAATACTTTAGTATAATCTATAAAGCACGAGTATAGGTCTTTCTGTGCCTCTGTTCACCTCTCTATTAGTGGTGATGTTTATATTGCATTGTTTGTACATTTCCCGTTTACAAATCCATACTATTTTTCACTTATTTCCTTCTTATTTTCCTTCTGTTTCTCATTATTCGTAATTCTGAGTAGAATTTTGGTGACATAGTTTATGAAGTTTATCTTTCACATGTTTTAATATCCACCATTGATTATTGCATTATGTTTCACTTTATCAGATGCCTTGGTGTAATCTATAAAACACAAGCACAAATTAATCTCACATTTCTCTGTTATTTCAGAGCTGGTGTGTGTTTTCGTTTGATCTGTACTTTATATATTTATTTTAATTCAGTATTCTGATACAGTTTGTGATCTTACACAGTATTGAGCATTACTGATATTGCTATTTAATTGTCTTTGTTTTCTAATGTATTCAATAATGTTCGTGCTAACATCAAGTTAATATTTACAATTATTAACGCAAAATTTTTTTTTTTTTTCATAAACCGGTGACTTTCAATACATTTTTTATTGTTACAAATTATTATTATGTTATATAGTGTATATATTACAATGCCCTCAAGTTCGCTCGGCATACAAAAGTATGCATACACACACATACTGAGCGACTCGATGTACACGCTCAAGAAGGTCCAGAATGACTGCATACAACATGAGTGCGCAACACACTGCGCACATCACACTTAGTCCAGCTAACTTTCATCTACGTACTAGGACATTCAGGCATGAAATGCAACTAGCGAGCCGATTGTTTAACGGACATGGTAGCGATCGGAGAAAGAAGGGCAGTGGATGAGCCGGACGTCATCAATGCCATTAGAGATGCAGACCAAATAGATGACTTAAAGGACGCTTGGGAAATCTACTTCTTCCTTGTCTAGAGTGAGGTAGATGGGAGTGGTGCAGGGAGCCGCCAGACATGAACATTTTGTCAAGGGCATGAATGAGACCTTTGATTAATCAACACAGAACTGGTGCGATCAGTCGATCTAGGCTGATGAGGATGTTATGGAGGAGATCAGAACACTTATAGACTACAGTGCGGTGATGATGATCCTTACAAATCTCTATTATGTTACCATTTTCCTGTGTGTTTTTGTGACATTTTCCAAAAGCCTCATCAAGGTACAGTCTTATTTGTTGTACTGCCATAAGAAGAAACTAGCCTATCAGAGGATGATAATGTGACTGAAAATAAAATGTCACTTGGGGCAGTAGTTACTTTTAGCTATTAATCCCTCTGAAAAACCATCAAAATGTTGAGTTGTAGTAGACCCAAACAGCGGAACATTATAAAGCAGGAATATAACAGAAGAACAACATGCTAGAGGGGCATGGTAATGCCGATTACTACAGTAAGCTGATATATATTTTCTCTCTGAGTAATTTTCTATTGGCTTATCACCATAATTGCTGCACTTGTTTGTTTTATAAGGGTCTATTAAATGGACACTGGAAACTATATGAGCCTTACATTGGAATGCGTGTGCGTGCTGTTGCATCTCATCGATTATTCTGTACTGTGCAATGGTATTCATGTTACATGTTTATACCAATCAAGCGTTGATCATGGAAGCCATGCGATGTGATACGTGCGTTATCTCTGCTGGAGTGTAACAGACGTAGTAGTGGTACGGGAACCACAATGGCTAGCATTCTATTTTTCTGATGGTTTTGCTGCAATTGTCAGCACTTGAGCATTTATTTTATTTTCTATCCACTATATTGTTAAGATTATTCTTTAGAGACTTCCGGTACCCCAGCATGGCGGTTAGGCATTGAACTGCTAACGGCCTCTGGAGTATTTATCTGTAACCGCATAAGGAGGATATAGATAGTAGCACAACGCTGACTGCTTATGGGCCATCGAAGAAGAGAAGAAGGCGAAGAAAACTCATCTTATCTCCACGGTTAACAAGAAAAGAAAAGGTTTAAGACAAGAACTTCAGGACTCTAGCGGGGAACTATGCTTTATGCAAATTCCAGACAATGGATCACTGAGATGGGCTGGACCAGCATCAATGGATGGAACAAATAATGACTAACATCACTTGAACGACAAAGACTAAACATAACACATCATTAATAACTATGATGAAATCTTTATTGAATGAATCTCGTGATCTGAAAGTAAATGGACACCCTGGCACAACACATGCCCTATGTGTACATTGGAGAGAACATATGTTCCCACAGTGAGGGTCACTACTGCCTAACATCCATGGTCGCATGACCAAGCACCCCTTCCACCGACTATTAATATCATAACAAAAGAATTTCTGGGTTGACAATAACAATAGGAACATGGACGGGCTCTCTACTGAGCCCACCCAAGAGCTCGGTGGTTAACGCGTACAGTAAATGGAACTCAAAAATGCCACAGTAATGATAACTGCTGCCTGGCATTACCAGCAGTGAGTGGCCTCTGGTCGATGAGGAGACCTCAGCCATGTTCAGCCGAGTCTGTGGATGCCCTCAGTACCTACACGGGACACTCACATCCACAGGCTAACTGGGACAAGCACAAGAAAAAGTCGCAACCTAACCAAAAACATAATTACAATCATGGTCATGGGCACAAACATTGATGGGAAAAACAACCAACCAGTCAAGCAGAAAAGAAATCCTGCAACTCTAACTACACAGGCATAAACTAGGGTATGGAAAGCTCGACTATTGGATCCGTTGGGAGGGGATGGGGAAAATGGGGGATAAGGGAGAACCCAGGAATGTTCTCGCCTCGTAACTAGGATTGAGGATGGAATAGGCAGAAAAAGCAGCGGCTGCAGCAGGACGTTTCTTCTCGCAGGAGCTTAATATACCTATTTGTTTCCAGTTCATATAGGATTGAGGAGTCACATCCTCAACAATCGTGCATCAGTGTTCCAACAGAAATGCTTTCTCGCCAGGCACATTTTGGACAGCAAATTGACTGTTTCTTTTCTCCCAGGTCTTACACCTGAGTTATTGATATCTGTGACACATCCTGGTCCCACTCACCGTCTTTATACTTGTTTACAGATGGAGGCGGTGTGAGGGGGACAGTTACATTCCCCCTCCCAACCCGATGCCAATGCGGCCGTTGGCCGCCGAAGCCGCTCCCGAACTGAATCGCCGGGGCAAAACAGTGCGCGCTTTTAGGCCGGGTAAATTACCCATGATGCTCCAGCCCTGAATGGGGCCTTGGTGGTTACGTCAGACCAACATCATCATGTTGAGCCGGGTCGATCGATGGTAATAGGGAAAGACAATCGACACGCAGAAATCGGTCCAGTGCACTAGAAGTAGTAGTAGTACGTATATGGGCTACGCTTGAGTTTAAAAAAAACTATTCTTGAAAAACGCAGAGTACAGTGCAGATCTTCATGCTTGTTTTGTAGGCTACAGCAAGGCCTTCGACAGTGTTTAACATCAGAAAGTGTGGCACACAACAACAACTGCTGTGGCGTTTCCAACACATGTGATCCAATTTATTGAATCAGTAAATAATGAACAAACAGCAAGTAGCTGCCAACAGCTGTTCAACATTTATGCAGAAAATGTACCAAGAAACGTCAAAAAATAATGAGATAAGAGACAAGTTTTGTTCTATTCGTGGTTGGTGGACACCCAGTGTTCGAGAACGCTGATGTGATATATGCGCACGCACGCACGCACGCACGCACGCTCGGGTACACATACTCAAGGGGTTTTAATGCACTGCACCGGGGTTTATCCCGTATGGATTAGTCTCTTTCTGCAGAGCGGCCTGTCGAAAGCGTCAAAAAGAGCACTAGCTCCGTAGCTCCAGCAATGACCCTCAAGGGTCTCCAAGAAAATATTTCTCGAAAATCGAATGATAAAGTCCGGCGCGCGCGCGTGTGTGTGGTGTGTGTGTGTATGTGTGTGTGTGTGTGTGTGTGTGTGTGTGAGAGAGAGAGAGAGAGAGAGAGAGAGAGAGAGAGAGAGAGAGATTACACATGTAAGAACAGTTTTGGTCTGCCCAATCGTAGCATGCATGTGCAAGTTTCTAACCATTTCTCTGGGTTCACACACAAATATACACATGCACAGAATTAATATTATTTTGCTCAACTGATAAAGTGCCATAGGATGATAAATCGTCTTGTTCAAACTTCCCGTACCTTTCATAGGCTTATAAATCAAACTATAGTGAACATTTCAATACAGTAGTTTTCCCAGTGCAAACCCCTTTAATTTGATATTAAAACAACACACCTGCAACCATATTAACAACTATTAAGTCATAACTGCGACGCACCCCTACTTCGCATTTTCAGCCATCCATCTTTGTTTGGTTCAAACCTAGTTTTTTGTTTGGCACTGAATCTGTTAAATATGGCGTGCTATTAATTAGATAAGTTGGAAAGATGAAAGCATTAATTCTTTGTAAATCTAAAGAATATAATAGGAAATTCCCCGAAACTTCTTCCTCTTCTTTCGTTCGCTTAAAATATGTCTGTAACTGCAATGTTGTCTCTTGTATGAATCTAACAGTCTTTTTTTTAGTTCACTCAGCGGTCCATAGAGTTTATCTTCCACTGTTGTCTCTCTAGGCCAGAAGGTTCGCCTGGATGTGTTGTAGTTTGGGCAGTCCTGGAGTATGTGCTCTGCTGTCTGCGACGCCAAACCACATGTGCACATTCATGAGTCACCAATCTTGAATTTTGTATACGTGTGGTTGCGTAATCTATTGTGTCCTGTTCCGAGGCGCAGAATAATGACCTGTTCTGGTCTGTCCATAACGTGGTAGTCGTCTTGAGTAGGGTTTGGTGGCCTTCTGACTGATTTAATCATTACTTTCTTGTAGTGGTATGTATCCCCGGACAGTATTACCAAAAATCAGATAGATTATATTTTAATACAAAGAAGATGGAGATCAAGCATAACATCTGCAAAAACCCTACGAAGTGCAGGATGTGATACGGATCATCAGTTATTAGAAGCAGATCTGAAATTAAAACTCAAAAAGCTTACCCGAGGACCAAGGCCACTTCGTTTTGATCTCACAAAAATACCAGATGCATACATTGTAGAAGTTAGGAATCGTTTTGGGGTCTTGATGTCTGTACAAGTGGAAATGACACCTGATGAACTGGCAGTACAAGCTAGAGATATCTTGATAACTGCAGCCAAAGATTTATTTCCGACCAAGAAAAGGCAACTTGAGCCATGGATTACATCAGACACGTTAGAATTAATAAAACAACGAAGGGAACTGAAACAGAAAGGAGGTGAATCCGATAACAGCAGGATGAAGTATAAATCTTTAACTCGAGAAATAAGAAAGAACACAAGAAAGGACAAAAATCAATATATACAAGATTGCTGTACCAGAATAGAGCAATATCATAAGACTGGAAGAGATTACGAAATGTTCAACGAAATGAAGTTATTGACAAAAAATGTTCAACCACAATTGAATGTTGTCTGTGACAAGATGGGAAATACCTTAACAGAATCTAGACAAATTCTAGAAAGATGGCAGGAGTATTGCAGTGGAATGTATGATATGAGTGACAGTGAGGATATGAATGAGATACATGAGCCAACGACAGCAGAGACAGAACCTGAACCCTCATTAGATGAAATTGCATGGGCAATAAAGAACCTGAAGAATGGTAAATCACCTGGATGTGATGAGATACCAGCTGAGCTAATTAAAGCGGGAGGAGAAGAAAGCATACAAATCTATCACGCATTATGTAAAAGATATGAATATGGTATATGGCCAAAAGATTGGAAGAGAACTATCTTCATTCCAATACCAAAAAAGGGCAACCTGAAATTATGCACCAACTATAGAACTGTTGCCCTGATCAGTCATGCAAGTAAAATTCTACTAAAAATCATAATGGGAAGACTTCGTAAGAAAATGGAAGAAGAAATTAACGTGGTTCAAGCTGGATTTAGACAAGGAAGAGGAACAAGAGATCACATTCTCAATATGCGTTTAATAATAGAGAAGTGCAGAGAATTTAATGTAAACCTATTCTCATGTTTTGTGGATTATTCAAAGGCATTTGACTGTGTACAACATCAGAAACTTTGGGAAATCATGAGGAATATGGGCTTTCCACCACATGTAATACAACTCATAAGAATGCTCTATCTAGACCAACAAGCAGCGGTTAGAATAAATGGCGAGACATCAGATTGGTTAGACATCAAGCAAGGAGTCCGCCAAGGATGTGTGCTGTCCCCCTATTTGTTTAACCTGTACGCCGAAAATATAATGAGAAATGTAAGAGATGATATAAATAGGGAGCTATATGATGCCCTAAATATCGGTGGTCTTGACATACCAGAGATTCGGTATGCTGATGATACAGTATTGCTATCCACAACACAGACTGGTATAGAAAACCTAATAGCCTAAACCCAATTGAATAGTGAAAATCACAACTTGTATCTTAACATTGCAAAAACAAGGATAATGCATACAGATAAAACCACTATGGAGAAAGAAATATATGTTAATGAGGAAAAATTGGAGGTGGTGGAAAATTTTGAATATCTTGGGTCATTGATTACCAACAACGGTGACACAATGAAAGAAATTAAACTACGACTATCAATTGCTCTTCAAAGACTAAAACAACTGAATAAATTATGGAATGGGACAGACAGAACTACAAAAATTAGATTTTTAAGAGCATGCATCTTTCCCATTGCAACATACGCCTGTGAGACCTGGACACTTACTAAACAAGCTGAACAGCGCATAAATGCCTTTGAATATAAATGTTATAGACGAGTTCTAAGAATATCTTGGGTAAATAAAAGAACAAATGCATCAATACTTCAAGAGCTGAATATTGAAGAAGGTTGGCTATTAAAAACGATAAAACAAAGACAATTGAAATATTTTGGTCACTTGAAACGTCACGAAAGTTTGGAGAGAACAATAATGGAGGGGTTTATGCCTGGGAAGAGAGGAAGAGGAAGGCCAAAGAGAAGATGGGTGCAGGATGTGGCGGATGATCTCCAGATGGGTGTATCGGACGCGGGACATCTTGTTTATGATCGAGAGGTTTTCCGGAAGGTTGTTATAGGAGCGAGGTTCAGCAAAGGACATGCTACTGAATGGATTAATGAATGAGTGGTATGTAACGGGCACATGAGGCTGTTCTTCTTTTCCTCCTTCCTTAGCAAATCGATCAGCTCTGCCGTTTCCGGGTACTCCACAGTGGGATGGTATCCACTGTGTGGTGACCTTATGCTGACTTCTAAGTTCAGAAAGTAGTGTCCTTAGTACTGGCAATTTCCCAGACGGGAGCGCCCCGAGTACTAATTTTGCACCTGTCAATAGCACCACAGGTTGTGTACCATGGCTGGTATTTAGTAATTTCTCTGTTGCTATCTTGCTTGTGTGGAGCGGCTGGCCGAGTGGCTAGAACGAATCCTTGGTAAGGCGTGAAGTTGCTTCTGTCTGGGGCAAAAAGAAAACTAACCTGCACAGTTCGCGGCGACTGCATTAGCCACGCGGCCTTAATTTCACAGGCTCAAGTCCCCCGTCATACACCGCAAGGTATTATAGGCCGTAAATGACAGCTATCTTGATTGCCTCAATTTCATCATCATAATTATTGCAGTACTTTCCTGTTGGTACTCTGGCCGTGTCCACTTATAGTATTATTTGGGTATTCTATGTACACTCCCACTCTTTCATTTCGAACATCATTTTGTGCTGACCCATCTGTGTATACTCGGATCCAGAGTTCCTGTGGGTATTCGTCATCAAGGAAGCTGAGAGTGGCTGTTCTGCGCTGTACACTGTTCGGTTCTTCCTTGTCAAATATTCCTCTCACTTTTGTCTGTATTTGTAGTGATAGACTATGTTCATCTTTCCATGAAGTTGTTTGTATAATGAACTGCATGTTCAAAAAAATTGCGGACGGCCGGTTGCTGAATTAGTTGGTTTTGCCTTATGGAGTGAAATGTGTGCAAACGCTGATTTTCTAGTGGCCTGCCGCTTCCGTCGACGATGAACTGTAATTTTAGTGATGGACTATTGTGTTGGCAGTCTGGCAGCGACCTTATGCATGCATGCCTGTGCGTGCTTTTGGTTTGTCGAGACTGCTGTCTGTTCCATTTTTCACACCGGACAGTGAGGAGCATGTTTGTGTGATATTCACTGGCACAGGAGCGGTGCATTATGAGGTGACCATTTGCCATAAAGTTGGAAGCGCGACCAACGACTATCTAATGCTGTACAGTGCCAGAACATCCCTAATCGACACAGTTATAAGTTATAAAGTTATACAGTGACCTCTTCGTCTAGGTCCTGTTGAGAGGGCTACAGGCTCGTTTTCCCAAAGCAGTCCGGGTGATAATTACATTAAAATTAAATTATGGTATCAACCCTTTCAATCAAGG
>JACEFZ010025826.1:110000-123074 GCA_014155875.1 Cepaea nemoralis
GCAAGCGCAATTGAAATACCACTACTTTGATCGTTTCTTTACTTATTCAGTCCGAGAGATTTTGTCGCAACAGACGAACAATATATCCGGCAGGCCTATTCTCGTTGGTCGCGGGATCCGCAGAGTCAGGTAGGGAGTCTGACCGCAGTACACGCTTACGTTGGTCCGGACACTTACGATTGAGAGGTGTACACAAGGGTTGCCACTTTTTTGGGACCAAAAGTATCTAAAAACGGCCCAAACAACATCCATAAATATCTAGATTTCGTTGGAAAGTATGTAGGAAAAATATCCAGATTGAGAAAGTAAGAAATTACATATGTATTGATGTGACTGCCACTCTTCCTGGCGAAAAGTTTACGGCTGTCGTCGTAATCCCGTATATTCTCGTGAGTAACGCTGGTAACTTACAGGAGTATGTGAGCCGGTCGCTCAGAAAGCAATTGCAAACTACTGAGCGTAATCTTGCCTTGTACATCAACAGCAGCTGAAAAATTCTGATGTTGACTGCACCATCCTGTAAGGGATATGCAACATTAAAAAGAAAATTGATGTGACTTACCTATAGAATCATGTCTTCATCTTCACTGATGCCTGTCTCACAAGATGCACTTTGCTTGGATGATGACTCTGGTATGCTTTAGCTGTTCCAATTTCTTTTATTACACGATCTGGGAGCTGATAAGTTGAACAGCATTTTCCTGCTCTCATCAGGCCAAGTCTTATTGTCAATATAGCATTTAAGAGATCAAGTTTCATCCTGTTTCTTAGTTTACATTTTGTATAATTCACAGTACCGAAAACTCTTTCCGCATCAGAATTTGAATGGGGTAGTATCATGGCTGTCAGCGACTTGTGCGCTGCAGCTTCTCAAGACTCCGTTACTTTCGCACTGCACGAAATAACAATTCATGACATTTGCGAAAGGAATGCAATTTATTCAGAGCCGACATTTGAATGGCTCTACGAGCGTATGTTTCATCATCATTACACAACATGAATGCATTAACGTGATGATAGATGATGCTAGCATTTCACAATCTAAATGAACAGCCCTATGTTTGCCTATGGCCTAGAAAGCTATCGCATTGGTCAAGGATACGTCTGCTCTCTCTACCGTCTCCAGTCAGTCTCTCCACACGCTACACATTGCGTGGACCAGCACGGACACTTTACTCTCCGTGCAGTAGCTATTATTGCGTGCCTGGTCTTGCCAGCACGGGGGGCTGGTGAGTTCGAGTAACCTGGCATATCACGGTTACTCGCAAGGACCAGCTACCCAATTGCTTGGGGAAAGCCCTCGCTCATTTGTACTTATCGACCTCTGGTCTGACACAAATGTGTCTCCTTGTGAGGCTATTAATAGTACTCGGTGTCTCTCCTGTCTGATGTCTCCCTACTAGACTAGTATTAACTCATTGCCCCAGTTAAGGCCTTATTGGGGATGCTGACAATGGCAGACATCGCACATTCAAAGAGCTCACAGAATGGACGGTTACCTGAGACATCTTTAAATTGTTTTACTTCACTCCAAAAAGCTTCAGTTTCTGTTTTGTTTGTCCAGTCAACCAAATTTATTTTTGTTAACTTATATTCTGCTTCCGCCACACTATTACCAGTAGCCCCTAAAAATTTAATAACTTGACAATATTTAGGTATGTCCGTTACTGGCTGAGATATGTTGTTAATAGAAAAGAGTGAAATATTTTTCAATACATCTAAATTTTCAGGAAGTCTCTGCTTCAGTTGATCGAATAATGAGACAAGAAAATCTTGACAGCGCTTCCTTAAGTTGTTCTCTTCATTTTCTGTTAACAGTCCTTTTGTTTTTAAACCATCAATTTTTGATTCGATGTAATATCCCAGGTATGGCTTGGGAGCCAAATAGCTCTCTACAGTGCAAGTGAACAAGTCAGCTTTACAAGTTGGCAATATAAGTCTTTTATCAATTGAGTGAAATAGCAAAGTGAGGTCGTCAAGAAATTTAACTTTATCAACATTTTGAAATTCAAATAGTTTATTAACTTTTTGCACTTCACTTAAAATGGGTTGTGAAAAGAGAAGGAATGCCAATTTTTTTTCATCACTGTACATTCCATATAGTATATCAGCTGTGTAGCACTTTTCATTTTGTCTTGTTATTTCGAAGTGTGTCTTCAACTCCAACCATCGGTTCACAATTACTTCATCAGCTGGTTGTATTGATAACCATCTAGTTTTGCAATATGACAGAATTTTCAGTGGTGAGGAACTATCATTTAATGATTTATATTCTGAAATACTTTCAGTATTTCAGGATCCACGCCGATGCAACGGAGTTCGTGCATTGAGCTGAGTTTCTCCAGACTCAGGTTTGAGTTGGGAGGAAAACGGAGCACTTATGGGTTAAACCGTGTGCCGTGATGTTGATCCAACGACTAAAACTTAAAAAAAAAATGCTTTATATAAATTATTATATTGCTGTTGTCTGACAGATGATTTGGAGAACCAGTTATGTGTTTCAGCAATAAGGAATTCCAAATTCCTTGGTAAACAGGCTGACTGATGAGGCATGTGATAATGCTAGCTGCAAGGAATGACACGCACATTTTATGAGGATTAAAGATGGGATATCTTCCTTCAATTTTGCATACACGCCATGGTTGATACCGACCATTACCGATGCATTATCGGTTCCAATTGCAGCCAAATTCTTTAAGTTTAAATGTTTACTGACCAAACGTTTCTTCAGTGCCCTTATGCGCCATTTTACTCATTACCGGGATGGGGGGGGGGGGGGGGGGGGGGGAGGTTGCCAGATTGTTTAGCGTTGACCCAAGTCAGTTCAAAGTTTAAATAATGGCAGTTACCATAATTTACGCGCGTCCAGACCAAACATAAAATGGGTAAATGACACCGAAACAAAAAGTAAAATCTAGAAAGTATTCAAAATATCCGACTCCAAATAAAAAGTATCTAGAATTGCATCCAGCATCCAAACGTCAGAAAACGGTATCCAGACGCCGGCAAAAACCTCTAGATCTGGATATAAAATATCTAGAATGGCAACTATGGTGTACACGCTCATACAGGTCCAGACACTTGCTTTAAGGCCCTCTGCTGCAGGATATGGCTGAACGCCTCTAAGCCAAGTCCCACGGTTGTGAGGGTCGGGCCACCACTCACCTCCTGCCCTTTGAGGTTTGACGCTGGGACGCCAGTGTCCGCAGCCTACCTTGTTCTAGACGTACTGGTTATCCTTTCCTCTGGAGTAAATAGCTTGGGGCTAGGACAAAATCTGAATCGCAGGCTGTAAAACCAATGCAGCAGGATAAAAAGAATAATATAAACCTCAAGCTACGGCTTGCAACCTAGAACGTAAGAACCATGTGTCCAGGATTTTCCACTGACTTGACAAATATTGACGATGTGAGAAAAACGGCTGTGATTGATGCTGAACTCAATCGTCTTAACATTGATATTGCTGGCCTGCAGGAAACTGGCTTCGCTGAGGAAGGGTCACTCAGGGAAAACAATTATACCTTTTTTTTTGGAAGGGTAGAGGGCAGGCAGAAAAAAGGCAACATGGTGTGGGCTTTGCAGTGAAGAATTCGCTACTGGGAATGATTGATATCCCAGCAGGAGGTAATGAAAGATTATTATCCCTGCGCTTGGCAACCTCTTGTGGATTTTCCACCATTATCACTGCATATGCACCGACACTCGCTTCCTCTGATGAAGTGAAGGATAGTTCTATGAGCAGCTAGAATCTGTGATCAAAGCAGTTCCAAAATCCGACTACATTTATATGCTTGGTGATTTCAATGCTCGTGTGGGCAAGGACTCGAGTTCATGGCCAGTGTTCCTTGGAAAATACAACATCGGTCGCATGAATGATAATGGGCAAAGGCTGCTGGAGCATTGCACTAGAAATGACCTATGTATTACAAACTCCTTATTTAAAACAAAAGAGATGCATAAGGTCACATGGAAACATCCAAGATTCGGCCATTGGCATCAGCTGGATTTCATTATCACACGGAGACAACATCTGAACCATACATCATTAACTCGAAGTTACCACAGTGCTGACTGTGATACAGATCATTCTTTGGTTGTTGCAAGGGTTAGACTGAGACCAAAGAGAATCTACACAGCTAAACACAAATCTAGCCCCAGGATTAATATTATTAACACTCACGATCCTGGAAAGTGCTTTGAATTTCAACAGCAACTTGAAGACGCTTTCACTGATACATCAGAAAATTGTATAGTAAATGATAAATGGAGTAAACTTAAGGAAACTATTTATAAAACAGCGGTAGGGGTTTACGGCACTGTGGATCATAAGAGGCAGGACTGGTTTGCGGCAAACAGCCAGATACTGCAGCCCTTGATTGATAAAAAGAAGATAGCTCTCTTAAGAAACAAGTAAAGGCCAACGCGTAACACTCTGAGTGAGCTGAAGCAAGCAAGGAAGGATGTGCAAAAGGCTGCCAGGCAGTGTGCGAATGACTATTGGATCAAGTTATGTGAGTCCATTCAAATCGCAAGTGATAAGGGAAACATTAGAAGCATGTATGAAGGGATAAAGAAAGCCTGTGGTCCAATGATCAAAAGAAGTGCACCGCTGAAAACCTTGACTGGAGAAATCATCACTGATAAGAAACAGCAGATGGATAGATGGGTAGAGCACTATTTAGAGCTTTACTCAAGTGAGACCAAGCTAGCGGATGATGCCCTCAACGCCATAGAGACCCTGCCAACTCTTGACCACCTGGACACACTTCCCACCATAACAGAAGTTAAGTGTGCTATAAATGAACTTGCGCCTGGCAAGGCTCCAGGTAAGGATGGGATTCCAATAGAGGTAATCAGGAGTGGGCAAGACACACTCACTCTACAGATCCACCAGCTAATAGAGCTATGCTGGCGAGAAGGACAAGTTCCACAGGATTTCAAAGATTCAAAAATCATAACGCTGTACAAGAACAAGGGCGATCTGTAACAACTATAGGGGTATCTCACTTCTGTGTATTGTTGGGAAAGTATTTGCCAGAATTGTTCTGCGCAGACTTCGTCCTGGGAGATCAAGTCTACCCCGAATCACAGTGCGGCTTCCGTCAGAACCAGTCTACCATTGATATGATATTCTCATTGCGACAGATGCAAGAAAAAATGCCGGGAACAAAATCAGCCACTGTTTATTGCCTTCATCGACCTCACAAAGGCATTCGATTTGGTCAGTCGTGAGGGTCAGTTCAAAGCACTAACGAAGATTGGCTGCCCACCAACTCTTCTGTCCATTGTGGAATCGTTCCACACAGGCATGAAGGGTATAATCAAGTTTGATGGCTCAACTTCAGAAGAGTTAGAAATCAAGAGTGGAGTTAAGCAAGGTTGTGTACTATCCCACACCTTCTTTGGGATATACTTTTCACTTCTACTGAAATATGCCTTTCGTGATCAGGATGACGGGATATACATTCACTCACGCTCAGATGGTGGCCTCTATAATGCTCAGAGATTGAAGGCCAAGACCAAAATTAGCAGGGTACTAATCAGAGATTTGTTTTTTGCGGATGATGCTGCGATTACGACCCACTCTGAGGAAGAATTACAACATCTACTATCTGCATTCTCCAATGCTTGTTCTGAATTTGGTTTAACAATTAGTAGTGTAAGTGGGGCTCCATCCAGTCCTTTTGTGGTGGTGGTGGAAATCGATATTCCACCACAAAGGGCGATAACTCTTCAGGTATTTTAAGTAGGTGGTCAGAGGCGGTCTGGTCTAGTCACTCATCATAGGTGGCGTGCGTGGTCAAGTAATTATAGTGTACAACATAAAAAAATACAACATAAAACATCAATAAAGAAAACAAACGACTCAAGTAAGGTATATAATAATTTTATTAAATCATATATAGACAAACAATACATATTAAATAAGTAATGGCATAGTCGAGATATTATCACTATCAACCTTTCTTTTTATATAGAGATATGACAGTGAATTACGATGTTGTGTGTATGTATATACAGAAGAGTCTTGTGTTTTGAAGCCTATATTGGTTCCCCCACTCGGTGTTTGTGTGTTTAATACTTCCAAAAATGTGTCTTTGTTTAGATGCGTGTTGTGGTTTTTGGTCAGACCTTTGGTACTGATTTTATCATAATCACCGACACAAATATACGTCTTACTACACAACGAGACCATCCCCTTCCCTTCGTACTCTAGTTTGAAAAGCCCGGGGGTTCTCTTTTCATAGGCTTTGATAGTCTGGCAATCCTGACAGGTATCAGTACTAGGGGTAATTCTATGAACAGGGCAGGTTTCAGATGGGAACCAGTGATTATAGACTCTGTCATATTCTTGTCGTAGGTGTGGTCTAACCACCTCAGAGAGTGAGGCGGCGCTAAGGGCCAAATAGAGAGAGTCAGTGTCCATTTCAGTGAGTTGGTAGTCTTCTTTAGCGATAAATTTGTCGAGAAAGTCGTAATAGAAAGCTAGCATGCGCAACTTGGCATACTGGTAGACAAAGAACCCAATCTGTAGAGGTAGATCCCAGACAGTTTTCTTTTTTAGGGTTTCTACTTCGAAAAGATCGTCTGTAACAGCAGTCATGCTTTTGAACCTGGGGTTATTGATTAGTTTGGTAGTGTCTTTTCCCTGACAGTAGGAGACATCAGTATGTTTGGCCTTATTGGTAAGTGTTTTCCCGTAAGCGGCGTTACCTAACAACTTCATTGTGTCGGCTGTAATAGACTCGGCCGGATTTTTGTCCCCTTGACGACGGGCATTAGAGACTGCTTCCCCAAATTGTTTAAAACAACTAACCGGTCGATATTCTATTGTCTGGTAGATGTGGGTAACGACCAACCCATGCGCTAGATACCACTTTAAAAGAGGGGTGGCTAATAATATTTTCTTCCCGAAATAACTACCGATTAATGTCCGTCGTGGGGTACTCAGTAGTTTATTTTTTATGGCATATTCTTGCATAAACTCCCCAATATCATCTCTCGACACCTCCGTGTTCTTGAAAATAGGGGGCATTTCGGCAAAGGCCTCTTTTAAATCAGTCGGGGTCTCTATATCGCACTCAACCAACCCGAAAAATGTATCACTTTTTACAGCGTCGATGATCTGGTTTTCACTCAACGATCCCCAAGGAAGTTCTGATGGTGGAAACGTTTCCCGCAAGAAACACTTGATGGTTGCGTTTGACCTCTTTAATCTCTGCCACTCACATTCCCAAATAACCTTAACGGTCACCCCAACAGTTTTTTCTAGATACTCGTGGATGTCACACGTGTTCTGGTATAGTTCGACTAACGGTTTTTTATTGACGGGATTAATCGTTTTCCCAGCAGTTAGACGGCAAGAGGGGTGCCCGTGGAACAAACACCCATGGAATTGATAAGCTGTCGTATTCTTTTTATCCCACCCATCTACGCGAATATGTCGGTCGCCGAGCTGCATCTCGTGACTATTGAATTGGGTTTTTAAATCTATGTTGTTGTTGTGTGACACCCAGGTTAACCACTCTCGACTCTGACGTGTGTATTTGTGTAATCTGTGTGCTCTAAACCCATCCTCGCGGCTTCGATATATGGGGAAGTCTGATGGCATCTCTTTCATAAGAGACCAAAGGTATAAGGCATTCGCATCAAATCCTTTAATGCTTTTTACCATCTTATTACCCCTGATACGGGTCTCATTGACTTGATGATAGCGATGGAAAATGATACTCGGTCCACCCACGACGTTATCTCGTAACAACTTGTGCACCTTCTCCTCCTTCTTCGAAAACAAAACAAAAGAAACATCTTTATTCATAGTGTTGAATAAGTACTGTAAAGTAATGCCGGGGACGGAGATGGCTTGCTTGCACATGTCTATATTTAAACCGGCATAAAAGGCTACTTGTTTTTCCAGGGCTTGTAGAAAAGGAGACACGTCTTTGATGTTGTACCAAATTAGAAAGTCCCGCAAGGTAGTCATTTTATTATCGGTCCACGCTTTCTGACAAACGGCGTATTCTGCTTCGGAAATGTTACGGTTTTTAAGTTTTGAGAAAAACGCTGCATGCGGTGGTAGGGCTGTCTCATTTAGCTTACTGAGGTCGGTCAGATACTCATAGCACAGAAATCCCTTTGTCTCTTTTATCCCAAACGAGGCTAAATATTGCGCGTAACTTACGCCCGGGACCAGAAAGTTGGAGACGTCGAGGAATTTCAGTCTTTCTGTCGCTATGCACATAAAATTATTATTTCTCTTGACTATAAACTTGAAGGGTTAGCCCCCGATCAAGGAAATACCGTACCAAAAAAGGGTTTCAAAGGTTAGTGTCATATTTACCGCTATTCATTCCAACAGGGGGAGCCCCATCAGAAAACCTTCGACCCTCTCATTTAAATTTTTGGGTGGCACCTAATTTATCAAAGACTGACTCGAATTTTTTGAGTAAAAGCTCATATGATTTAGCAGCTATGTCTGGAGATAGTCCAACTTTTCTTTTACGAGGCCCTGGGGATCACCGGTGGTGATGAAACATTTAGGGGTGTCGAACCCAGGGACATTAGAGGCGACCGCACGGGGAGAGGGGGACGTGTCTGGCCATGAAGGTCGTCGATTTTGAAGCAGCCGGAAAATTTTTCATTAGAGAAGAAAGATTCCAATCGTAGCACGCTCTGAAAGGGAAAATAAATTTTTTTCTACGTAAAACCCGTGGTCACGGAGCAAATCCAAGATCGTTTCGGTCGGCCGAAAAACCCCCGCCTTTATACGTTTCAATAGTGGCTATGCCTTTGCACCTAAGTTCGTGGGGTGTCAATCGTTTGTACATTTTAAACAACTTACCGCATTTCCCACAAGAAAAACACCGAGGGGCCTTTGGCCACATAAACAATATACATGAAATGGTTTTAGCAGAAGAAGATTACTATATCTGGATGTGTACTAGTGCTTCTAATTTTCGGAACCAGATATTCCTCCTCTGTAAAGGCAAACACTTTGATTTGTATTTTAAAGCTTTCTTCCAGGGCAGGTAAATCAACTAAACTAACACCAGAAAAAGGGTGTGGGCGTCCAACTCTTTATAACACAGCCATTTGGTGAACAGTCTTCGTGTATCTTTTCTAACATCCCTAACATCTTTTCCTTGTGATTTAAACACAGATATACAGCGGAATATACACAAATTATCTGTGTACGCCCTACCGTTTTTTCGGTTTGAAGGTATTAATAAATTTTTTTTGTGTAATATGATTTGGAATATTAGTAATACAACAACCCAAAAGGGAATTCTATCAACTTGTAAATGTAAAAAGTTATACTGGGAATTGTTTCTACGTAGTATTTCGTATCTGGTTGGGTTAATGTCGCTGAATTGACCAAATCAACAGCATTCACCCTTTGGGCACAAAAGGGCCCCGAAATCAGACCTATTGGAACTAAAAAAGGGGGTAGGGAACAAGGAAGAGTTATTGGAACTGGCATGGGATAATCGTAGGGCTTGGTCTCTCGAGTCTTAGTATTGTGTGCAGATGGCGATTATTTTTAAGCGGGAGTTTTTAACATTAAAAAGTCGGAATAAACGAGAACTCCAATCTGTCGGCATGTCAGTGTCTGGTCGGTTAAAAAATGTCCATTCACACAGATACCGACCGTGTCGTATGTGTGATCTAATCGTATTCCAGTGCTCGTTATACACAGCCCAACATCCGAGGGTAAATTTTTTTAATGACAAATATTCAGTAGTTTGTTTAAAACCAGAGGTTCCCGCCGTTCGTTGCCAGCCGGACCGTGATGATATTGAGTATTTTTAGTAGGCGACATGTGATCGGCCGACAGGGCAATTTGGGGTTAGTAACTGTTTATCTGTGGGCGGCGACACGTGATCGCCTGCGCCCCCCGACAATATCTGTGAAGCGCCCCTCACTGTGGGAGTAGGCGATAGTTTCTCTTCTGTTGGGAACACGCTTTTTGTTGATGATGATGCGTCACTCGGCGTGGTACTGATAAGCGTTTAAAAAAAGAAGTTATGCTTTCAAAGTCACTCCCTTTTGGTACAGATACTTGTTGCATATTGTTAGTAGGCGATACATCATCGGCTGTGCACCCCAAAAAGGGATCTGTTTTTCCGCCCCTCACGTGGTAGTAGGGGCAAATGATCGGCTGTGCCACCCCACAGGGCACCTGGGTTTGTAATGTTCATCGGTGGCGGCGAAAATGATCGGCTGTGCCACCCGACAAGGTATCTGATGCTGGTCAGGGCAACATGTTGATTTTATGCTGCTGCGTCATCGGTAAGGGACCAGATGATTGTTGCTTATTGTTGAGCGGTGACAGTTTCGGCCCACAGGGGGCTTTGGGGTTAGTAACTGTTCACGGTGGTTTGGGGAAACACGATCGCCATCTGACAGGGCACGGATGTTGATAACGTCTGCCCGCTAAGGCTGGCGGAGGGATGCTGCTGTTGTATTGATGTGGTAGTTGACGGTATTTTAGTGTCTGTAATCGCCGACGCTCTGTCATTCGAGACTTGTTGTTTGGTTGACTTCTGACGTTTAGCAGTAGATTGTTCGTCTGTATTCGGTTCTCGTCGCCGCTTGCGACTTGTGGATTGTTGATTATTAGCAGCACTAGATGATGGTTGAGTGGTCGACACGGCACTGGATATGATTTATGTTCGGTCTTTACGTGTCTCTGTAAGGCGTCTTTGCGAGTGTACATCCCATCACAAAAAACATGTAAACTGTTGTGTCGAATGAGTAGTTGTACGAGTCGTAATAAAGCATCAAACGTGTGAAGGTTTTATTACAGAGATTTCATCCGTGCCTTGCGTAGCTGACATTCTCTGATAAAATGGCCGACCCTTGGAATGTTATCCAGCAGGATGAAGTTTTTGAGATGACGCAATTATTAGCTGGGTTGATTCGTCAACAGCAACGTTGTTTGAGTCTGTTGTGGCAATATACCAAGTGATCAAGATATCATACCTTTGAGAAATCGCAGACGAATTTTTTTCTGATGCCCGCGTAACTTTGGGCCCGGGTAATAATTTTAATGTCTTTTAGCAGATATAGAAGCAAAATCTCGTTGATTCGTTGTATAAATTTTGACGACATGTCGAGAAAATTGTCACCAGTTTCGGCAGAAGACAAGTAGCTTTCTGTATCAGAAGGCACGATTGTTAACGTCCGAAGAATTACAAAACATGTTGAAATTATTACCGTTTAATAAAAAATACATCCTTTCCCCGTTTAATGCCAGAACTCAAATGACTTCACATGCGTTGCATGAATAATTGTCGTGATTGTTTTTCGTATATTTGAAACAAGCAAGTTGTCATTTGAATCAACCAATCAGATGTCGGGAAAATAAGTAGCCACATTGCTTTACCCCACTGTCAAGGGGGGGGGCGAACTGTCAAAAAGGGGGGTTTGGGCTGGGACATTTTACTCGAGTATAGATTCAAATCACGCAGAAAGAACCACGACTTTTCATCGACTATACATTAGCTACTAAATCTTTGTCATTGTCTGCCACCATAATTACGACCTAGGTACTTTTTGTCAACTCGTAATTGCATCTTTTCGTACGTTTTTTTATCTCCGGGAGGGAAAAAATAATTTGGGTTTTAGCAGTGCACCCGTTCTGTAAGTATGCTGTCCTTACTTCAAACAGTTTTTGCTGCCCGGGGTAATTTCCCGGGAAGATGTTAAATTTTTTTTAGAGAACATCACCTGAAATTATAAAAATGTCTCTTCGAAACATAATTATTGTTACCCGAGGACGATAATTTAACGTCTTTAGCTTAGTGTCAGTTTTGCGTGAGTCATATATTTTTTTAAAAGATTTCTAAGTCTTCAGCTTAGTGTCATTTTGTGTGAGTCATGTTCTTTTTTTTACTAGAAAAAATCACCTGCCCGTTTGGTCAGACAAAAAACATTGCTACAAACCCACAAAACATTTCTACAAAACCCCCAAACATTATACGGAAAGACATTCTTTAATATAAAAAAAAAAAATTGCTACAAACCCCCAAAAAAACATTATACGGAAAGACATTATTTTTAAAACAACACAATTTTCAAAGAATTTCTACAAAAAAGACGCGGGTTTCTTTTTTTTAAAAAAACCCCGGGTTTACCAAACGGAACAACAATGTCAAAAACACGAAACCATACTAGTTCAATAAATTTTCCCACATTCTCTTTTATTCACAACGCAACAACACAAGGGCGAACAACACCCCGTTTTTATCGATTGAAATTACACCGAAAACGAAAACGACGTATTTATTTGTCTGTGTGTTGGTAGTTTTTTTTCTAGCGAGTGGGAAAAGATTTAACAGAAAAATATTTTTTTATTAATTCACCAGACGCAAGAAATATAGAATCACAGAAGTGCCTCAAAGACGCGACGGTTAAAACAATTTTGTTCTTTGTATAAAACCCGGGGTCTGTGGCTGGGGTTATAACACTTTTTCTCTGTAACCCATTTTTCACGCAGGGCTCGTAGCGGGGTGAGAGCGAGGCGGTTCGACCCCCGTCGTGACTGGGGAACTGAGCCGGGAAAGCAATGGCAAACACTGAGGAACCCTTTCCCAAACGGAACATGCAGTAAGTTCTGTCAAGGCTAGGCAAAGACATCTTAGCGGCGAAAACCCTCGCGGGGGGAAATGGCATTGCAGGGTGCCTCCTAAGCGATCATTTTCTACAAACCGGGGGGAACCTTTAAAAACGGCTTAATCATACGGTGGCGCCCTGGCAAAAAAGGTAAATTGTCGGGGGACTAATCAAAAATAGCGGGCGGCGAGTCAACCCGGGTTTGTGGCCCGGATTGTTGGAAAAACCCTTTTTCTTGTTTGATTTGGCCGACACGAGGGAAAACCGTTTTTTTCACGCTTCCTGACCCTTTCCCGCCATGGTAGACCCGATTCCGGGGTTTTGGTCTTGGGGGCTCCTTACGAGAATATGAAAGGAGTGCAGTTTAAGAAGGACCTGATATGGACAAATGGCCGGCATAGACGTCGGCTGGGAATAGGATCTAAGGCCCAGACAGAATTAAAAACAAACAACTAAGGG
>JACEFZ010025827.1:0-92500 GCA_014155875.1 Cepaea nemoralis
CAGATGAAATCAAACGTAAACGTGAAACTCTACAAAACCCGTTGGAGGAAAGCGTTGACCAAACACTTGGTTGAACATCAAGAATACAATTCAAACTACCGCAGAAGAATGTCTCGGTGTGTTAACCACTCATAGAAAGAACAGATGGTTCAATCAAAAATGTGAAGAAGCAGTCATTAGGAAAAAGAATGCCAGACAGCTATGGCTAAATGACATCAACAACATCCAAAAGGAAGAGCAGTATAGATCTGAATGTAAAGAGGCTACAAAAATAGCTCGGCAGCAGAAGCGAGAATATATGAGCAATATAACCAAAGATATGGAAACTAATCACCAGAAAAACTAATCCAGAAAGTTTTTTTTAAAGAACTGAAGTCAATGAAACGAGGGCACCAACACAACACATATGGTTTAAAAGACAAAAATGGGAATATGATAAATACCAATGAGGAAATGTGCAACACATGGAAAGAATACTTTGTTGAATTACTAAATTGTAAAGCTCCAAGTAACACTTTCCCACAGGAAGAGGTTCTAACGTGTGAACCACAAATTGAAGAGCCTACTTTTGAAGAAATTCTATATGTAATAACACGACTAAAAAACAATAAGGCAACTGGGCTGATGGAATTGCTGCTGAATTTATAAAGGCAGGTGGCCATGCATTACATCTAAAGCTATACGAACTAATAATAAAAAATCTGGAGGACAGAAGAATTACCCCATGACTGGAAAGAGTCATTATTGATACCTATCTTTAAGAAAGGAAACAAGTTCCAATGTGGAAATTATAGAGGAATATCACTACTGTCCACAAGCTATAAGATACTATCCGCAGGTATTACTAAATAGACTAAAACCATATTCAGAAGACATATTGGGTGACTACCAGGTGGGTTTCAAACACAGATCAACAATAGATCAGATATTTATCTTACGACAAATTGCCGAGAAACATTGGGAATATAAAAGAGATCTCCATAACATTTTTGTGGATTTTAAAAAGGCTTATGATAGTGTCCATAGGAATAGTCTATGGAATGCTATGCAGGAATTTGGAATACCAAGGAAGTTAATCAACATGACCAGACTATGCATGGAAGATACTTATAATATAGTAACATATAAAGGCAGGAAATCAGACTCTTTCCAAATAACATCTGGCTTGAAACAGGGTGATGCACTATCGCCACTCCTTTTCAATCTGGCTCTAGAGAAAGTTGTAAGGAAGGTAAAGGAGGAATATGCTATTGGAGGAACACCCAGACTGCTTGGTTACGCAGATGATATAGATATATTAGGGGAAAATGAACAAAACACATTGGAAATACTGACTCATTTAAAGGAAAAGCTCAACAAATGGGGCTGGTTATCAACCAAGATAATACAGAATATATGGTAATTTCAAGAGAAGGAACGGCTAAAAACTCTAGCCACATACAAATAGATAATATGACCATTAAAAGAACGGAAACATACAAATACCTGGGTACAATCTTCAACTGCTCCAACATAATAAGGGAAGAAATACAAGCTAGAATCAACTCTGGAAATAAGATATACTATGCATTACAACATCTGCTAAAATCAAATGCACTATCTCGTAACACCAAGATCACAATCTACAAAACACTGATCAGACCAGTTGTGCTGTATGGCTCTGAAACCTGGAGTACAACGAAAGGAGACGAAGCCTTGTTACAAACCTTTGAGAACAAAGTCTTAAGACGCATCGTTGGGCCCGTTAGGGATACACAAAGTGGAGAGTGGAAAAGAAGAAGCAACAAAGACATTTATGATCTGTTTAAGTCCCCGCTAATCACTGGTATCATGAAGGCTAAGACTGCAATGGCTGGGGCATATAGAAAGAATGGAAGATAATAGGGAAACAAAACTCGCTTACACTCCAGAAATAAATGACCAAGAAGACGGTGGAGAGATAATATATATACAGACCTACAAGCACTTGGAATCAACGACTGGCAAGAGAGGGTCAACCAGAGAGACGAATGGAGACAACAATGAGCATGTTAGCAAAAAGAGTCTGGGAGAACAGGAAATATACTGCCAAACCAAAAGTCCTCGTCTACCATGCCTATGTCCTTATTACTCTTCTTTATGGCAGTGAAACCTGGACAACTTACTCACACCAAGAGAAACGTTTAAACAGTTTTCATATGCGGTGTCTGCGAAGAATACTTGGTATTAAGTGGCAAGGCAAAATCACAAATACTGAAGTATTGGAAAGATCAGGTTGTGTGACGGTGTGTTCCATGCTCAGTCTTCGTAGACTTAGATGGATAGGACATGTTAGGAGGATGGATGATGGTAGAATACCAAATGACATCTTTTTTGGTGAATTACAGATGGGTGAGGAGCGGCTGGCCGAGTGGCTAGAACCGCGGACTCTCCTTAGGGAGAACCGGGTTCGATCCCTCAGTAAGGTGTGGGATTTTTTTCTGTCGGGGGCAAAAAGTTCGCGGCGACTGCACTAGCCAGGCGGCCTTTATTCCTTAGGCTCAAAGACCCCTCTGCCATACACCGCAAGGTGCTATATTGGCAGTAAATGACAGTTTGGCAGTTTTACAGATGGGTAGGAGATCTCAGGGTCGGCCTCTACTACGATACAAAGATGTGTGTAAGCGGAACATGATTGATACAGGCATTGATAATGCACATTGGGAGCAATTCGCCGCTGAACGTTTTGCATGGAGGGCAACTATCTGAAATGGAATAAAGACATAGGAGAAAATGATTTCAGATAAAGCACACACAGAGCGTGAGAGACGTAAGATGGTGCATTATGGTGGAAATGACCATGTTTTCACATGCATCCACTGTGGACAAACATTTGCAGCGCGAATTGGCCTTATCAGCCACACTCGCCGCCGTCATGGGTCGTAGTTATTAAGCCTTTTTGAAGCACAATGTACCAAACAATCGTCTGTCAATCTGTCAAGACGGAAAGGCGCCAACGTATATATATATATATATATATATATATATATATATATATATATATATATATATATATATATATATATATATATATATATATATATATATATATATATATATATATATATATATATATATATATATAAGCGTGATATGTAGTATGTTCATGTGTGTGAGCGTGAGTAGTGTGTGTGTGTGTGTGTGTGTGTGTGTGTGTGTGTGTGTGTGTGTGTGTAGTTTGTTATCTTGGATGTCTTGTTGCAATGTTTGTGTTTGGAAAGGTTTAGTTTTGACACGAGAAACTTCGATCTGCTTGAATGAAACATGTCATAGTTCTCCGCTGGTATCTGATAGTGATGTCCGAATGGACATAGGCAGGTCTGCGGATACTTCGACTGTTGATGCCCCAGTGAAAACCCTCTTTTATAAACTAGTGTCCAAAGACAAGCAAGACGAAATTAGGACAAAAATGTGAGTGCCGCCCCTATTGACACAAATCAGTCCCCAAGGAGGGATGATGTACTACGATCACTCAATCAATTAGCATTGCTAACTAGCAGCCTGTATGACTGTAACAACTACAGGTTCGATGAGAAAGGTGGATTGCCAGTGAATTGTAAACGTGCAAGATGTCACAATCAGGTTACAACCCTAATGAGCTCATGTCTCACTGTCAACTGTGAAGCCGTGCTTTCAACAAAATGCTATTTCCTCCTTCAGTTACTAATTCAATGACTTTACAAGCACCGCCAATCGGCAAATGGTATTTAAATGAGACGGTTGATAATGAACACAAATGATCTCAGTTGCCATCAATCAATTCTGCTGGGTCTTGCCTGCGCATGTGTCAGTAACTACAAGTCATCCGGTCATACATAATGTATCGACATAATTGGTGTAGTTCAATCCATCGCTGCTGGGTGCAAGAGGAAAATTGTCTCTACATATTTGTGGTGTGCACTTACGATCCTCCCGCTATATCAGGGGTGGGCAAACTACGGCCCGCCATCTGATTTTATGCGGCCCGCGAGAGCATTTAGAAATACACAATTTTTACTTCCTTTATAAGTTATTTTGTTGAATTTTATAGAAATTCATGTACCGTTATGATTGTTTTAACATTTTGATAAAATTTCTTTCTAATTATCTGTTTTTGTAAACAGTCCTTGACCTTCGTAATGTAATGCTTCTTATTCTTCTTTCGTTCGCCTTAAATATGTCTATAACTGCAATGTTGGCTCTTGTATGAATTTAACTGTCCTTTTAGTTCACTCAGCAGTCCATAGAGTTTATCTTCCACTGTCGTCTCTCTAGGCCAGAAGGTTTGCCTAGACTATGTTGTAATTTGGGCAGTCTTTGAGTATGTGCTCTGCTGTCTGCGACGCCAATCCACATGCGCACATGGCTGATTCACCAATCTTGAATCGTGTATACATGTGGTTGCGTAATCTATTGTGTCCTGTTCTGAGGCGCAGAGTTGAGTTGATGTGAGTTAAGAACCGACATCACTGCACTCAGGACATTCCCAATAGTGCTCCGTCCCCTCGTTCAACAGCCAGCGAAGAATCATACTATTAATCGTTCCCACCGCTATCTGATTAAAAGTTCTCCTGGTCTTCCCTCTCAGTTTTGAGATTCTTCCAGAACCCCTGCCGATCCCCCGCAATCTCATTCTTTCCACATATGGGTTCTCAGTCTGTTCCTTCGCCTTCTCCACCTGATCCCACAAGCGCTCGACCACCCCCCCCCTCCCCTTGTCCATAAGCAAACTACCACCAAGAGGTGCATTCCCCGCTAGCCTATCAGCCTGTTCATTCCCCCGTACCCCCGCATGGCCAAGGCAAAATATCCATACGATTCTCACAATCTGTGACCTCTGTGAGGCGCAGAATAATGACTTGTTCTGGTCTGTCCATAACATGGTAATCGTCTTGAACAGGTTGTGGTGGCCTTCTGGCTGATTTGATCATTCTTTTCTTTTGGTGGTATGTAACTGGCACATCAGGCTGTTCTTCTTTTACTCCTTCCTTAGCCAATCGATCAGTTCTGTCGTTTCCGGGTACTCCACAGTGGGATGATATCCACTGTATGTGACCTTATGCTGTCTGCTAAGTTCAGAAAGTAGTGTCCTTAGTACTGGCAATTTCCCAGACATCATTTCGTTTTCGTTGAGGTGAGTTTCTTGCAAGCAACATACGCTTACCTTTTCTAGTTCTATTTGTTGTTGTTGTTGTTGTTGTTGTTGCTGACTCTCTCCGCATTCCAGTGCATTAGTTTTAGTCTTTGTTTGGTATGGCCAGACGCTCTATTCTCGGGTCCTCTGGCTCCACAGGACATCTGAGAAGGACCTCCAGTATCTGTAGTTTGACCCATTTCGAAGCATAGGACCCGGCACTGCACCTGCATGGGGGTCCAAAGCAGGGCGAGCACCATAACATTTAACAGTAGTCAACATATTTTGTTACATGTGATTGCGTGGCATCCTGATTTCTGTGGTGCGCCTCTCTGTCTTCACCACCTTTCCTTTGCTAGAGCAGACTGTGGTCTTACTCGAGTTTAGGGGTGTAGGCACGCAAACAAATGTCTGCGCATGCATGTACGTGCATACACATCTAGAGCGTTCTGGTTATTTATCGGCACCAATGACTCTCCGCGGCCCCTTCCCCTGTTAGTTAAAATAGTTCCGCCACGAAAAGACCAGCATTTGGACTTATGCTGCATAGGTGATGCATGCACGAGCCATTGGGGTATTTATGCAAGGCTGGGCGCTCAACACAATCCCGCCCCCGGCTACATACAGCAATATTTAGAACCATGTAATGCTAAAATGCGAATCTATCGATTTTCATATATAGAAATGTTTATTGACATGTAAAAATTGAATAAGGATGATTTTTATGAAAAACAGATATTTCTCCGGTGAATAAAATGATTTATTGTGCAAGAAAATATTACATTTAAAAGTTTTTTGCTGTTATAAATTATTTCCACATTTAAAATATTCAAATTAATTTATTTGTTGCAGTAGTCTTGATGCCGGTCTCTCTGGCTGTGTGGTTACAACACTTTCTCTCTGTAATCCCGTTTATCACGCAGAGTCTCGTAGCGGAGCGAGATCTGAGGCGGTTCGACCCCCGCTCGTGACTTGCGGGATACTGAGCCGGCCGCTCAGAAAGCAAAGGCAAACTACTGAGCGTAATCTTACCAAGAGATCAACATACAGCTGAAAGATGCTGGTGTTGACAGCTAAGTCCTGTAAAGGATATGCTAAAAAAAAAAAAAAAAAGTAGTCTTGATACATTTCTGAAATGTATTATGAGTTACTACTTGTTTTCCGAATATTTTATTTTCACACACAGCAGGAAGTCGGTTTGTTTCATTTCCGTTTTAAAGTTTTGTACAATTTTAACTGTTCGAATTTTATTGAAACAATGAGTGTCAATAACAAACGTAAGATTGAAAATGAATGCCGTGGTTTTAATGATGAATGGACAACTAAGTTGGTAGCAAATCAGTTTGCTTGTTGTGTCGTGAGTCAGTGGCTGTCTTCAAGGAGTACAATTTAGAAAGACATTATCAAACAAAAAAAATATTATGATTTCGGATACAATTTACCAACCGAAGGGAGGGAATGGAAATGCTTGGAGTTGGTGAAACATTTGGAGAAACAGCAAACTGTTTCCACTAAACAGTCTTCAATTCAAGATGCTGCAACTGAAGCTAGTCTTCTGCTGTCACACAGAATTGTAAAACAGAACAAGCCATTTTCTGATGGCGAGTTCATCAAGGAATGTTTGCTAGATGCAGAAAACATTAGGTGTCCAAAACAAACAAAAAACAGTTTTGACAACATTACTTTATCAAGGAGAACTGTGGCTATACGTGTTGACAAGATAAGTGACAATTTGATGCATAAACTTCGAGATGCAAGTTATTAATTTTTCTGGTACTCTCTTGCATTGGATGAGAGTACCGATGTACTTGGTACTGCCCAATTATTGATATTTATACGTGGAATAAACACTTCTTTCAAACTCACTGAAGAGTTACTGATTGTTGAGTCACTCAAAGACACAACCACAGGCCATGATATATTCAATCCTGTTACTAACTGTATTGAAAGAACTGGGTTGGTTTGGAACCAGATGGCAAGTGTTACAACTGACGGAGCTCGTGCTTTGACTGGGGAAAATGTAGGTCTGGTAAAATTGATAAGTGATAAGATTAAAGCAGAATATCCAGATCACTCATTAATACTACTTCACTGTGTGATTCATCAAGAAAGTCTGTGTAAAACTGTTTTGAATATCAAGCATATTATTGACCCAGTTGTCAGTGTCATCAACCCCATCAGATCAAGAGGGCTTAATCACAGACAGTTCAAGGCATTATTTGACGATTTGGAAACTGAACATTCCGATGTCCTGTACCACACCAGTGTTCGATGGCTGAGTCTCGGCAAGGTGTTGAGGCGAGTGTGGGAACTCAGAGAAGAAATAGTGATGTTCCTAGTGATGAAGGGCATTGAATGTGACTTTAATTCCAATTCCAATTCCAATTTTCAAAACAAAAATTCCAAATTCGGCCTCGTTCAACCTGCTTCATCAGCTGTGGTTATTGTTGAGGTCCGTGGTTTTGTGGGTTTATTCACCCTAATTCTTGTCTTGTGAGTCCTATCTCGGACTGGTTATTATCGTTTGTGTCTGTGACGTCAGCTGGGGGGATCGGTCGGAGTGACTTTAATACTAATATTGTCAATAAATAGTGGAAGTTAGACTTTATGTTTGCCATTGAAATTATGGAAAAGTTAAATGAACTGAATGTCAAACTCCAGGGCCATGGTGTGTTTGCACATGAATTGTATGTACATATAAAATCATTTCAGGCAAAACTCTCACTGTTCACCAGACAAGCAAGTGAAAAAAGATTTTGTCACTTCCCTTTACTGAAACAAGAAACCATTTCTGGTGACATGACTGAAAAGTACAAAGCCCAATTAGATGCATTTATTGAAGAATTTGGATGGTTATTCCAAGATTTCAAGAACTCAGATCATGGCCTGAAAGAGAAATTCAAGTCAGATGGTTTGCTTGATTTCTATGGATCTCTATCTCAAGAATCATTTCCCAACTTGAAAAACTTTGCAGCTAAACTGTTATCATTGTTTGGATCAACATACATTTGCGAACAACCATTCTCTTGCTTGAAGATCAACAAATCTAAGAATAGGTCTTTATTGTCGAACTGCAAGTTGCATGTTGTCATGAGAATTTCAACAAGTAAACTTGCACCAGATTTCAAGAATATTGTCAAAAAGTGCAAGCGGTTACATACATCTCATTAGAAATCAACAATTATAGTGACAATGTAGTCGGTTTGTGTCTAAATTAAAACCATTGATAGATAATAAAGAATATTTGTTATAATAACAAGTTGTAAAAATCTTGTTAACAAATTAGTAAAAGTTTTTGTCCATATTGTCAAATATAATGTACTAGCTGACCCGGCCCGGCTTCGCCCAGGCCCTGGAGGGGATCTATCTATCTATCAGTCTGTCTGTCTGCTTGTTTGTCTGTCTGGCTGGCTGACCCGGCCCGGCTTCATTCAGTCCCTGGTGGGGAGCATCTCATTTAATTCATATAAGTAGTCATATAAGCTCTCCCGTTCCCGACTATCTGTCTGTCTGTCTATCTGACCGGGCCCGGCTTCACCCAGTCCCTGGTGGGGAGCATCTAATTTAATTCATATACGTAGTCATATAAGCTCTCCCGTTCCCGACTATCTGTTTGTCTCTCTGTCCCGGCCCGGCTTCACCCAGTCCCTGGTGGGGAGCATCTAATTTAATTCATATACGTAGTCATATAAGCTCTCCCGTTCCCGACTGTCTGTCTGTCTGTCTGTCCCGGCCCGGCTTCACCCAGTCCCTGGTGGGGAGCATCTAATTTAATTCATATAAGTAGTCATATAAGCTCTCCCGTTCCCGACTATCTGTTTGTCTCTCTGTCCCGGCCCGGCTTCACCCAGTCCCTGGTGGGGAGCATCTAATTTAATTCATATACGTAGTCATATAAGCTCTCCCGTTCCCGACTGTCTGTCTGTCCCGGCCCGGCTTCACCCAGTCCCTGGTGGGGAGCATCTAATTTAATTCATATAAGTAGTCATATAAGCTCTCCCGTTCCCGACTGTCTGTCTGTCTATCTGTCTGACCGGCGTGGTTTCGCCCAGCTCTTGGCGCACAGTAACTTAAAAGAATGTCCTTCCACACACCATTCAATGAAAACTGTAGAAAAAGATGGGTTACAATGTTATGCATTATGCATTATTTTTATGAAAACTTTGAAAATGCCTTAAAGATTATATCATTATTTATTATAACTCATATGCCTAAAAATAACTATAGACAAAAAGTTTAACAATAGTGCAAGTAAGTCCAACAATATGACTATAAAGTATATAGAAATGTTATTAAAAGTTATGCCCCTTGAAATAACTTTTCTAGAGTGAAGTGCCCCTGCTATATAGACATTATATAATGAAAATGGAAAAGTAAATGTTATTAAATAAGTCGAAGATTTTACATTATGAAATTATTATAGTCGGTTGCAAATGAATGAAAGGAAGAAGTGTAGAAAATTTCATCTCAATCGGATGTACCGTTATCGAACGCATCCAATACCCACAAACAAACAAACATACACTCTGTTTTATAGATATAGATAAGTGTATAAGTGAAATAAAATTGCAATAATTAGTTATTGATACTGCTTAATAACCTATTAATAAGTAATAATTATTTATTGTGATAGGTTGCTGTAAACAAAATGGACATATCTCACTCACTCACTCACTCGCTCGCTCGCACGCACGCACGCACGCACGCACGCACGCACGCACGCACGCACACACACACACACATCATTCTGTATAGTTCTGATCTAGAGATATTATTCCAGGATGTGGATGATCGATGGGAAATGTTGAAGAATTCAATCAGTTTGGCTGCAGAAACAACTATTCCAAAATTAAAGAAAGTGGGTTGTAAGAAACGGATGACTGAAGAAATTGTACACCTCATGGAAACAAGAAGACTCAACAAAAATAATCCTGCCAAATACGAAGAAATTCACAGACAAGTCAGAGTATTATGTAAGGAGGCAAAAGAAGCATGGCTTGAGGAAAAGTGCTTAGATATTGAAAAACAACACAACAGTCAAAATACTAAATGAGTGCACAAAAGAATTCAGGAACTTACTAATAAAAGAACAAGAACATCAACAGGTTGTATAAAACTAAAGATGGCAAAATCATAATAGAGAAAGATCAGATTCTACATGTATGGGCAGATTATGTGAAAAACCTTTATAATGATAACAGTGAGGAACAGTATGATATTAGATTTAATAATGAAGGGCCGCCAATTTTGAAGATGGAGGTTCGAAATGTTCTTAAGCATATGAAAGCTGGCAAGGCCCCCGGTGCAGATAACATCACAACAGAAATGATTAAAGCTTTAGAAGAATTTGGACTAGATCAAGCCCCAGGCTGCTGAACACATTATATGATACTGGAGATATACCTTCTGAATTATGTAACTCTGTATTTATTGCAATCCCAAAGAAATCAGGAACCTGGGAATGTGATCAACATAGAACAATTAGTATAATGAGCCACATCACAAAGATTTTGCTACGAATTATCATGCAAAGAGTGAGGAAGAAAATACAACCTGAAATAGGGGAAGACCAATGTGGATTTGTAGAAGGAAAGGGTACAATAAATGCTGTGTATATGCTGCGAACAGTTATTGAACGTGCTATATAAGTAAACAAGGATATACACCTATGCTTTATTGACTACACAAAGGCTTTTGATAGAGTTATACATGTCAAATTGATGGGAAAGGCATTAGACTTATAAAAAAAAACATATATTGGAAACAACAAGCTGCCATAAGGATTGATAATGAAGTGGGACAATATCAACCTATTAAGAGAGGTGTTAGGCAGGGATGTGTAATGTCTCTAGATCATTTTTCCCTATTCAGTGAAAATATTTTCAGTAATGTAGAAGATATAAATGGAATCAGCATTGGAGGACGAAACATCAATAACATTTGATATGTAGATGATACTGTATTGATTGCAGACAATGCACAAGATCTACAACAATTAGTATACGCAGCTGTTGTACACAGTGAGCAGCTGGGGTTGGAATTAAATTGTAAGAAGACACAGGTTATGGTCGTCACTAGGAAGAACGAAGTACCACACAATATACAATATGCAAATATACAAGTAAATGGGAATATTCTTCAACAAGTGAATCGGTACAATTATCTTGGAACAGTCGTAACATCTGATGGGGGATGCCTTGAAAAGATTATAACAAGAATCGCCATGGCGAAAGTAGCCCTTAGCAAGATGAAAAACATTCTGACCAACAAAAAGATGTCAATTGAGACGAGAAAAAGAGTGTTGAGGGGATACATAGAGCCTGTTCTTTTGTATGGATGTGAAACTTGGACAATGTGCAGTCAAACTGCATGGACAGACAGAAAAACCAATGACCAAGTACTACAGGAGACAAATGAAAATCGTAAATTGATTAGAGAAATTAGACGTAGACAGTCAAAAAATTTTTTTTTGACATGTTATGAGAAGAAATAGATTTGAGAACTTAGTGACAACTGGCAAGATCGAAGGGAACAGACCAAGAGGAAGACCGAGAGGAAAATACCTTGATGGCTTGGCCATATGGCATGGGCGAGATAGGAACACTGAGCTGATCCACGACGCTGGTGATCGAGTGAAATGGCGAGTCATGACCGCCCAGGCTTTCCGGCATGGCACATGATTGATTGATTGATAGTTCTCGAATTTCTGAATCTGCGTTTAGAACATCTCTATAAAAGCACGTGTTCTCACCTTTGGTTTACATCTCTTCAATCTTACTTTTATTTGTCCACATCGTGGGGAATGATAACTTTTTATAGTCAGCACCAGGCATTGTCTTAACAATCCTTAAGGCATTTCTAAATCTTGTATTAATAAGTATGTGGTCAATCTGGCTGAATTGTTTATTATCGGCGTTTTTCCACGTGTAGTCATTTTTGTAGTATTTAAACAGAGTGTTTCCAATCAACATATTACTTATTGTTGCCAATTCTATTAGTTTTTCTCCCCTTTAATTTTTTATTCCTACACCATATTCTATCATCACAACATTTGTTCTGTCATTTCCTACTTTTCCATTGCAATCTCTAAGTATTATTAGTATTATTTTTATTTATTGTAATCTGGTTTGGAATATCACCATTTCTACTTTATCATAACATTTGCTTGTCATCACTATTGCTTGTTGTTTGTGCCTATACGTGGATCTATTGGTTTACCTTTTATTTTCACTATAATAACTCTATATGAAATACTCCAATAACCATTAATTGGTTTGGCTGCTTTTTCATCAGATAGTCCTAATCCGTTTTCATGTTTATTACCTCCAGAATATATTATTGTGTGCTTGTCTATTGTTACTTTACCAACTCAACTCACTTATACCTAGGATATTTAATTTCATTTTATTTCCCCATGTCTGACTTTCATTTGTCATTATCTAATTTTCCTGGCTCAGTTATCGTTCTGACATTCCACGTTTCTATTTTAAACTTGCTTATTTTAGGTTTGCCATCAGTAGCTTGATGACGGTCTGTGGCTCGTGACAGTCCTTACCGAACGAGGCTGTCCAAATTAGCCTTTAACGTCATTCTCTGACTCGATCTGGATTTCTTGCGGATCTTCTGCATTCATCCGGAGTTTCTTTTTTTCGGATGTGACTGCGTTGTGCCTGTTTACAGCAGAGCTGCGTTCTTGCGCCGTTAGGCCGACACATCCGACTTCTGCGGGCATTTGTTGACCGGGTTAACCTTCCCGGGGACCAGTTTCATTCCTTGTCATCTTTCCTTCCCAGGACATTCTGAAAATTGTCTCATCCCCATTTTTATGAGGCTGAGACGATCCCAAAGCTGTACTAAAAAAGTTAGTTGCATATCCTTCACATGACATCGCAGTCAATCTATAATTTTTTGGCTGTTCGTGATTTCATGGCAAGTTTATGTTCAGTAGTTTGCCATTGCTTTCTGAACGACCAGCACCCATACCATTTTCATAATTATCCAACGCAAGGCGGTCTGCTGCCAAACCGCCTGCAGCTGTTAAGAACGCGGTATGCGAGATTACAAACTGCGTCCGTAACCCATTCGCCACGTAGCGGGCAAAGCTGTACTGGTTGGAATAAATAAACCTGTCTCTGCTGGATATTGAACCTGAACTTGTCTTGGCATGCAAGAACACTAGGGGATTTCCATGATGAAGCGGTTATGCTGTCTCTCTGTCTGTTTCATGTTCAGGTTGTGGGTTTGTTTTCAGGCTCTGTCACTCGGTTCGGGAGTGCAAATTTTTTCAGAGACCCCCAGGGGATGTCGACGGAATGAGAGTTTGTACCCCAAGTGCCGCTTTCGGCAGGCAGTTCGCTGGTCTGTGAAGAGACTGAGCTATATAGGATAAAACCTGGTGCAATAAAGCTGACCTGCTGCCGTTTAACCTTTTCTGCAAGCACTCTAACCACCTGTAACAGCACAATTCATTGGTTAGAGGAGACCACTGCATCACACACTGCATTCATGGCGGACTCAAGGAGTATGTATGCTAAGTAAGGTGGAGATAGGAACGTTTCATGGAATGGCTATCCTTGCAGAGGTCACAGATTGTGAGAAATGTATGGATTGTTTGCTATGGCCATGGGGGAGTGCAGTGGAATGAACAGGCTGATAGGCTGGCAGGGAATGCACCTCTTGGGGTAGATTGCCAAGAGAGAAGGATCGAGTGCCTGTGGGACCAGGTGGAGAAGACAGGGGAACAGATTGAGAACCTGTATGTGGAAAGAATGTTATGGCGGGAGATTGGCAGGGGTTCTGTAAGAATCTCAAAACTGAGACCAGGAGAACTTTCAGTCAGATAGCGGTGGGAATTATTAGTAGTATGACTCTCTACTGGCTGTTGAATGAGGGGACGTAGCGCATCAGGGAATGTCCTGGGTGCAGTGATGTCAGTTCTTAGATCAACTTAACTCTAACTACTATGCCACCAACACCAACATGGAAGCTAACAACTTGCCCCAAAGCAAGAACCTGCCATGGGTTTGTGATGTGATAGTCATCGCAATTTGTAGGCCTGAGTGTACAGAGAAATAAGTGGTCAGTCTCTCTCCCTAGTATAGCCAAATGATGACATAAAACTTAGTTGCATGTCCTTTTACAGAACATGGCAATCAACCCCAGCATTTTTTGGCTGTTTGTGATTTACTGCTGGCTCCGTGGCGAAGGGGTTATGGACGCAATTTGTAATCAATAGTATGAGTGCTGGTTGTTCAGAAAGCAATGGCAAACTACTGATCAAGAAAGCACAAACAGCCAAAACATGCTGGGGACTGCAACTAACTCTCTCTCTTGTGATTTACTAGACAAGTTTACATTCAGTAGTTTGCCATTGCTTTCTGAACAACTGATGCTCATATCGTTGAGTGAAAATCAGTGCCAGGCGGTCTGCTTCCAAATCGCCTGTAAGCTGTTATTCTTCTTCTTCTTCTGTTCGCTTGAAATGTGTCTGTAACTGCAATATTATCTCTTGTATGAATTTAACTGTCTAAAAAGTCGCTTAAAAGTCGACAGGGTCGACTTCATTGCACCAGGTTTTATCCCATATGGCTCGGTCTCTTTCCGCAGCACGAAAAGCGTTGCACAAAGCACGAACTCCGTAGCTTATAGCGACGACCCACAGGAGTCTCTGAAACATTTAACTCGTAAACCGAAGGGTTTGGCCCGGAATCGAACCCACAACCTTCGGAGCATGAGTACGGCTTGACCACTTCGCCACAGAGACTCCAAATAAATTTTCTTGCGGATCTAAGCAGTGCGACTGGGCCTGCTTTCTGTTTTATACTATACTCTCTCGTGTATTCAAACCTCGGTTATTTAGAGGTAAGATGTCAGCCTCAGACTCCACCACACCGTGTATCATTCACGGTTTCAATTATATGAAGTCTCACAAAATACGAAAATGATGTTATAATCACCTTATGAATGATGGGTAGTGGACCGGGCTTCGAGCCCTCTTAGATAAAGGGAAATAACTAGGAGAACCATTGTGCATGTTGAGCACGTGATCCATTCTTTCGTATTTGAAAATCGAACAGGGCTGGTGGAATAGACCGATTCCCAGGCTGAGTTTCAAAGTTAGAAAACCTAGCGAGGAAATGATGGTTATAGCTTGTGCATGCATTTGGTTCCTGACTGGCACTGCGGAGTTCCTGCACTGTGCGGAGATTATTATGATGAGATCTGTGTGTGAAAACTAAAACATGCATGTGGGTATCCGTTCACAGTAAAAGTGATCTCTAATAAGCTAAAGAAGCCTCTAGTTCGTGCTTTGTTTTCTAATTGCCAGTAATTTCTAATAGCTTTCTGATTGTGTCTTGGCGCAGTCATGTCTGTAGAATGTTTCTTCTGTATAGCGATCAGACAATAACATACGTACAAGGTACGTCTTCGGTACTTCTGTAAGGCGATCAGACAATAACATACGCACAAGGCACGTCTTCAGTCGTCTGCTCACTGTGTAGAGCTCATGAAAAACAGCAGCAGATGATAGCCACCATTTCATGACGCAGCTGTGACAAATATCCATTCTATGAGAAAGGTAATAAACTCAAGATGGCTCCGTCTAGAATTCCTCTCCCACAGTACAGCCTACACTCGCTGGCGCAATCAGGGCCCGTATTCAAGGGAATTAACCGGTAATTAGACCCGTTGGCGATTATCGACAGCGCTCATTCACGGGTCGCTGGTTCATCGTCAGCTTCGCCTCAGCTGTTGATGAAGAGGCGGGAGATAATCTTTCACATTCAGCTCTCGGAGTTCATACCTCGCAAGCTAGTAGGCCCACGTCTGTGAGGCATGTCATGTGACGGTGTGCATCTTGACACATGTCCATTTCTGTCACAGTCCGCGCTTTTTGTAACACTGCTGTAACTAGTTCTTTATATCGCCCCTCTTCCAGACATCTATGGCTAGCAGTTCAGATTAGTTACACTAGCCACAAATGCTCTCTTGTGGCATAGCTGGCTGTTTATTTAAATAGCATGTCTCTCAGAAGTAGACGTCGTACATGTGTGAGTGTGTGTGTGTGTGAGTGTGTCTCTGTGTGTGTGTGTGTCTGTGCCTGCCTGCCTGCCTGCCTGCCTGCCTGCCTGCCTGCCTGTCTGTCTGTCTGTCTGTCTGTCTGTGCAAAAATACCAGACTTCAAAAACTTTTTTTTCTGTGCACGTTTCATGTCAAAAGTATTTTAATAACATTTATTCCTGCTTCCATATTATGTTCAAGTTTCAGGTCAGTGAACTATCTAAACTGTTTTATTCCTTCTATATATAAAGCGCCGGTCTCTCTGGCGAAGGGTGTTGATGACGCTGTACGTAAAACTTGCCAAGACATCAACAGCAGCTGAATAATGCTGGTGTTGACTGCAGTGCCCTGTAAATATGATATGCAAAGCATCGTGAACAATTGTTCAATGCGGACATGCGTGGCACACCACAGACACCCAGGGGACGGAATGGATCACCACCAGCGCACAGACACCTAGGGGACGGAATGGATCACCACCAGCGCACAGACACCTAGGGGACGGAATGGATCACCACCTGCGCACAGACACCTAGGGGACGGAATGGATCACCACCAGTGCACAGACACCTAGGGGACGGAATGGATCACCACCAGCGCACAGACACCTAGGGGACGGAATGGATCACCACCTGCGCACAGACACCTAGGGGACGGAATGGATCACCACCTGCGCACAGACACCTAGGGGACGGAATGGATCACCACCAGCGCACAGACACCTAGGGGACGGAATGGATCACCACCAGCGCACAGACACCTAGGGGACGGAATGGATCACCACCTGCGCACAGACACCTAGGGGACGGAATGGATCACCACCAGCGCACAGACACCTAGGGGACGGAATGGGTCACCACCAGTGCACAGACACCTAGGGGACGGAATGGGTCACCACCAGCGCACAGACACCTAGGGGACGGAATGGGTCACCACCAGTGCACAGACACCTAGGGGACGGAATGGATCACCACCAGCGCACAGACACCTAGGGGACGGAATGGGTCACCACCAGTGCACAGACACCTAGGGGACGGAATGGATCACCACCAGTGCACAGACACCTAGGGGACGGAATGGATCACCACCAGCGCACAGACACCTAGGGGACGGAATGGGTCACCACCAGCGCACACAGCTGACATACAAGGGAGAATGAGGCTGCTGTTGAGATGTATGTGTCTGTCCCATGCCGGCCGATAACATGTGTATTTATGTCGTAGGGCGCAGGTTGAGTGACAATGTACATATGTGCAACACCAGTCTGGCGGAACGCAGACGGTGTTCTAAACGTGTGATTACGTCATTAAACACAAATATATCAACGCCGTCTCCGTGGCCAAAGTCTTGCGAACGCGGTTCGTGGGCCGCTTACCAGGCGTTCGAAACACAGCCGCGAACAATTTGTGCAGCAGACCGTGTCGCGTTGTGTTATAACGTGTTGGTATGGGAGCCGGCCGTTCAGAAAGCAATGGCAAACTACTGAACGTAAAATTTGCCTAGTACATCAACAGCTGCTGAAAATGCTAGTGTTGACTGCAACGTCCTGCAAGGGATATGCAACATTAAAAAAATAATATTAACGCGATGCTGAGAGATAGAGGAGAGAATACGTGTGCTTCGGTAGACAAACATGACAACTACATCAGGCTTGTTTACGTTATCAATCGCACCAGAGAGTCACCGGGCTTTGAGCCAATAGGAGTATCCACTAGTAAGACAATAAGTGCACGTACGAATCGTTCTCCTATTTTGTGAATCGGTGCTGAGTAACCCTAGATTTTGAGTTAGGTCGTTTATGGTTACCCGGGTGACAAGACAACTCACGTCAGCCCAGTAATCTCCCCCTACCCCCCCCCCTTTTTTTTTCTTTTTTTTGGTTGGGTGGTCCATTTTCCAAACAACGACAAAGAAGAAATAATAACTGCTAGACAGGCATCTACTCTTAGACAGGACGGTTTCTGATGTATGCGCTTAGGTGTGTGATTAATACATAACTAAACTGAGTTTAACCGTCCTTGTGTTCGGTTGATCAGATTATTAGTTTGTTCAACAGTGGACATGGTGTTCTATGCAGACTAGTCCTATGATTCTGGAACCACCTACACACAAGTCACTGGTGTGTGATTGTGTAGTTATGGTGGTGTATGTGAAACAGAGCACGGTGGTGATGGTTCTAGTTTCAATATATGCAAGTGACTGCTCAGTCTGGTGTGTCTTGTCAACAGTGTGGCTTGTTCTGCTCCATCAAGATAGTCAAAGTTGTTTCAGTTTCCCGGTGGACTTGATGAATATCTTAAAATATATAAACAGTCATTGAATTGTTCTATCTCGTCTCACTGTGTCTTTCTTCACCTATGTTTTTGATCTTTTATTTTCGCTTTTACCACAATACGGATGGTAGCTTTTACGTGCATTTATTACATTTTAATAATCTATATAGATTATATATATTCAGCCTTCAATATAAAACTATTAAAACTCTCTCTCTCTCTCTCTCTCTCTCTCTCTCTCTCTCTCTCTCTCTCTCTCTCTCTCTCTCTCTCTCTCTCTCTCTGTCCCCACCTTACACACACACACACACACACACATACATATAACCACATCACACACACGTCATCACTGAGCGCTGTGGCAAAGAATGAATGAACATTAGGCGAGATATGGAAGCATACACGAATCAACCAAGGTGACTAGAGGAACAAACATGTCATGACTCTATTCAGTTCACAATTTGGAATACAGGAAGGAACATCTCCGCTGGAGATAGAAGAGTCATGTGAAAAATTTGACTGAACGACAAGGAGAAACTGTAGAAATCACAGTTATACAGTCAACTGGTGGGAGTTATGCATGAAAGGATGATGTCCCAGCAGAGTGTTTCATGAACCTACTCAGTAAGCTGCATGTCCTTGACATGATTCTATCAACCCCTCTAGGCAATTTTACTGTCAGCAGTTTTCCGTGGCGTTCTGGACGGCCAACACTCATACCATTGACATCCAAACAAAGCCAGCAGTTTCCATATCTCCCGCGCCAGATTTCAAACACTCCACCTAGTATGTCGGAGAATTCTGAAACTGCCTGCACTCACCCATAACGAATTGTGAAACTGCCTGCACACATCCTTAACGAATTGTGAAACTGCCTACACACACCCTTAACGAATTGTGAAACTGCCTACACACACCCTTAACGAATTGTGAAACTGCGAGCGAACCTACTAAGACCATTTACTATTGAAACTCCCGCTGTATCAGACAGCCGTGAGCCACTGTATCCTGGTTATGTTTTAACCTCTTCTATTCCTAGCCAGTGTTATTATTTAAACTTCTGAATCACAGTTAATGTTTTGCGGGACACATTTTTGAGATTACTGACTTAATCAGAAAAGCGAGCAAGAAAACTAGTAACCTAATGGTGTAAAGTAGAACCCAGTATATGGTACATGACTGCTACATTGGGAACATTGCTGGGGCTTGTGTCTTCTTTGGCTTATCTGCTTTAATCAAGTCACACACTTTAGTAACGTGACAAGCCATGAGATAATCACGTCACACACTTTAATAACTAGTTTGATTGTTTCGAAAGTCTCAAAGACGACTAATAACTGGCAGTGTTACGAGCCGAGATATGTTTGTAGATCAATGGGTAGGCGATGTCTGGTGGTTATATCGAACATGTATAGGGAACATGTTCAAACAGTTGTAATTAGTTGTAAATTACTACAGGTATACTTTCTGCTGGACTCCGTGGCGAAAAGCTTACGGGCGCGGTTCGTAATCCCGTATATCCGCGTTCGAAACATATCTTCGCGCGATTTGGCAGCAGACCGCGTTACGTTGGTTTTGTATTGGTATCGGTGCCGGTCGTTCAGAAAGCAATGGCAAACTACTGAATGTAAACTAGTCAAGAGATCACAGCGGCAGAGATGCTGATGTTGACTGCGATGTCCTGTAAAAAGAATATGAAAAAATAAGGACTTTCTTCAAGTTCAATGTACTTCATGTAGTCTACACAGTACCGGAAATAGCGCTGGCTTCTGTTTGTTAAAGCGTGGGAAACACCCGTCTTCAATACGTAACACACGTTCAAATATATATATTATATATATATATATATATATATATATATATATATATATATATATATATATATATATATATATATATATATATATATATATATATATATCTTATATATAAAAGGCAATCTCCGTATTTATGTATCTATGTATGTCCTTTATGCGCTCGCGAACGGCCCATCCGATTGAGATGAAATTTTCTACACGCCTTCCTTTCATTCCAGGGCTGTCAACTGTCGTATTTTTTTTTTCTTCTTCCTCCTCCTCCCTCCTCCCCCTCCCAAAATACGTACGTAAATATATGATGATGATGATGAAAGAATCCCCGAACCAAAACGCTATAGGGAAAGGGAAGAAAATGACGTGACTACACAGAATCGTCACACGGCAATCATCATCATCAAGTGCCGTGCCGGCTGGCGTAGGCGTTCATTGCTCTCAGTAGATCTCAGTCTTTGGTTTTCTGGATCAACTCTGCTGCTGATATTCCTCCATGCCACAGGCAATATCAATAACAATTCATCTTTTATGTGTAAGGAGGTTATCTACAGTCGTGTAGAAGGGAAGAACTAGACGAGTATGAATTCGGAATGGCGAACTCTCTCCTCCTCTCTTCTCCTCCCTCTACCTCCTCCCTCCACCCTTCTCCTCTTCCTCCTCCCTCTCATCCCTCTCCCTCCTCCCTCCTCCTTCTCCCTCTTCCTTCTCCCTCTTCCTCTCCCCTCCTCCTCCATCCTCCTCCCTCCTACTCCCTCCGCCTCCTCCCCCCTCCTCTCTCATCTTCCCTCCTCCTCCCTCTCCCTCCTCATCCCTCCTCCTCCTGCCTCCCTCCTACTCCTCCTGCCTCCTTCTCCCTCATCATCCTCCCTCCTTCTCCCTTCTTCTCCCTCTTCCCTCTTCCTCCTCCTACCTCCTCCCTCCTCCTCCTCCCTCCACCCTCCTCCTCCCTTCTCCTCCTCTTCCTCCTCCCTTTCCTTCCTCCTCCTCCCTCCTCCTCCTCTTCCACCTCCCTTTCCTTCCTCCCCTCCTCATTCTCCCTCCTTCCTCTCCCTCCTTCCTCCTCCTCCTTCATTCTTCTCCCTCTGCCTCCTCCCTCCTCCTCCCTCCTTCTCCCTTCTTCTCCTCCTCCTCCTCCTACCCTCTTCCTCTTCCCCTCCTCCCTCTCCCTCCTCCATCCTCCCTCCTCCTCCCTCCTCCCTCATCCTCCCCCCTCCTCCTCCCTCCTCCCTTTTCCTCCCTCCTCCCTCCTCCCTTTTCCTCCCTCCTCCCTTTTCCTCCCTCCTCCCTCCTCCGTTTTCCTCCCTCCTCCCTCCTCCCTTTTCCTCCCTCCTCCCTTTCCTCCCTCCTCTCTCCTCCTCCCTCCTCTCTCCTCCTCCCTCCTCCCTCCTCCTCCTCCCTCCTCCCTCCTCCCTTTTCCTCCCTCCTCCCTCCTCCTCCCTCCTCCCTTTTCCTCCCTCCTCCCTCCTCCCTTTTCCTCCCTCCTCCCCCTCCTCCCTCCTCCTCCCTCCTCCTCCTCCTCCCTCCTCCCTATTCCTCCCTCCTCCCTTTTCCTCCCTCCTCCTCCCTCCTCCCTCCTCCTCCCTCCTCCCTCCTCCTCCCTCCTCCCTCCTCCCTCCTCCTCCCTCCTCCCTTTTCCTCCCTCCTCCCTTTTCCTCCCTCCTCCCTCCTCCTCCTCCCTCCTCCTCCTTCCTCCTCCCTTTTCCTCCCTCCTCCTCTTTCCTCCCTCCTCCTCCTCCAGACAGACAGACAGACAGACAGATAGTCGGTAACGGGAACGGGAACGGGAACTTATATGACTACTTATATGAATTAAATGAGATGCTCCCCACCAGGGTCTGGGCGAAGCCGGGCAGGGTCAGCTAGTATATATATATCTTATATATAAAAGGCGATCTCCGTCTGTCCCTATGTCCTTTATGCGCTCGCGAACGGCCAATCCGATTGAGATGAAATTTTCTACACGTCTTCCTTTCATTCCAGCGCAGCCCACTGTCATATATTTGTTTAGTGTGAAATCGGCTGCTTACCCAATATTATTTCATTTTTCATTTTTCATTATAATTTCATATATCTCAGGGGACTTAACTCTGTAAAAGTTATTTCAAGGGGCATAACTTTTCTGTATAACTTATAGTCATATTGTGGCATCGTTTTCAAAGATTTATAAACTCTTTGTCCATAGTTATGTACCGGCATATGAGTTATAATAAATAATGATACAATCTGTAAGGCATTTTCAAAGTTTTCATAAAAATAATGCATAATGCATAACATTGTAACTCATCTTTTTTTGCTTAAAGAATGAATAAATAATAGTTACCTTATCTCTATCAAGTTTGAAGATTTTATATTTCTTTACACTGTCGCCAACTCTAAGAAGACATGGAACAACTTCAGCCATTATTAAATCTACAATCATATGCGTTATATTCCTCCTCCGCCTCCTCTCCCCTCCTCCACCTCCTACCCTCTTCCTCTTCTCCTCCCCCTCCTCCCTCTCCCTCCTCCATCCTCCTCTTCTCTCTTTCTCCTCCTCCTCCCTCCTCCTCCCTCTTCCTCCTCCCAGCTCCTACTCCTCCTTTTTCTTCTTCTTCTGCTGCTGCTGCCGCTGCTCCATTTACCCAAGTTAATTGTTGGGGAAGATGTAAAGATCTTTCAAGTGCTCTTTCTAATGCTTTTTGTAAGTTGGTCTTCGTTTATCTAAGGTTGTTCTAACTGCAACCAATAAATGATTAGACAGACAGACAGACAGACAGACAGACAGACAGACAGACAGACAGACAGTCGGGAACGGGAACTTATATGACTACTCATATGAATTAAATGAGATGCTCCCCATCAGGGGCTGGGCGAAGCCGGGCCGGATCAGACAGATAGACAGACAGATAGACAGACAGACAGACAGATAGATAGTCGGGAACGGGAACGTGAGCTTATATGACTACTTATATGAATTAAATGAGATGCTCCACACCAGGAGCTGGGCGATGCCGGGCCGGGTCAGACAGACAGACAGACAGACAGACAGACAGACAGACAGACAGACAGACAGACAGACAGATAGTCGGTAACGGGAACGGGAACTTATATGACTACTTATATGAATTAAATGAGATGCTCCCCACCAAGGACTGGGCGAAGCCGGGCCGGGTCAGACAGACAGACAGACAGACAGACAGACAGACAGTCGGTAACGGGAACGGGAACTTATATGACTACTTATATGAATTAAATGAGATGCTCCCCACCAAGGACTGGGCGATGCCGGGCCGGGTCAGCTAGTATATATATATATTGGTCTTCTTTGTTGAAATAGCTTTTTAAATAAATACGCTGGGCATATCGACTTCCGAACACGAAGTCAAGGAATGACACTGAATCGGGATGGTGCTATAAGTGTCATTGATCCACATACGCAACTAAGAGCATGGAAACCGAGAATCCCAAGTATACTATTAGCGAAGGTGTTTTCCGCCCCGTTGCGAGGCTGGAAGTTCCAAAAATCGAGGGTTTCCTTGCTAAACACCGTTAAAAAAAAAGTATGACGATTAGGATTTCCGCCCTCGGGATTTTCTTCCCTCGGCTTGCAAAAGTAGGTTAATATTCGCCTTTTATGGAGACTGCATAAATTAAATTTTCACGGAAATATCCTTATTTGGCACAAATACGGAAAAATTAGGCCACGCGAAAAATGTCTGTGATTTCGAGCAAATTCCAGTCACAATGTGGTGGGATTCACGGAAGTAAATAGTCCATATATGGAGAAATCCGTCGTCGGTAAGAGTCGGAATCTCCGCCGAATCGAAAAATATCGACCAATCAAAATCGAGCTGGTGTGAAGCAACATGTCACGTTTTATTGTGGACTAGAAATGAATGAACGGCAGTCAGACAGCATGTTATCTTTGGTAGCGAGCACATTGTTCTGTGAACTGAAAGAAAAGTTTACTTTCGCTATGCCTAGGGTCGTACCCGACCAACGGGCAACCTTTGAAAATGATGAATTATTTAGAAAGCTGAGCCGAGAAAGTGAGGTAAGAAAACTTATATTTGCCGGCTCTTAGTAGGTAGCTACAGGATTTCTTTTCTGTATGGGATTTCCAGGGAGTGTTCTAAAATACATATTTGTGTGACGTAGCATGACTGAGACCGCTAATTTTACCGAGGTCAAATATGCTATCCATGTGTATGTTTCATATTGATTCCACGGATTGATCTACATATTGAAGGATTATCTAATGCCATTCAATATATTTCTGTCCATAGGTCAGATATACCGGTTTTCGTGATAGACCTATGGATGAACGACAAATTCGATTTCAAGCGGAGACACGGGAAGGACACGCAGATATTGTAAGTGTTGCTTTTACTTTCTCTCAATCAAACATTATTAGTATTAGTTACTGTTAGTTTCCATAAGACAAGAACATGTTATCTAGTTAGAACTGAAGAAGGGCATCCATTTGTTTAACAGTCCCTCTGTCTTCGTGGGGTAAGGGAGAGGGGGGAGGAGCGGGTGTAGATGTGACAATAGTGTAGATACTTTGTGTATAGATCACAAATGAAACATTTCTATTTAGCGAATATGTGTGTACAAGAAGAGGTGTAAGCAACATGGGTACAATTTCATAGGCAGAAACATATTTAGAAGCAGTTGGTGCATGTTAATGGCAACACAGGCTTGTGGTATGAACATCGAGTCGTTGAATGTAAATCATTTATAAAATGTAATTCATAAACATTTTTAATATAAACATCTTAATATCGTTGGTCCTTGTCTTAGTTAATATCGCTGAGATGTCATTCCTCTGTGATGCCCCACCTAATTATAGATATAATTATAACCACAAATGTGAGAGAAAAGGATTCATTCCCCCGAGCTAGTCTGCATACATAACTGGGAAGGCTGATCATGAAGAAATAATGGACGCATGAGGAAAGCGCTGGTGATACTTCGACACGATACTGTTTGTCGGGAGCTGTACGTTGGTTAAAATAATTATGTACTCAACATACTTGACAAGCTAAGTGGTACATAGCACCTGCATGTCGAGACTTTCTTACACAATCATCACCATAGATTGTCCATTACAGGTACTGAGGATTTATTTCCGAAACTACCTATCACACAGCACACACGAAACTGACCCAAACAGTTAGAAATTGTGGGAAATCCTTACACAAACTTTGTGACATATCAATTTTTATTTTTCATATCCTTTATAGGACATCGCAGTCAACACCAGCATTTCTGCCGTTGTGATTTCTTAGCAAGTTTATGTTCAGTTGTTTGCCATGCTCTCTGAACGACAGGCACCGATACCAACGCAAAACAATGCAACTCAGTCTGCTGCCAAATCGCGCTCAGATGTTTCGAACGCGCGTATACGGGATTACGAATCGCGTCCGTAAAGCCTACTCCACGGAGTCCGGCCATATCAAATTAGGTAAAGCAATTTCGTGCAATCAAACAACTATTTATAATAGTCATTTCGAAATGGCATATCTTTGTTTCAGCTATCTGACCCAAGTGTCCTCCATTGCATGGCTGTAGTTTTCTGGACCAAATATCCTTGTGTATCAGTCTAATGGCTGCATTCACATTTGTTTTCGCTTTCTCCAAACCCTGGTTAAGTGAAATCCTTTGTGTGGGCCAGTTTTCTACATGATAAACCATCATATTTATACTGAATCTGGGGCAAATTGTACCTACAGGTATCTTTAGTAAGGACATTTAATTATGGTTATTAACGTATTTCCCATGTAATTGTGACCACATGGCGCAGTCAGTACCGATCCGTCTACACGTATGCGGCTAGCACCATATACCCATGCTCCTCAGTTGGCGACCTTTAGTAGAATTTGTTGGGTGTCAAGTTAGTGCCGGCGTCATGCTTGTTGAGTGTAAGGGTTAGTGTGGGTGTAAAGATTGCCGAGTGTAAGGGTTAGAGTGGGCGTAAAGATTGCTTACTGTAAGGGTTAGAGTGGGTGTAAAGCTTGTTGGATATCACTGTTGTTGTGGGCGTAAAGTTGTGAACGATAGTGTGGGAGTAAATATTGTTGTTTGTGGAAGTTGGTGTGCAATAAATAGTTGTACACGTGCTTCCGACACAAAAACAAACGAACCCTTTGTGTCGGTGACAATCTCCCTGAAGATGTCGGCACTTGTAAGTCATTGGTTGCCGGCCGTACACATGTGCGTGCTGACAGTGCCCTCACCCCCCGGCCGTACACATGCACGTGCTGACAGTGCCCTCACCCCCGGCCGTACACATGTGCGTGCTGACAGTGCCCTCACCCCCGGCCGTACACATGTACGTGCTGACAGTGCCCTCACCCCCCGGCCGTACACATGTGCGTGCTGACAGTGCCCTCACCCCCGGCCGTACACATGTGCGTGCTGACAGTGCCCTCACCCCCCGGCCGTACACATGTGCGTGCTGACAGTGCCCTCACCCCCCGGCCGTACACATGTGCGTGCTGACAGTGCCCTCACCCCCGGCCGTACACATGTGCGTGCTGACAGTGCCCTCACCCCCGGCCGTACACATGTACGTGCTGACAGTGCCCTCACCCCCCGGCCGTACACATGTGCGTGCTGACAGTGCCCTCACCCTGCAACTATTATCAATTCAAACATTGATTCAGTGAATGAGCTTTTTTTTTTTTAATGTAAAGAATCTTTTACACGCCGTGGGGCGTTTTGGACTTGTGGTGCGAGACGCATATTCGTACAGACCAGTCGGCGTCCCAGGCCTGATGTGGTCATTATATTCTGACATTCTGCAGCAGTAAATTCATAATGTATGACAGATTCTGTTGGCCCAGATTATCATTCCTTGTTTGTTTTTCTTCTTTAAGACTCGGAACATTAAAATTATAAATATGTTTTCACTTCTGGTAGAAATAGGTTTCTAGAGTTCTGACATACAACCATATACCACTTGCTTTCCATTAAAGAAGACATTTAATAGATTAAAAATAAGAATGGGACATTAGAATACAAACCAAGAAAATTACAAATTGTTTTCCTTCATTGTGCATTAAAATGTTTAACGACAAACAGGTACAATATAATGGACAAAGAAAAGGTAATTGGAAGATGGAAAGAATACTTAAAAGAGTTATATGATGATGAAGGCTGATCTGGGGGGGGGGGGGGGGGGGGGGGGGAAATAGCTACGATGGAAGCAGAATTTGAAGATGCTGTACAACACACGAGAAAAGGCAAATACCTGCTGCCACAACATCACAGTCGTAGAAATAAAAGCTGTTATAGCTTGGGGATAGGAGTGATAACAAAACTATTGAATAATATCTATCACTGATGATCACTTGAAATCTTTTGTCATAGCTCTACCACATAAATCTATTGTCATAGTTCTACCACAGAAATCTATTGTCATAGCTCTACCACAGAAATCTGTTGTCATAGTTCTACCACATAAATCTATTGTCATAGTTCTACCACAGAAATCTATTGTCATAGTTCTACCACAATCTGTTGTCATAGTTCTACCACAGAAATCTATTGTCATAGTTCTACCACAATCTGTTGTCATAGTTCTACCACAGAAATCTATTGTCATAGTTCTACCACAGAAATCTGTTGTCATAGTTCTACCACATAAATCTGTTGTCATAGTTCTACCACATAAATCTATTGTCATAGTTCTACCACAGAAATCTATTGTCATAGTTCTACCACAATCTGTTGTCATAGTTCTACCACAGAAATCTATTGTCATAGTTCTACCACAATCTGTTGTCATAGTTCTACCACATAAATCTGTTGTCATAGTTCTACCACAGAAATCTATTGTCATAGTTCTACCACAATCTGTTGTCATAGTTCTACCACATAAATCTATTGTCATAGTTCTACCACAATCTGTTGTCATAGTTCTACCACATAAATCTGTTGTCATAGTTCTACCACATAAATCTGTTGTCATAGTTCTACCACAGAAATCTGTTGTCATAGTTCTACCACAGAAATCTATTGTCATAGCTCTACCACAGAAATATGTTGTCATAGTTCTACCACAGAAATCTGTTGTCATAGTTCTACCACAGAAATCTGTTGTCATAGTTCTACCACAGAAATCTGTTGTCATAGTTCTACCACAGAAATCTGTTGTCATAGTTCTACCACAGAAATCTGTTGTCATAGCTCTACCACAGAAATATGTTGTCATAGTTCTACCACAGAAATCTGTTGTCATAGTTCTACCACAGAAATCTGTTGTCATAGTTCTACCACAGAAATCTGTTGTCATAGTTCTACCACAGAAATCTGTTGTCATAGTTCTACCACAGAAATCTGTTGTCATAGTTCTACCACAGAATCTGTTGTCATAGTTCTACCACAGAAATCTGGTGCAACGGATTGTGGAGACTATCGCACAATTAGTTTAATGAGTCATGTGACTAAAATACTAATGAAAATTATAATGAGAAGAATAAGTAATACAATTAAACCAGAAATTGGAGATAAGCAGTGCGAATTTGTGGAAGTTAAAGGCACAATCAATGCCATATACATATTGAGAACATTAACAGAAAGAATGACTGAAGTAAACAGAGATCTATATTTGCTATATTGGCTACACTAAGGCATTTGTGAAACACAAGAAATGATAACAATGTTGGAAATGTTAAACATTGATGGTAAAGATGTGATAATAACATAGAACATGTATTGGAAAAAATGAGCAGTAATAAGAACTGAACAAGGTTTTATTTGGAGTTGTGTACTATCACCCAATCTGCTAAATTTGTACAGGAAATAATAATGAGATCCATGCAAGACATGTCAGAATGTTCAGTTGGTGGCATACAGTCAAAACCTGCCCTGTGCTGATGATATGGTTTGTTATCGCGGAAGATTACATACAACTACAGCAAGTGATAGTTATAAGTGTGGGTGAAACAACAACAACAACAACAACAGAAAAAATAGAAGTAATGGTTACAAGGAAACAATGTATACCCAAATGCAACATCAGAGTGAACGGAACCAATCTGAAACAAGACAATATATTTAAGTATCTGGTTACTGTAATAACAACAGATGGACGGTGTATTAAAGAAGTTAAATATAAAGTAATCCAAGCAAAGGCGGCATTGCACAAGATAAAGAATATTCTCTGCTATTTATCTTTGTCAATTGTGGTGGGGGAAACACTTTTAAGAACAACTATAATGAGCCAATCCAGATGCACGGAAGCGAATCATGGACAATTAGCAGACAAGCGAGGAATTATGTGGAAGCTGCAGAGATGTGGTTTTATAGAAGAATGACACAAACACCGTGGATTGGTAGAAAGAGCAATAAAGCTATCTTTACAGAATGTACCTCACAAAGAGTACAAGAAGGCCGAAAGCTGTACTATGTCGTCACAACGGGAAAGTTGGAAGAGGGGAGAGGCAGAAGGAGACCAAGAGAGAAGATGCTGAGCAGTTAGATATTATGACATGAAGGAACATTTGTATCATAAATGACTGGCAGCACACGAGACATAATGCTGTATGCAGATATGAATACCAGCGACACACTATGTGGGCTATAAGGAGAAGGAGAAATTACAAATGACAGTATCCGCTATTCCGTTCATAGCTCGTTCAGTATCAAGCAAGTCATGTGACATAGAAGGCTGACCACGTCTACATAGAGAACATGAACCGGGCAACCCGAGCGCGTTCATTGTTAACTTCCCATATTCATCAGAGAGTTTTCTTAATGCAACTGAAAGACTTTCGGCTGGGTAAAATAATTACAAACAGGCAAGAAGAAACGAGCCCTGCTAGGCTGACAGTGCTGTCCTTTTGAATACTGACAAAGTGGGACTTTCATTTGATATCAGTGTCCAGGAGTTTAAAGCCAAACGATCGCCTTCCCTGCATCGGGTTTTATCCCATATGGCTCGGTCTCTTTCCACAGAGCTGTCTGCCGAAAGTGTCGCTCAGTGCACTAACTTGGTATCTGCAAGACGACCCCCCAGGGGTATCTGAGACAATTGCATCCACTAATGAGGGAGTCCGGAAAAGAACTGTCAATGATACTACAATAGTATTTGTCTTTTGCACCTTCATGGTGCTGACATTAAACTTTACTAAGACATATCTCATGCAACGTTAGCTTTGATTTATGTTGCTGTCGCCCGTGTTTTACACAGACCCAAAATGAAATCAAAGAATATAAACACTTCAACTTGTCGTACAAGTCGCAAGAGAGATTAAGGAGCGTTGGTATGGACTAGCTACTCCTCCTGTAGAAAACTTTAGCTGCAAACATGAAACTAACCATGAATTAGTCCAACGATAAGAAAACAAGAATACCTCAGCTAAACAGGATAAAATAATTCACTTCTAGAAGCAGTATGACGCGATGAGTAAAAAGCCGCAAGGAGGTTAGATTGTCGACGTACCTCCTTTCATTGAAGAACATCTCCAGAACTGACGCAATCTATGCATGGGAAGCTAGCTCATGTGGAAGGGAAAATGAAATATTTTAAGAGTAGCGTTTTGTTGATATGCAAAACTACAAGAACGGAGCCGACAGAAAGCTTCTAAACACAACTGAAACAGTCCTGTCCTCAGGCCATACAGAGGACATTGGCCTTCACAGTGAAGGAATGGCACTAATGCTGTACATAAGAAAGCACTGATAGAGTGGAAAGCAGTGAGTTCTAGAATATTACTAGCAGTATATAGGAGGGGACAAGTAAACATGAATGTGATCGACTATTATGAACCAAGACACCAGGATGAGTCAATTAAGAAGGAATCCAGTGCTGGTAGTTGATGGTGTTGCATTCTAACGAGATGGCCGAACCATTTGATCTTCTGTCTTTCAGTATATGTGGCACAAGATGTTGATCCCACTGTCTGTCTGATAACATCATTTCTGACTGGTCTCGGATAGTTCAGTTGGCAGCTATATTAAATATAAATAGCAGGGTGAGAGCACACATTCCTGCTTCACTTCTGTATTGACTGTGAACATGTCTGATATACATCCTTGTGTTCTTATAGCACTACGGTTCGAGTGGTAAATGGCTATGATGTTTTCTAGTAATTGTCTTTATATCTCGTAGTCTTCATAGATGATCCATAATTCATATCTATCTACTCTGTTGAAAGCCTCTTCCTGATCTATAAACACGATATTCTGCTGGGCTCTGTATTGAATCCCCCCCTCCCCCCAATATTTGTCTTAGTGTGAATGTTGCATCATAACAACCTTTAGCTTTCCTGAAACCAAAGTGTAAATAGTTCGACTATGGTTCTAGGTATCTGTTCCAACAGGTTCGCTTACATTTTCCCTATGTGACTCAAGATGATATACTCCTGAATGTTTCCCACTCTCACATTTTGCCTTTCTTTATCGTTTGGGACATTTCTTTCTTCCTATGCTATATTACAAAGTCCTGTTAGCCATTTAGTTCATGTTTTCCCACAGACCTGAATAACTTCTGTAGTTATTCCATCTGAACCTGATGATTTGTCTTTGGGACTTTTCTGTTGATGTTTCTTCTGCTGGTATGAAATGTGTTTCTTGTTGATCACAGTTTTTAGATACGCGCTTTGCGTTTTCATGTTATGTGTGAGGTTCTTTAAAAGTATTCTTCCCACCTTGCCAGTCTTTGTTGTGGATTAAATAAAGTTATACCTCTTTTGATATCTGTTCACCGAATATTTATTATCCAGGATTACTCTTTGTATGCTTTAATTGTTCGTTTGACATATCGTGGTGCTATTCTGTATGTAACATAGCCTTGCTCAGATTTAGATGTAATTCGTGCTTTGAACGCTATCTTCTTTATGGACATGCTATCGTTAACTTCATTGTTCCACCAGTCATTTCTGAATCTTTTGTCCGACCTTACTATTTGTTTTGGTTCAACGTGTATTTTCAAGTGTGTCAATCATGGGAGACTTAAATATTGTCCATTCCTTACCTACACTTGAGAACTAATCAGGGATATGTAGCTTGTGTTTTATTTCTTGTTTGAATTCGCTTCCACCGTATTTTCCTGATGATATTTTCCGTTGTTGCCTTTTTTTTTCTCTTTCTTTCGTGTATGTTATATGTTTTTAAAAAAATTATATAGTATAATCAGTATCAACGTCTGTGTCAAGGAGTGCTCTAGAATCCTAGTTAGTAATCCTCTGTTTTCCTAAGTAGAATAAACTCATGTTGAAATGCTTGATCTATGTTTGTCCATATATACCAGGTGTTAGTGTGACTACAACGATGTTGGTAAAAACGATGTTTTATTATTAGTCTTTATTCAGATTCATTGTTAAGTAGATGTCCACCGGTACTGTTGCATTCAGTCTCTGTGTCGCTAAATGTCATTTGTCATTTCTCCATAATGTAGCAAATTTACAGAAGCTAATTACACATTTTTCAGCGGATACGGCTAAAAAAAAATTAGATAGCTTAGAGGGGGAGATAAAAGTGGCAGCATTGAAAGGAAACCTCCAAGAGATGTGGTATGGCACCACATGGAAAATGAAATCAACCAAGTAGACTTACCAAAAATAGCAATAAGAAAGTTCTCACCATTATTAAAGATCAAATGAACAGACTTAATATATACGCTGTATACTTTTTAGGAATGTCTGAAAAGACCAGTCCCGCAAGCTCCTCCAGTTATTTAGCCTGCAGGATTGGAGCTGAACATCACCTGCAATTACCTCCGTTGTACAAGCGTGAATGCCATACTGTATTTTATGAAACAAGATCTACATTGCATTCTTCTCCATTTCTAAAAGATTATCTCGTAAGAGTTATGATCCTTGGTTCCTCTGCCCTGTCTAAAAACCTGTTATATTTCTTGTAATTCGTATTATAATTTATTTTCAATCCTCTTCTTTCTTTTACTTTACTTTACTAGTTAAAAAAATAAAAAGAGAGAAAAGAAGATTTTCACGAACTGTCCCCACAAGTCCTGGAATGTTGCACTACTTATACTTACGTATTCCACATTACTGGTCTGCTTTAAATTAGATGTCGAGTCTCCGTGGCGAAGTGGTCAAGCCGTTTGACTTGGGCTCCGAAGGTTGTGGTTTCGATCCCGGGCTGCGTCCTTCGGTTCACGAGTTAAATTTTTCGGAGACTCATGTGGGTCGTCGCTAGAGCTACGGAGTTCGTGCTTGGTGCGACGCTTTCCGCGCTGCGGAAAGAGACCGGGCCATATGGGATAAAACCCGGTGCAATGAAGTCGACCCTGTCGACTTATAAGCGACTTTTTTTTTTTTTAATTAGTTTTTAAGGAAACCGCGGATGGAATGTTAAAGAGCTTTTCTATGTCTTGATAATACAGTGAATATTTTGTTTATTCTCTAATTTGTCTCTGATGTCTACTTCTTTCCTTTCCTCATTATCAGTGCCAATCATTGCCCGTGAATTCATTGATCATGCTATGTGAATGAGGTCAAAGGTTCCCCTGCAAATAATATGCACATGGTGGTGACAGTCAGAAATCGTTTGCACTATTCACTTGTAACTCTTAAAGCTACAAAGGTACGGTAATATCGCGATTTTGTCCCTTGATGGTAACACATAAATAAGCAGCAGAGTTTCTCACGCAGACACACACAAACAATGTCTTCAACTGAGCCAAAATCGGTCACATTTGCCGCGTCGACTCGTCTGTGGCAGGCGACTCTTCATTGTGTTTTCTGTAGAACTAATTGTCATTCTGGCTTGACTCATGTACTCGACGCCAACGTAAATAAAAAATAAAGCTAGCCCCGACACCGAGGTAAACGTGTTACTGGTAACACTAATGACTGTTTTTACCTATGACAAATATGCAGCTTATGTAAACCACGTACACGTAACAAGAGAATTGCGTAATCCCACGTGACCAGGTCGAATGACTAAGTCAAGTTATGAAGATCAACCTTAGCAAACGTTTAAGTATCAATACGATTAGCATGTGCCTTTCAAAGGGTGAAGGTGTTCATGTCTAGCCACAGATCTCAGTCCTTGCTGTTCTGGATACATTCTCTTCATGACATTTCTCCATGTCTTTTAGTCTGTCTCTGCCTTTTCTAATCAGATTTGTCCAGTTGCCAGTATGTTCTTCGATGCCTCTCTTCCCAACGATGTGACCAAAAAACATGCCCCCCCCCCCTCCTATTATTATAATAGTTATGTACAATATTCCACTTTCATTAGCCACTTCCATGCAATCTTTGTTAGTTAGTCTGGCCGCCCCATGTATTTGTAACATTCGACTCTTAAACCACCTCTCTGATGCCTCCAAGCTGTTCCTATTTTGTGAGCGCTTGCTCTTAAACGTCCAGTGTGCTGATGCCGAGGTAGTGGGTTCAACTCCTACACCGGTCAGTTGGACTAAAATGTTAACTTTTTTACCTTGACTTGGGGACGTAAATTAAAATTACCTCTAAAGTCTGAATGGGTTCACCTGATGGCGTGGGACACTGGTAATAGGGAAAGCTAACCCACACGCAGACTTCAGTCTAGTGCACTAGGGGTTGTAGTATATGTATGGGCTACGCTTGAGTTCAAAGCCAGCGACCGGGGGTGGGGATGGGTCTGCCATGCAGCAGAACAAGTCCCATATCATATTTAAGCACTTTCTTTCTAAATGTTAATCTTCTTCTTCTTCTTCTTCTTCTTCTTCTTCTTCTTCTTCTTCTTCTTCTTCTTCTTCTTCTTCTTCTTCAGCGTTCCGAGCCATTGAGGTTCTTTGCTGCAGATACAATCCGTCTCCATTCGTCTCTCTGGTTGACCTTCTCTTGCCAGTCGTTGATTCCAAGTGCTTGTAGGTCTGTATATGTATTATCTCTCCACCGTCTTCTTGGTCTACCTCGGGGTCTACGGTCATTTATTTCCTGAGTGTAAGTGAGTTTTGTTTCCCTATTATCTTCCATTCTTTCTATATGCCCCAGCCATTGTAGTCTATTAGCCTTCATGATACCAGTGATTAGCGGGGACTTAAACAGATCATACATGTCTTTGTTACTTCTTCTTTTCCACTCTCCACTTTGTGTATCCCTAATGGGTCCAAAGATGCGTCTTAAAACTTTGTTCTCAAAGGTTTGTAGCAAGGCTTCGTCTCCTTTCGTTGTACTCAGGTTTCAGAGCCATACAGCACAACTGGTCTGATCAGTGTTTTGTATATTGTGATCTTGGTGTTACGAGATAGCGCCTTTGATTTTAGTAGATGTTGTAGTGCATAGTATATCTTATTTCCAGAATTGATTCTAGTTTGTATTTCTTCCCTTATGATGTTGGAGCAGTTGAAGATTGTACCTAGGTATTTGTATGTTTCCGTTCTTTTAATTGTCATATTATCTATGTGTATGTGGCCAGAGTTTTTAGCCATTCCTTCTCTTGAAATTACCATATATTCTGTCTTATCTTGGTTGATAACCAGCCCCATCTGTTGGGCTTTTTCCTTTAAGTGAGTCAATATTTCCAATGTCTTTTGTTCATTTTCCCCTATAATATCTATATCATCTGCATAACCAAGCAGCTTGGATGTTCCTCCAATATCACATTCCTCCTTTACCCTCCTTACAACTTTCTCTAGAGCCAGATTGAAGAGTAGCGGCGATAGTGCATCACCCTGTTTCAAGCCAGATGTTATTTGGAAAGGGTCTGATTTCCTGCCTTTATATGTTACTATATTATAAGTATCTTCCATGCATAGTCTGGTCATGTTGATTAACTTCCTTGGTATTCCAAATTCCCGCATAGCATTCCATAGACTATTCCTAAGGACACTATCATAAGCCTTTTTAAAATCCACAAACATGTTATGGAGATCTCTTTTATATTCCCAATTTTTCTCGGCTATTTGTCGTAAGATAAATGTCTGATCTATTGTTGATCTGTTTTGTCTAAAACCCGCCTGGTAGTCACCTAATATGTATTCTGAATATGGTTTTATTATATTTAGTAGTACTGCGGATAGTATCTTATAGATTATGGACAGTAGTGATATTCCTCTATAATTTTCACACTGGAACGTGTTAAATGTTAATAAAAGTGTTTTATTACAAAAGATACTTTTCAACTTCAGAAATGCAGCTTTTGCAAGGCATATTCTGCTCTAAATATCTGTCATGCATTCTTCCATGTCTTCCCCCAAATATTTGAATTTATTGACTTGGTTAGACACTTTTCCTTCCTTTTTACGAAATATCACATTTTGGTATTATCCTTTTTCTGTTTTATAATAGTTGTTTCAGTTCTCTTTATATTCAAAGGGAAGTCTCCGTTTGCACTCTGTATTGCAACAAAATCTCACAGTTGTTGCGTGTCTTTCTGTGTTTTCTGCTATCAATACTTCATACCGCACATTCTTTGTATCGTAACCTCTATTGTATTTCCCACTTTAATTGCTGCTACTTGTTTCCAATAAATAATCTTTATTATTCTGAACCATTGTTGTAATACCCTCCAATATTTTGATCAGTTTATTGTATTTCATTTTATAAAATGCCTTAGTGGAATTTTATTCACAAGTATCAATCAATCAATCATGTGCCATGCCGGAAAGCCTGGGCGGTCATGACTTGCCATTTCACTCGATCACCAGAGTCGTGGATCAGCTCAGTGTTCCTGTCTCGTCCATGCCATGTAGCCAAGCCATCCAGGTATTTTCCTCTCGGTCTTCCTCTTGGTGTGTTCCCTTCGATCTTGCCAGTTGTCACTAAGTTCTCCAATCCATTTCTTCTCATAACATGTCCAAAATATTTGACTGTCTACGTCTAATTTCTCTAATCAATTTACGATTTTCATTTGTCTCCTGTAGTACTTGGTCATTGGTTTTCCTATCTGTCCATGGTATTCTTTGCATTTTCCCCAGGAACCACATTTCTGCAGCCATCAGATGTTTTTCAGCTTGACTGCTCATTGTCCAAGTTTCACATCCATACAAAAGAACAGGCTCTATGTATCCCCTCAACACTCTTTTTCTCGTTTCAATTGACATCTTTTTATTCGTCAGAATGTTTTTCATCTTGCTAAAGGCAACTTTCGCCATGGCGATTCTTGTTCTAATCTCTTCAAGGCATTTCCCATCAGATGTTATGACTGTTCCCAGATAATTGTACCGATTCACTTGTTGAAGAATATTCCCATTTACTTGTATATTACATTGTGGTACTTCGTTCTTCCTTGCCATAACCTGTCTTTTTACAATTTAATTCTAACCCCGGTTGCTCACTGTGTACAACAACCGCATCTACTAATTGTTGCAGATCCTGCGCATTGTCTGCAATCAATACTGTATCATCTGCATATCTAATGTTATTGATGTTTCGTCCTCCAATGCTGATTCCATTTATATCTTCTACATTTCTGAGAATATTCTCACTGTATGGGGGGGGGGGGGGGGGGGGGGGGGGAAGATATGGAGAAATTACACATCCCTGCCTAACATCTCTCTTAATAGGCTGATATTGTCCCACTTCATTATCAATCCGTATGACAGCTTGTTGTTTCCAATATATGTTGTTTTAAAGTCTAATGTCTTTCCATTTATTTTGTAGATCTGCAAGCATATCCACCATGTTGACATGTCTAACTCTATCAAAAGCCTTTGTGTAGATAATGAAGCAAAGATATAGATCCTTGTTTACTTCTATAGCACGTTGAAGAACTGTTCGCAGCATATACACAGCATTTAAGGTACCCTTTCCTTCTACAAATCCACATTGTTCTTCCCCTATTTCAGGTTGTATTTTCTTCCTCATTCTTTGCATGATAATTCGTAGCAAAATCTTTGTGATGTGACTCATTATACTAATTGTTCTATGTATAGTGTTTTTTTTTTTTAAAGTATGCGTCAATTAGTGTTCGAAATGTATGTATATCGCATTATTTGTTCATTTTCCTTCCACAGATCTGTACAGTTCTTCGATAATTTCTATCAGTATTTTTTGTGTTGTTCTTCCCATTATAATTCTAATCAGGAGTTTCCTACCATTACTCTTACTTTCCAGGACATTACCTGATACCAAATTAAGGCTTTCATAAGACAAGCTTGTTATTTTAGGAAAGTGGGGTAGAGGGGCGACCTCCGTGGCTAAAGTCTTACAGATGCGATTCGTAAGCCCGCTTGCCCGCGTTCGAATCACAGCTGCGACCGATTTGGCAGTAGACCACGTTGCGCTGGGTTTTAACGTGTTGGTATGGGAGCTGGTCGTTCAGAAAGCAATGGCAAAATACTGAACGTAAACTTGCCAAGACATCAACAACAGCAGTAAAATGCTGGTGGTGAAAGTGATGTCCAGTAAATAGGATATGAAAAAAAAAAATGGGAACAGGCTGTGATGTATCAGGAAAGTATGGGAGGGACATAAAACATCCAGAATTGTGAGTGAGAAGCATGGTGTACAGGAGAGTGGAGTGAGAAACGTAATGCTTCAGGAAGACATAATTAATCACAGCTTTTCTAACATCTATTTCACAGGCATTTGTCTGCACCGGAACAAACCTGCAGTTGAATTTTGTTAGAAATGCGTGGTCTGACAGAGCAGAAGACAGAATTCCCACTTTGGAGTTTGTCAACTTCGATGTCGAGCCTGGGAAGGTAAGAAAGAGCGTGTGAAAGGATAGGCATATATGTCACATGATACGGGTCAGCCTTGAAATTAAAGTCATAATAATACCAATCAGGTTTGTTCTCGTGGTGTATGTCTTTGTCCTACATTAGGGAGGCATTCACTATACAGTTATACGGTAGCAAATATCTGCGTTAACAGCGGATTGTGCACAGGAAGCGATCCAGTTGTAATGCTTTAGACTTTGTTTCCCAGTACATAAGCTAGCTCGTCAGCTGTGTCGAACATGTCGCCAGTGTGTTACCGGTGCCTGTCAGATAAGCAACAATTTGTAATCTACCAAGTATGTCGTAAGAGGCGACAAAGGATATTTGGCGGCTGTATGTGATCGCTGCCTCAAAAGGCTAAGCTTAGTGTTTCTTAAAACATATTAAGGATTAATATGTAAATAAACATGTGTTATACATTTTTACTAATATTAATGAACGAAAATACAATAGAATGGACATAAATGCAAAATACAGTATTTATTTATACAAGTATCGAGCATATCCAGAAACAAGGAAGCATGGAGTCTCAGATCTAATGAAAGGTAGCGGGGCAAAGCAACACGGGAAGGTTAACCCGGTCAACACATGTCTGCAGAAGTCAGATGTGTCGGCCTAAAGGCGCAATTAAGCAGGCACAACGCAATTACATCTGGGGGAAAAAAAACACACCCCGGATGAACGCAGAAGAAGAAGAAGACATATTGGGATGATATGATATCTGCCCACCTCCCCGAAGTTCACTGTGTTTGTTGTGATGAAGCCTGCCAACACCTCATGTGCTTGGAGACAGAATGAGTCACAGCAACTCCACAATGGTGGTAGACATTCAGCACACAAACACTGCACTCACGCTTGAAGACTTCACACGGATGATTGAAATGTGTATGCAGCTTGCCTACCGTGATGTAAACAATATTCTCGTCACTCTCCCAATTCTTCATGTCGTGTGTGAATGAACAACGGAGCTCGTACAGTAAAAACTAATATTTTACTTGGAACGAAGGGCAGTGAAGAAGGACAGCAGTCTCCCATATCTAATGTATAAGTGACCCAGTATATGTGAAGTCTTATCATTGTCCAATCCCAAGGCGGTAAGTATCATGAGATGAACAATCTAACAAACTCAGTTTCCACACGACACTCGTGGGGAGATGGTAGTATCTCGTTGTTCGCCTCACCTCACTGAAAATTGTCTGGTACACATGTGATATGGGCGGTCGATGTCATAACCACTCGATCACATAATAAACCCCGCCACGGGGAGGGTTTAAATCCAGGATCACCAGGACAGCAGACATGTGTGCTAGCCACAACGCTACGGTAGATTAAACAATCATGACTTTACCGTTAATTGTTATATAGCTGTAATTGTTTCATTGCCAATCTAAATCTGGCCTAAGAAATCGCCACATGACGCTCACTGTAGACACTCCTGTCCTATACTGGTAGACTCACACTTAGCCTGGATGAAAACCACATGACGCTCACTGTAGACACTCCTGTCCTATACTGGTAGACTCACACTTGGTCTGGATGAAAACCACATGACGCTCACTGTAGACACTCCTGTCCTATATTAATAGTCTGAGACCTGGCCTGGAAAATCGCCACGTGTAGCTCACTGTAGAACCCCTGCCCTATATTGGCAGTCTGAGACTTTGCGAGGATAAAAGCCACACAAACCTCACTTCAGATTGGTATGACGTTTCTGAACATGCCACTGCATATTTGTGTGTCGCATATAATCTTATTCTTATGAAGATAATGTGGTGGTTTTCCTCTGATTACCATGTCCACGTAAGTTTGTTTGTGATTTCCGCTTTTGACAACAATTTCCGGTTGTAAGGACAAGTTTTTTTTTTTTTTTTGCACTCGCTCGCTTTGAACTCAAGCGTAGTCCATACACACTATTTACAGTAGTGATTGACTGAATTTTGCGTGTGGATTAGCTTTCCCTATTAACAGCGTCCCTCGCCATCAGGCGAACCCAATCCGACTTCAGAGGTACTTGTAATTAACGTCCCCAAGTCAAGGAAGACAGGTCAACATTTTATCCAGCTGTCCGATGTAAGGGTTGAACCGCTTACTTTGGCATCAGCTCACCGGGTGTTTAAGAACACGCGTTCTTACCCATTAGGTCATGCGGACCTGCGTCAGGACAAGTGACTGCCCTGCTATGATCAGGTGCAAAGTTGTCCTCTGAACCGCCGTTGCCACACGCATCAGTGTTAACATCTTCTGCCACTAAGAGGCTTGAAGTTTCACTCCAGCCAGACGACCATGATGGTATTTCTCACTCTCCATTACTTTACAGGACAATATTACCTGAGTTTTATATTCAGTGTTTGAATGAACCGAAGGAGTCGTAATGATGTTTATGTTAGAATTAATTATGCTATCGGAAATATTGACTCACTTAAAGGAAAAATCTCAACAAATGGGGCTGGTTATCAACCAAGATAAAACAGAATATATGGTAATTTCAAGACAAGGAGCGGCTAAAAACTCTGGCCACATACAAATAGATAATATGACCATTAAAAGAACGGAAACATACAAATACCTGGGTAAAATCTTCAACTGCTCCAATATAATAAGTGAAGAAATACAAACTAGAATCAACTCTGGAAATAAGATATACTATGCACTTAACCATCTGCTAAAATCAAATGCGCTATCTCGTAACACCAAGATCACATGCTGAAGAAGAAGAAGAAGAAGAAGAAGAAGAAGAAGAAGAAGAAGAAGAAGAAGAAGAAGAAGAAGAAGAAGAAGAAGAAGAGGAAGAGTGATGGTGATGATTACGATGACAGTGATGATGCTAATGATCAAGATGGTCATGTCAATGGTGACAATGATAAGGATATTACATGTTCATAATAAGGGAGTTGACAGTGATAATGGTTTTGATTATGTTTTATTTACGTATTACTGTGTACATAAATATCACGTATAAAACAATACAAACACGCTTAGACAATTGAGAGACTCGTGTATCGCTGTTATATACTGGTTTCTGTATACGTGTCATGAACAATTAAATAAGATGTAGTCTTGCATGCACATTTGCCAACACAGTCTCAATCTAGACGGGTTGCCTTATATTCTCTTCTTCATCGTTCCGAGCCATTGAGGTTCTTTGCTGCAGATACAATTCATCTCTCTGGTGCCTTATATTCTACTTGATTTTTTAAAAAAAAGGGGTGGGGAGGGGGAAATGTGTTTATAACGTTCTTAACAATGCTGACTTCCGCTTGTTGTATGTTTCCTTCTAGAAGCATGGACGTTTGCGGATAATGGACGTTTGCGGATAATACACGTCTTTCATTGTCTGAATGCTAACATGAATATCCAGTTGATTGTATGAATGATAACACATATACGAGGGTAAGTTAAGAAGTAAGTCACAAATGACCGTAGAAAAATAACTACACATGATAACAACTTGAAACAGTTTATTTTTGTGCATACATTGTTCCTTTATTTCTCAATATAATTTCCACCAACATTGGTGCACTTATCCCATAGTTTTATCAGTCATCCCAAACCGGCTGCATAGAACTGCGTGCTTTGTTTTCATTTACCGGCCATCCTACAGAACTGTGTGACTTACTTATTGACTCGCTCTCAGAACTTTTTCTACCCGGCTATGCACCGCTTTATGGGACAAACATTTGTCAGCATAAACACTGACAACCCACCTTGGCTGCAGACATTTCGCGAATGACGCCGAAGTTGGATGTGAAGTGAAAACGTGGTTTAGAAAACAGAGCACGCAGTTCTATGCAGCCGGTATGGGAAGACTGATAAAACGATGGGATAAGTGCATCAATGTTGGTGGAAATTATGTTGAAAAATAAAGGGACAATATGTCTAAAAATAAACTGGTTTCAAGTTGTTATCGTATTTAGTTATTTTTCTAAAGCCATATATGACTTACTTATTAACTTACCCTCGTATCTAGGCATTCAGTCTTCCCCTACAGTTGTCGAAGAGTAGGAGCACTTGTAGTTTCAGTGGTCAGTTACTACGGACGCCTCTGCTTGGTCCTCTACAACGGTTACTGCTGATAACTGTACAAATACAGCAAACTTACAGTTGAGTTGAGTTAAGAACCGACATCACTGCACTCAGGACATTCCCATACGTGCTCAGTCCCCTCGTTCATAGCCAGCGAAGAGTCATACTACTAACCGTTCCCACCGCTATCTGATTAAATGTTCTCCTGGTCTTCCCTCTCAGTTTTGAGATTCTTCAAGAACCCCTGCCGATACTTACAGTTGATAACAAGGGTATTACCGATAGTTGCGTTATGCTCGCGAGACCACAATGGTCCAATGTGTGAAGATACACAGATTAAAGGTGAGAACAATCGCAAAGTAAATACTGCTCTAGGAGCACGTTAATATCTTAACGTACACTAGTTCACGACTTTGTTCTTTAGAGGGGACATCTGCCTCACTGTCTATTCGCCTCTTCTCTTGCCCACAGTCGAGCACCTATAGTGTGTCCCGAAAAGAATGCCTTCATTCACGATCAATTATTTTGAAAACTGTCTGTTGCATCGTTATGAAATTTTTCCAGCCGTCTTATATTTATCCCCACCCAACGAATATGTCTTTGATAGGCAAAACAACTTAAATCATTGAAAGCGGTGACATTTCTTTGATGTTTTGCTGAAAAACTAGTGATTTCTAGCTAACAAATTTATGTTTACAGCAATGAAAGCCCCGCCAATTCAGATGACACACAAGGCGTATCTGTGATTCGTATGGGAGTGGGTGCAATGAAAGAACTAGCTTAAAATCGACAGGGTCGGCTGCATTGCACCGGGTTTTTATCCCATATGGCTCAGTTTCTTTCCGCAGCGCGGAAAGCGTTGCACAAAGCGAGAACTCCGTACCACCAGCGACGACCCTCGGGGAAAAATGAAGGACGCGGCCCGGAATCGAACATACAACCTTCGGAGCCCGAGTCAGACGGCTTGACCACTTCACCACGGAGAATCCCGAGAGGGGTGCAATGTGTAATATTAGTAAAGACAGAGAATTTACAGAGGCATGGGGTAAATAATTTGTAAATTGACAGGAAAGTAGAAAGAATATATTTCTTACCTTATTTTTCATTTCCTTTTTGTTTCTTCAGCTGCTGGTTAATAATGTGTACACAAGTATTCGTGTTAGCTTTTTATATGGAGTTCGTGAAAGCTTCCAAATAGCTGTGCGTTAATGTGCATATGGAGTGGCCAGAAATGATACCGCAATTTAGTCATCATGTTTCCATTTTTAAGGATCTGTTCAGCTGCCTGTGTAGTTTGTTCACACGTACACATGGGTGACAGACCCGCTTTGAGTCTTCGTGAAAGATTGTCTACTCTGCTGTTCACCGTTCAGAGACGGAACATGATTACCTGTTTTGCACTATGAAAATAGTTGTCAGTGCCTCTGTAGTGGGCTTTCTTCTTAACGACCAAGATGTTGGTCCTCTTTTCATTGAAGTTTATAGATTGATTCGTATGCACGTGTGTTGTCCCCTAATTTGACGTGTTTGCTCTCACGTTTCTTGTTATGCCACAATATGTCAGTTTCCATCGCAATATTACTCTTCTGTTGGTATTCAATGCGTTTAGTGTGTGTGTGTGTGTTTTTTAAATACAGTTTTTTGTCACGGCTGAGGGCTTGCGGAATACAAACTGTTGCCATTGACATTATGCTGATGCTGTAATGTTTAGGGCCTGAAATTCTTCTGAAAATTTTTGTAGCAAAATATCCCAGTTGGTGTACACGTGGATTAAGGTCTGCGATCTGCTCAGACCTTAATCTGTGTCGGACGATTCCAGTAGGTTGATGACTGCTCTCGGTTGCATAAAATTCAATCCATCCTTTCTCCAATAATCCTCTTCCTCTTTCAACACATGGTCCCACATTTTTCCAGTAACTTTTATCAATATTTAATAGCGCGGACTGGATTAGTATCCTGACGTCAGACAATTTGAATATAGTATTGTCAGCTTCCACCTGTCCTTTAATTTTAGCCCACACAAGTTCTATAGGGTTAAAATGAGAATAGTACGGCGAAAGTCTCAAGCACCCATGACGATGCTCTTCTATCAACTTGTCGATTTGATATTTCTTGCTTTTTGGCGTCTGTTTTAGAAGGGACAACAATTCTAGCTAGAAATACGTTTCTGGAAATGGTATGTTTTCCATTCGGAGTCATATCTTTATTGCCCCCTTTGTGCTCGATGCTGTAGGTATTTTGTCTTCTTGGGCAACAACATTGATATCATGCATTGTCCATAATTGGACACGACGGTCTATCTAGGGATGGAAGCACAGTATTCTCGAGCCAACCTCTAAATACATTACCATTCATCTTATTATGCTAATCCATATTGTCTGTATGCTTTGATACGAACACGAGCCCAGCATTCTGTTGTAAGCCATTATGCGTATTACCAGCATGGGCCATGACCAAAAGCTATCCTATACTACTGGGCACATATCTCTTTATCTGTCCATCCACTGATAGCCATTCCTTATCACTTGTGTAGTGCGCATTAATCCACATTTCATCCAAACACACTATGCCATAATTTTCTTTCCGCATTTCCCTTTTTTCACGTAGGTATCTGCTTCTCGCCGGTCTCTGTGGCTAAGGGCTTGCGAACGCGGTTTGTGAGTCCGTATACCTGGGTTCGAAACCCAGCGGTGCTGGTTTTTCGAAAAAGGTATAGGGGCCGGTCGTTCAGAAAGCAATGGCAAACTACTGAACGTAACACTTGCCTAGTACATCAACAGCAGCTGAAAATGCTGGTGTTGACTGCAACGTCCCGTAAGGGATAAGCAACAAAATTTTAAAAAATCTGCTTCTCAAGGCTCCTAAATGCGGTTGCTCGCAAAGATTATTTCTACCGCCCTTGTACTTTCAAATAGTGAAGATAATGTCCTTATAATTTTCCACAAAGTTGTTTTGGATAGCTCTATATTATTGTTCTTTCTGAACCAAACCGTAAGTTTTCTTACAGTCACTGTTTCTTTGGCATCCAGCATTTTTATAATGCTGGGTAATCCTGGATATAAAATCCAAAATGTTTATAATTTTTGGAGTCTCTGTGGCGAAGTGGTCAAGCCTTTTGACTCGGGCTCCAAAGGTCGTGGGTTCGATTCCGGGCCGCATCCTTCGGTTCACGAGTTAAATTTTTCGGAGACTTCTGTGGATCGTCGCTAGAGCTGTGGAGCTCGTGCTTTGTGCGATGCTTTCCGCGCTGCGGAAAGAGACTGAGCCATATGGGATAGAACCAGGTGCAATGAAGTCGACCCTGTCGAATTTTACGTGACTTTTTAAAGCATTTTTATAATAGCTCGCCTTATGACATCTTTGTCAAAGCTGTCTACAATAATCTTTCTACCTACCGTTTTATTATTGCGTGGTGGTTTAATTCCAGATTCTTGCACCCATCGACGAAATTACTGTTTACTCAAACCCAATGCATGCACTGTTCTTTTTTCGGAATTTGTAATAGTATAAAACAGCTTCTTGACAAAAATATGTGTACAACTTCATAGCGATTCTTTGAAGTGTACAATTTCTCATTAAATGCCATTGAAAAATATTCACACATTTCAATGTTGGCGATAAATTGTAAGATTTAAAAAAAAAAAATATTAATCAGGTTTCATGAAATAACCCACATTTTGAGACACCTCTGAACAGTCCTAGTTTGAACAATACGGGGAGTTGGCATAAGGCCAATCCCTTCAAAACACGTACAATATTCAACATTGAGGGCTGATTGTCTGGTTACGATGTAATACATTTAAAATTATGAATTTCATCTCAGACCCGTAAATTATATACCGCATGCAACGAAACTTTGAAATCTGCTGTAAAATCTCCAGAACAAAAATTTTTTTTGTTGGGTGGACATAATGATAAGGTTATATACTAAATCTCATAATTTTCCCTCAGTTGGCTACTGAGATATGGATGTTTATATTGGGACAAAAAAACAAACAAACTATAGCGACCGACTTCACTTGGTTTTCATACCTTACCGTTTTAACACCAATGCGACAAAAGGACTAGACACTGTTCCAGCTATAACTACACCCTTGACTAGAGTCGCCGTGATGTCTAGATCCTTTCATCTGATATATGTTGTCTTTATAACTTAACAGTAACATGTCAACGAACATTTTCCATGGATCATTCTTTTTATAGACCAATTGACACTGATGAATAATGTGGAGAACGTCTCCTGGTACCCATTTTAGTCAGAGTCAATGTGGGCGTCAAGATCAATTGTAAAAAAATCCGCCTCAATGAGAACTGGAACACATGACCACTAAACCGACAGTCATTCGTGCTAGGCACATTTGCTAGCCACTGAACTACAACATCCCCTTAATGACAGTACCAGCCATAAATTGTGAAAACTGCTTGACATAACTGCTATGGCATTCGTGATATATCTACTCTTCCATCCCCGCTGTTGTTGATTAATGTAACAAAGTACGGACATATTTTGCAGCAGAAGGTCAAAAGAATTGATACCTTTAGTTAGGATTAGCGCTAGAAACTAAACAGTAGTGGTAGTCAGTCGTGTGCTGGAATTACACTTTTCTCCTATGATGACAGACAAGTGGCTATGTAGAGAGGGTACAGGCTGTAGAATGGGCCAAAGAACATGAACTGATTGTGGGAAACACCTGGTTTAAGCAACATCACAGAAGATTATGGACATGGAGAAGTCCTGACAGCAGGATTGAAAACCAGATCGATTACATCCTGATTAACATAAGGTTTTGAAATGCGTTAACAGTCGCGCAAAAACAGTTCCAAATGCAGACTGTTAATGAAAGTCAAGTATACACCAGGAAACACTAAATATGATCTGTGTGCATTAAAAAATGACAAGGAAATACAAGACAATTTTTACATAGAAGTAAAGAACAGATTTTATGTATTGTCTGATCTAGAGATTTTATTTAAAGATGTGGATGATCAATGGGAAATGTTGAGGAATTCAATCAATTCAAAAGTTATTCCAAAATTAAAGAAAGTAAGTCGTAAGAAATGGATGACTGAAGAAATTTTACAACTAATGGAAACAAGAAGACACAACACAAATAATCCTGACAAATATAAAGAGAGTCACATGAAAGTCGGAACATTATGTACAGAAGCAAAAGAAGCATGGTTTGAAAATAATTGCATAGAAGTTGAAAAGCAACATCATCATCAAGTGCCCTACCAGCTGGCGTAGGCGTTCATGGTTCTCCACAGATCTCGGTCGTTGGTGTTCTGGATCAACTCTGCTGATGGTATTCCTCCATGCCACCGTCTCAATCCATCCAGCATCATTTCTGTTGGTCTGCCACTGCCTCTCTTCCCCTTGATCATTTTTCTAATTGTCACGATGTTCTCTATTGCCTCTCTTCTCATCACATGACCGAAGAAAGATGTTTGCCTCTTCCTTATTGTTGTATATAATGTTCTAGTTTCGTTAACCTGTATCAGGCAGTTGTTGTTAGTTACTCTGGCAGTCCTAGGAATTCGCAACATTCGTCAGGAACCACATCTCTGTTGTCTCTAATTTCTTCTTAATTTGTTCATTTACATTCCAAGATTCACTGCAAAACTGGTTCTATATAGCATTTCAGCACTCTCTTTCTTACATTCAGTGGCAGTGACTTATTGCATAAGATACTCTTCATTTTCTGAAATGCAGCCTTTGCTTGCCCTATTGTGCTCTTAATCTCTGTTGTACATCTTCCATCTGATGTTATAAATGCCCCTAGGTATTTAAAATTATCCACTTGGTTAAGAATTTTCCCTTCTATTTCTATGTCACATTTTGGTGTCACCATTTTCTTTGATATCACCATTTTACTGTTTTCTTGATATTCAAGGAGAGTCCTTTCCTTGCACTCTCTGATACTACAATGTCCAGCAACTGTAGATCTGTTGAATTATCTGCCACTAATACTGTATTATCTGCAAAGCGTATATCATTTATATTATAACCTCCAACTAGTATTCCTAGCGTCTGGTTGATCTCTCTCATTATTACTTCGCTATATAGGGAGAAGAGATTTGGTGACAAGACACACCCCTGTCGTACTCCTAGCTTTATCTGTTCGTAACTACCCTCTTTTTTCCCATTTCAATTGCTGCTACTTGGTTCCAGTAAACATTCTTTATTATTCTTAAATCTTTTCCATCAATGTTGATATCTTCCAACATTTTAATCAATTCATGATGTTTTACTTGATCAAATGCCTTAGTATAATCTATGAAGCACAAATATATGTCTTTCTGTTTCTCTATTGACCTTTCTATTAAGAAGAAGGAAATACTACAATGCAATATACAAGTAAATGGGAATATTCTCAAACAAGTGAATCGGTATAATTATCTCGGAACAGTCATAACATCTCATGGGAGATGTCTTGAAGAGATTAGAATATGGCGGAGGCAGTCTTTTGCAAAATTTAAAAAAAAACATACTGACCAATAAAATGATGTCATTTGAAACGAGAAAAAGAGTGCTGTTGTGCTACATAGAACCCGTGCTTTTGTATGGATGTGAAGCGTGGACAATGAACAGACAAGCTGAAAAACATCTGATGGCTGTGGAAATGTTTCTGAGGAAAACGCAAAGAATACCATAGACAGATTTGAACGGACAGACAGAAAAACTAATGACCAAGTCCTTCAAGAAACAAATAAAACCGTAAACTGATTAGAGAAATTAGACATAGTCACACATTTTTGGGCACGTTATGAGACGAAATAAATTGGAGAACTTGGCGACAACTGGCAAAATCGAGGTGGAGAGAACAAGGGGAGGGTAGAGAAGTAAATACTTGGATGGCTTGGCCACATTGTATGGTCGAGACATGAACGTTGAGCTGATCCACGACTCTGGTGATCGAGTGAGATAGCAACACATGACCGCCCACGCTTACCGGCATGGCACATGATGATAATGATGTATATTCCAGGAAAAATATAAATGCGGCAGTTATAACTACTCCCGCCTCCTTGACATCGTTATGTCTTCGTGGACCACTCCTGGCTATCAGAATGAATAATCATCAATTATATTGCGCAGAAAAAACACATTGTGCCGAAATGTGCAAACCTGAGCAGAAGGGATAGACGATCGTTATCATGCGGGAGTGGGTGTGTGTGTGTGTGTGTGTGTGTGTGTGTGTATGTATATATATATATATATATATATATATATATATATATATATATATATATATATATATATATTATATAATGTGCCATGCCGGTAAGCGTGGGCGGTCATGTTTCGCCATCTCAACGATCACCAGTCGTGGATCAGCTCTGTTTCGACCATACCACGTGGCCGAGAAATGTGTTTTGGGGAGTAAATCGCCCGGTGTGATACTGACCACATCACCTATCAAATGCCGATTGTTCTATAATGAAAGTAAAATAATTATGACTGAGTTCAGTTATTTGAAAATGACAGGTGCTTCCGTGAATACTGATCTTGGCAGAAAGGACAATTATGTTCATATTTATGGATGTTTGCCTGTGAATCACTTTCCCATCCCCGACCAATGCTACGTTAGTCAGGATGTAGGCGGACAGGACAAGTTACGCAATGACCACTGACAGACACGCAATGCTCACACCAGCGGCGAGGGCGTATTTTTAGAGCATTCATTTTTTCATAATGCTTTCTTTTATCAGTATTATGTAAACAACAAACTTGTAATTGTATACAGAGAATAAAACGATACCAGATTGTTGTACTAAGTGTATTATTGATTGCGCGCATCTTAAAAACGAAAATAAAATTAGCGTATAATGGAATTCCCATCGATTGTCCAGCGCAGCAAAATCTATTTTATTATCACCCACGCTTTTCAGATCTGTTATATATTTAACTATTTGTGTGTGTGTGCGTGTGTGCGTTTTTTGTTTAAATTTTATATTTTAAATGTTTGCTTGGAATTTAAAAGGAGTTATCAAAAATGTGTGGTTTAAATGGGATTGTAAGATTATTTCATAAAAATACCTTCTGTCGGAAATGACATGGATAAACTGCGTTTTACCAACAGATGTTTATCAATACATTTTGCAATAACTTATGCGCCTCTGTTTTGTTCTTTGAGAATTCCTCCTAATCATTAGATCTCGTCTTTCCTAAAGAATTAAATACATGAGTCAGTTGACCTCTCTTTTTTCAATGGCCTACTTAAGTCAACTGGAAACTCCCCTGAACGATACAATCCTGAAAATGAGGTCACCGATACTATCTCGTAAGACTGGCCTTGATCTCCGGTCACGGAAGTTAATGACATGCACGACTTATGACGAAGTTTTGAGTTTTTTGGCGGAAGTAGCCGGGAATCTATGGTCGTGATTCGCACGGCGAATTGACAATTGTGCCGACATGACACGAAATATCAAAAATAAGATAGACTTCTTACTGTGTGCGGTTTGGAAGTTAAATAGATGTCGGAGGTGAGCTACTAAAGAAAGATCAGAAGCTGCTATCAAAATTTCCGTTTGGAATGCCTATATAATGTATAGATATGTAATACCCTGATGATCGATCGATATCGGATGTAATCGAGACCACTTGTAAGAATGAATTGTTTTTACATCGACCGCATGTTTTAGTTAGACTCCGATCACACAGTATTGTAATGTACTTAGTAATGGGTCATGTATTTAAGTACCATTTGTTAAATTAAGCAAAAACATACAAGAGTCACAAAGAATTGTCTATTTAATGACTTTCAAATATCCAAGATTGGTTCGTCTCGTCTAATCTCTCTGTATGAGTCAAAAGTCCCACGACGGCCAGTCGTCATAAATAAAAATATATTATATACTAGGGCTGTCACCTCTGTAACTGAAACAAATTAAGACGCCTTAACCAATGATGCTATAACAACACACCTGTACATTAGCTTACTGTTTTTAGAAATGATGTTCCTTTTTTGTAACAGTTTATCACCATATTTATGGTAATATTAATAGGCAAACTTGTCAATTATTAAATAATTTAATGGATGTTTTGGATTTCTTATGTTAACAAAGTTCACATTTGCCATGTTTATCCACCACAATATTACAAAACTATACTTACTATTAAATAAATATGATGAATTGCAGCAGGATGTCATATTTATCAAAATTGCAAAAAGATTACAGAAAAACATCAAATCACAATTTCAAATGAGAAATAATATAATAAATAAATAAGGAAAAAAAGTATATTGAATTGTTTTCTCACCAAGAAGATAAAGCTGAATTCAAACAATGGAGTGAACGAGTCAAACTGCACAAATAAAATGCCAAGGGTTTGGAAAGAGCTCCAGGCTGTGTACAAGAAGTGTTGTTACACAAGAAGTGAAGATTCTTCTGGAAAATGTGTGCACTACTTCTGCAATTGTTGATTGGTGTACAAACATATGAAAATCTTTACCAGTGATACAGATCAGATTTTCAAATTTTAAGAGCCAGCCACCATTTTGGACTGGAATTTTTAAAAAAAGGACTTTTTTGAAGAAAATGAGCTCATAAACATAATCATGTCTCAGAAACCAAAATATTTTGTTCATGTTAAATACCACAGTGCTTTGGAAAGAATAGTGATGGAATACATGGTTTTTATAAGAGGCAGGCATTGATGAGCATGAAGATGGACACCGAACATTAAATAAACCTGGCCAAGAAAGTACACGAGGCAGGGGACCTTGATGAGAGTGACGTTCCGCAAAAACACCTGCGACATGATGATAATTAGGCTGGCATCTTCTGTCTTTGAAGGAGCAGATCATATCGTCTACCTGTCCCTGTTTGGCACATCCTAAACACTGCCCACAGGACATCAGGACTGTGGAATCAGGACTGGAGGGTGGCCTTCTCTGTCCTTGTCAGCTGAGGTGTACTTTCCAGGCAAGTGTTGGTGGAGATCCTGATGTGTCCATGCCACATTGGACCCAGTATCAACCGCATGTGATGTAGGACTTGCTTTACCAGAGGTTTATTTCACCAAGTCTACATTCTTACTCCATTAGACTCTGGGGATCTGGCTCATTAGTGCTAGGATGCTCGCCATTAACATGTACGATATGTTCTCCGTTCACATGAACTACAGTGAGAACTGAGTTCAAGGATGGTATGGTTAACTTTGTTATGTACAACATTAAATCAGCAGTAAAAGACTTAAGTGTACAACAAAAACATATATAGACTGGAACATAAAAAGGAATTTACATGGTTTTAGTCTTAGTTAATGATAATTACAGTTCATGATTTTAACTAAAAGGTCAACATAATTGAAATACCTTGCTTATTTTCCCCACAAAATAACAGTATTCAATAAATCTGAAGTCTCTTTCTATATTAACCAATGCACTGTTTTATTATCATGTTTTCAGGTTCATCTGAAATCTCAGTTTATATTAAATGGTGTCTGTGTTGTTTGGCGGGGCTGGGTTGACTTGGAAAGGCTGGATGGGGTAGGATGCTTGGAGTTTGATGAAGAAAGAGCAGAGGTGAGTGTACAAATGCATGCACTTTAGCTGTGTCTGCAAATATCATCATCAAGTGCTCTGCCAGCTGGCATAGGTGTTCATGTCTCTTCATGTCTTTGGTGTTCTAGATCAACTCTGCTGATGATATTCCTCCGTCCAGCATCATTTCTCGGGGTCTGTCACTGCCTCTATTCCCCTTGATCTTTCCAGTTGACATGATGTTCTCCAGAGCCTCTCTTCTTATCACATGACCATGTATAGAAACCTATAATAGAATGATGTAAAAGCACCTAGGAACAGTTTGTATGTGTATTTTTCACTTTGTACTCTGTCAAAAAGACTAAAAATGACTCTGGTTTTTTTCTTCTTGACATAATGGGTCTCTTAGCCAACATAAAACAGAATGATTGCTGACGATTAGAGAATAAAACCATGTCCACTTGTGTGGTAGTGAACAGTTCCACAATGCCAGCATCCCGGGTTCAAAGTCAGCAGCAGGCAGTTTGGGAGCTGGTCACTGAGCATTGATTCTCAGAATGGTAGGAGCGTTCAGAAAGCAATGGCAAACTATGAACATCACGAACAGACGTAAAATGCTGAGATTGATTGCGATGCCATGTAAAAGGACATGCAACTATTTTTTTAATACGGATGACATTGAATTGCACTGTTCAGGCCAGGAAGGTCAAGACTACAATTGGAAGAGTTACCACAGTAGAAAATGTACACAGGAGGAGAGAGGGCACCGTGGATACCCAGTGACAGCAACAGGAAAAGCAAGGGATTCACACTTGATAGAGAGTGGTGCAATGTGAGGGCAGACTAGGACATTAAACATGTGATAGATTCTTGCTCTGTTGTTGATGACACTATGGTGCACTCTGATGGATCTGAACCGCATAACAAAACAAACAGGTTGATGTATCTCAGCTAATGTGAGAGGCAGAGTAATTACCCAGCAGAGAGGAGTGTATGAAAGAACAACTGTTAATGTTCTCAGCACCTTATTTTTTTTAAAAGTCGCTTAAAGTCGACAGGGTCATTGCACCAGGGTTTACCCCATATGGCTCGGTCTCTTTCCGCAGCGCGGAAAGCATCGCACAAAGCACAAACTCCATAGCTCTAGCGACGACCCACAGGAGTCTCTGAAAAATTTAACTTGTGAACCGAAGGACGCGGCCTAGGATCGAACCCACAACCTTTGGAGCCCGAGTCAACACACATTTTAAGTACCCTTGCATTCTATAAATCCACATTGTTATTCCTCTGTTTTTGGTTATGTTTAACTTCCTAACTCTGTGCATGATGATTCTTAGCATAATCTTTGTGATGTGACTCAGTATGCTACTTTCTGGATGTTGATCACATTCTAAGACTTTTGATTTCTTTGGTATTGCAATAAACATAGATTTACATAAGTCAGGAGGTATATCACCAGCATCAGATATTTTGCTCTGCAGCCTTATGACCTAGTGTATTCCATATTATTCAAATATACTTTCTGTTGTGATATTGTCTGGACCCAGGGCTTATGCCATATGATTTTCAGAGCATTCTGAACTTCCATTTTCAAAAGTGGTGGATATTCATTATTATAGGGAATATCATATTGTTTCTCATATGAATCGTTATAAATGTCTATCACATACTGTATGTATCTACATTTTTATCTGTGGCCATTATGATTTTAACGTCTTTGATTTTCAGTCAACTCATTTATGTGGGTGTTAATTTTGTTTGTGTTTCAGTTTGGTCATTAATTTATTTATGCATGAATTTGGCAATTTTGGTGTTGTGTTGTTTCAGTTTCCCTGCAATTTTTCTCAAGCCATGCTTGTTTTGCCTCCTTACATAATTGTATAATATTTCTGTGAATCTATTCATATTTTTCATTGTTATTTTTGTTGTTTCCTCTTGTTTTTGTTAGTTTTAAGGTGTCTTCAATGAAACATTTCCTGCGGCCTATTATATACAAGTTTGGGATAGTTGTTATTAATATAACAGACCAGTTATAATGAATATAATGTCATTTAGGCAAATACATTTAATTCAGAAACACAAATTCACTTTTGAAATCCCAAAAACCAACAGCACACAGAAACAATTAGAAAGTTACACTATGAAACGACAAAACCATTGATGGCATACATAGAAAGCATATTATCTTTAACATTGAGTCATTTCCACATTGCAAAACATTAAAAAAATCATGATCTGTTCATTAAGACAAGAAAACAGGTCAAAAAAATTTTTTTTAATAAATTCTTGACATGCAACATCAAAATGAATGGAAGCAATCTGAAAGAAGTCAGTGTATTTAAATAGTTGAGTACTTTAATCACAGCAGATGGAAGATTTATTATGGAAGTTAAATGTAGAATACCCCAAGGAAAGGTGGCATTTCACATGATGAAGAATATTTTTTTGCAATTTATTTTTGCCAACCTAGGTGAGGGAAAATGTTCTTAAGAGCTATATTTATCCAGTCCTGATGTACGGAAGTGAATCATGGACAATTAGCAAAGGGAGGCTTTATATGCAAGCTACTGAGATGTGGTCTTTTTTTAGAAGAATGGTGAGACTAGTGGGAAAAGAGGAGTGTAGATATGTTGAAAGAAGTGAACTCACAAAGAGAACTGGTTACTTGCAGAAGAAAACTGTCCACATTCTGTGGGCGTGTCATCAGAAGGGTAAGCTAGAGTATGTCATTGCAGTGGGTAAGTTAGAGGGGAGGAAAGGCAGAGGGAGACCAAGAGAGAAGATGCTGGTCGTTAACATGGCATAGGGGACAGAACATTAGTATCAGAAATGATTGGCAACACATGGGACAAAATGCTGTGGACAGACATGATCACCAATTCCACTTGATGGGACTGTTAGAAGTTTTTAATGAAAGTAACTCTGCATTCACTTGTAGATTTGAGGAATATTAAACACTGTAATACACCATGCAGCTTTATATAATTATATAGCATACACATATTCTAATTGAGTCTTCCTAGACAGGAAGTTATGTGCTGGTCACCTGTACATTGCTTTCTGCCTTGATTGCTTATATAAATATACATGTGAGGCTCGATGCTTCCTTGTTCCTGTATATGCTCGATGCTTATATAAATAAATACTGTCCATTACAATTTAGTTTCTTTCATTCATATTAATAAAAATGTATAGCACATGTTTATTTATATATTATTCCTTAAAATGTTTGTTTTTTCATCCTTTCCCTGATTTTATTTACTGGTGAAGGCATGTCTCCATAGCAGTCTTTGTTATTTGTGTTGTAGTGTATTCTTCTAAAACTGACCCCACCCATTTCTTGTGTTTTGTGTGTGTGTGTGTGTATTGTTCGCACCATTTTAAAATGACTGAGTTAAATCAATCGCAAATTACTGAGTTAAGAAGTTACACAAGTCAGAGGTTAGTAAGAACAAGTAGAGCACTCACTGATATAATCACACACAAGTGACAGATTCATGTGTGATATACCTGCTGTTAAAACATGCATTGTGTGCATAATAACACTGGGAGCAAGAATGAAATCCACAAGCATGACTCACTAAATGAGTCTAAGATACAAAGGCAAGAGAAATGCACGCATGCACACGGACACAAAACACAATGTCAAGATCTGCATTTTGACAAACGAATTGCAGTCTACGATATACCAGACCTGCTTCATATGCATGCACATCATGCTTAAGCAGGGATTCCACTTTTGAAATGTTTAAAAAGAATTATGACTAAAGAAGACTGTCCAAATATGATAAGGAAATATAAATAGATATCACAATAGCAGGACATATTGTGTGTTAGTCACCACTTCAGCTCACATTGCTTTGCCTTCTACTATCACTTTAAGACATGTTAGTGCTCCACCACTCCTAAACATTGTATGACTTTACGAGTTTTGACAAGAGTTTCTACTGTTCTTTACTGAGTTATTTGTCGAGCTCATTTTTTAGTTTTCCTCTAAGTTTGATCAATCTCTGAGCATTGTATTATTATTTACTTGCTGATGAGCTATGGTTTGTGAACACTGAATGATTGTAGCTCTTACATCGTCTGCCAGATTTCATCTGTCAGATTGTAGTTTGTGTATCTTACTGTTTTAAAAAGCCTTCTTAGCATATATTTGTAGCAATATTTATGCGGTGCAGTTTTTGACTGGTGCATTTTAACTGCAACAGTCATTCTCAATTGCCTCATGTGCTGTAATATGTGAAGTACTGATACTTTGTTTCACCTATACTCAGGCAGATTAATAAAATAGTGTTTTTCATATTGCCATTTTTTGTTATGAAAATAGGTATACTTTCTCCCATTGTACTTTGTCTATATCTTATTCATGGTCAGTATTTTTAATGGTGAGAACAGAGATGTTCAGTAAAAATTCAAATTATGTAATATGTATGCGTATAGCACATTTGTATAATTCACACTGTGAAAAGTGATGGTTCTAAACACTATCTTTGCTGATTGCATTCGGTAAGAATCCATTTAAAGTGTCGCTTGTTTCATGTTCTTGTAATCATATCTACAGCTTATGGTAGGCAAGTCACAATTTATAATTATCTCCCCTCAGTGTTGTCTAATATATATTCTGATTGCAGATATACCAGGAGTTAAATATACATGTATTTTGTTTCTGTGTTTTAAACACCAGCTGTATATTGTACCTCTTGGCATCAAGGCACACTTGTCTTTGGGGTCAGCAAGCTCAAACTGCTTGACTACCAACAAAGAGAAGCAGGCTTTGTTTTCTTCTCTTTAGAGTAACATTTGGACCTCAGTTAGTATTACTCATGTTCTAAGATCCAGACTCTATTGTCACTCAGTCAGGACACAAAAAACAATCTTGTAATAGCAGTCCATATGTTGAATATCCTTTACCCAGCTTGAACTTCTTCCTTGGATGCATCATGCCAGTATGGAGGATGGATTAAAGCCCAATTGTCCCAAAATGACATGCCCTTTTCATGCTGCAAAAATAGTTAATTTTTTTTCCTAGCCATCCATCTGTCCCAATTTTACACAACATTAACAGTATAGCCATTAAGATGGCAGCAACTCAAACAAAGAAGTGCCTGGAGGAAACTAGAAGAAAGCTCTAAGACAGTTTGTCCCAGTCAAGTGTTTGTCTTATGTAGCCCAGTCAGCTCTGTTATATTCATAGCTGAATTTGGGGCTCCCAAGCAACTTGCACTTGTAACAGACAATGGAGTGGAGAAAGACAAAGAAAAAAATCAATATTTTAGTGGGGTACATGCTTCTTGCTCAGCTGTCTTACATTATTTGCCAGCATTCATGAAACTGGCTTTGAGATTTTGCTGTGAGCAAATGTCCTCCCTCCTAACTGGCACATGCACCCTCAAGATGCCACTTTTCTTTGCTTTTCTCTGATCATCACAAAGCTAGAACCAATTATGAATCTTCTTTTGTTCACAGTGTTTAAGAAAAGCAGCTGATTATGTGCATTTCCTTCATCATTCTTCAGTTTTTTGGGGAAAAGAAATGCTCTCATGGAGTGTGCATTGTGCCCGAGCTTCTCCTGATTCGCTCAGCTGTTGGTCGCCACCGATGGTGTATAATAGTGAAGCGGGTGCAATTTCCATCATGAGTAATGTTTATTTTAATTACAGACAAAGAACCAGGTGATTTACTAGATTACAAACTTCATCTGGAGATGCCCTTGTTTGAGAAGGTTGTTAGACTTAACATCTCCGCTTACTTTTCCTGGGTAATTAGCATCAGGAATGAGTTCCAGCATGATGCACACTAGGATCCAGCACCTGGGCTAACAGAACAGATTAAGCACATGTGGCACAGAGTGCCCCCTATAATTTTAATTAAATATTTAAAATTATCCCCCGAAGGATCAAAAACATTTGGCCAAGCAGATGCCTGATGATGCAATGGAGACTGAACATGTGCTGATCACTTGACCAGATTGCACTGTCTTCCAATCACTCTTGAGTTCTAGTGTTTAGTTTATTGTCTTTTGTTACAGATTGAAGATGCATTACTAAGAGAGCAAATAGAACAGAACAATCGACGAGTGCAGGAGTTTGAGGAAAGACGACGGCAAAGACAGCAAGAGCAAGAGCGACAAGCAGCATCAGAAGCTGAGGTAGTTGAAGCATTGTTGTGTATCTCAGAGCCTCCTCACAGTTCTTCACATGACCACTCATGACACCCGTTCATCATTAAAATTCTTCCAAGTTTGATTCATTTGTTCCTGGCATTCGTTTTTCAACTTCATTACATATGCAACATTCTGTTACTAGATTATGTTATCATTGTATCCTTAAAACAATGTTGCTATCCCATTTTTAATAATGTTCTTTCAATCAGAAGGGAGAGAACTGTTTTTGGAGTTAGGTCATGTTCTGCTTGATTGCACATTGAAAAGAAAATGCATGCTTTTTTAAAAATGAAATCCCAACGTTTTTGTTGGACAACATCAAGCAACTTCTTCACAACATAAAATAATTTTGTATTTGCTAAAATATAATAATAAAAATATGAGTATTATACAATGCCTTATCGCTGAACACTGTGATCCTTTATATAGAAAGTTTATGTGAGAGTATAACTTTTATACATCAGTGTCATTCACATGTTTATATATATATATATATAAATATATAATACATGATATGATTGGTAAAGTGGCCAGATTATATTGAAGTTTATGTTAAACAAAACAGATTGATCATGAGTGGTCACGTTGCTCTCTTTTCAGTGTTGTAAATGGACTGTTGTTTGTGATATACTTGTAAAGATGATGGTTACTTTTATATATAGCAATGGTTACATTGTTTTAAAACCTTTTAAATAATTTAAAGTTCTGTTGTTGGTTTAAAAAAAAATTCAGACAAATTTGATTATAATTGTATTTAATTTGATGTTTGCTCAATGTGCTATTGACATGGTTTTTAGTTGCTTTGAGTATTTGCTATAAATATCTTTGACTGCTCAGCATGCATAATTTTGTTTAGCCAAATGTTCGCTGTGTATTCAGTTTTTATAGATTAAATAACTGAAGATTTAGAGGAATATCAGTAAAACCATCTATATTAAAGATAATGGAAATGGGCTGTAAGGTTTCAGAAAAGATGTTTTGGAGGTGTGGTAACTGGTTAGATCCTCGCAACATGTCACATATCTCACAATAGCCTGACCTTCTCAGACAAGTGTTGTTTCAAAGAATTTCAAAACTAAGCCACAGATAGTATGTTCTTTTACTACTCCATTGCTTGAAAATTCACTTCAGTGATTCATTAAGGAAAAGTGTTTGCTGTAACGTTTATATATAAAAACACTTAAATTTCTCATAGTTTAGTTAATGCAGTCTAGACTAGCCAAATAGAATGTAAACAATTGTTTAGTGGCATGTGATATTATTTTGTCTGTTATTCAGGTCAGAGCAATCTCTGAAATGTTCCTTCCTCCATTGACAGGACAGTGAGTTTTTCTAGTCATAATCTGAAAAGCCATTATTATGTATGAAACTTGAATGTTGCCTTTATGTTGTTTGTTCATTCTTCCCTTATGATCAACTCTTTTAAATATCTTGTACATAGTTGAGACATATCCGTGATTTCATCTTCTAAATTATTTTACAATAAATTATTGTATACATGTGATTACATACGTCATAACATAACATTTCGCTAATTATTGTAAATTATAGTCAAGAAATATCATCTACTTTCAAATTGAAAATAAAAATATTAATTCATGTCGTTCATGGTTTTGTCTCACTCCTAGCACAACACAAACGTATGTTTCTTGTATGTTCTAAATTAGATCACTGTACAAAATAAGTTTCACGGCCGCGAGAAAGCAGGCAGTTAGTAACTCGCCATTGCCTGCACTGAGAGTATACACCGTCTGCATGTTGAATTTGCCGCCACAGTGAAAACGAGACCGGTGCATGTGCAATCAACATGCGTAGTCTTTGGCAGACGCAACAAGCAGACATGGAGGCTTCCCCGAACTTCAAGAGAAAAATCAATAAAGACAAATAGGTTCACAGCTACCCGGCTTGTAAGGATATTGTTCCAACTGCCTTCGGTTTACACGGAGTCGGGGACTTTCTGGCAAACAAGACGTTTTTCGCAGATTAACTGACGTACCATTAGTTACAACAGCGATTCGCAATATTGATTTTTCGCTGTTCAATGTTAACAAGAAAAACGAATGGATAGAGCTGCACCCAAACCTAACATTATGAAGAACAGTAAAGACTCAATGAATTGAAACGATGTCATCTTCGAATAGTCCATCGCAATGCCTGTGAAGGTAGACGATAATTTGTCTCTACAAACCCCTCCCCTCCTCCCCCCCCCCCCCCCCCCCCCCCCCACCACCCATCTCCCCATTCCACTCCCAGACCTCTGTGAATTATGTTGGGTGCTTACACGTAATGCGCGGTCAGGAGTTATTTATCTGTCTGTTGTCCTCCCTCTCTTCTGACAATCTGTTTAATCTTGCGAGACCGTGTTATTTGTTCTCATTAAACGGTATCATGTTCTTTTTCTTTTCTTATGCTTTCCCTGGCTGAGGTGACTGTATAACTAAGCCAGTCCTCTCTTAGTTAAAGCTGTGTAAATTGGTAACGTTACAATATGTGCGTCTACCAATATATTACACTAGAGATTCACATCTCCTGCAGCAAGATTCACCATCCTGTAATTGTATGAATAGATGACTATCAAAAACTTTGTTTTATCAGTCGACAGATGACAAATATAGACAATCTCATGACAAATATTTGTCAGGGGCGTGAAGTCATAGACACGCCACCTCTAGACAACTCTGATGACCATTTGACTAGGCTGAGGTTGGGTCAATTCCACAGCCGTTATTATGAGAAAATATCTGACCTGAGCAGGCCACGTTTCTGTGTGTAGGGGTAGTATCCCTCCTTGGCTGGTGATTGACAAGTTTGAATTCATGTGACGTTTGGTTCACAAAATCCAGCTGTAAACTGTAAGTTGGATAAGAGTCAAGAAAAGTTAAAATGAAAGAGGAGTACGTACAACAAACACGTAGGAAACACCAGTCAGGGCTTGTGGTGATAGTGTTAATGAAGAAAGCTCGCTATTTAAAAACAAACGATTGTAAAGTTATAACTTTTCAAAAGTTCTAGTACAAGACCTACTTTTAACAATGATCACATTTCAAATGTGATGATTGTCACATTTCAAATGTAAAGATTGTAACTTGGACTGCATGTTTGTGTGTATTAAAAGTCGACAGGGTCGACTTCATTGCACCGGGTTTGATCCCATATGGCTCGTCTCTTTCCGCAGCACGGAAAGCGTCGCACAAAGCACGAACTCGTAGCTTTTAGCGACGACCCACAGGAGTCAACATTTAACTCGTAATCCGAAGGGTGCGGCCGGGAATCGAACCCACAACCTTCGGAGCATGAGTCAAACTGGCTTGACTACTTTGCCACAACGTGTAATCTCCCATAAGGAATTTTATGAGCTTATATATTGTTGTCTCTGCTTAAGAAAAATATCAAGACATAGGAATCCACTGAGAAAGTTATGATGACCATCTTTTGGAATATTAAAGGCCCTATATTGGTGCATTTCCAGGAAAGAGGTGAACATGTGACTAGTGCTCCATATAGTGACTTCTAATGAACGAATTGAAGCCTGCAATACTATAGAAACTCCGGGGACTTCTCTCCAAAGGAGAGTGCTGCTGCATGACAACACCCACCCTCATACGGCTGCGCATAAAATGAATAGAACCACGTGCTCTTAAATCTGATCTCTTGAATCATCCAGCATACAGTCCAGGCTCGGCGCCATCGGACTTACACTTGTTTGGACTCTTGAAAGAACATTTGCAGGGTCAGAGGTTTGCAGATGACAACGAGGTAATGGAGGCGGTGCAGAATTGGTTAAGGCCACTTCCAAAAACTATTTAATTGAAGACATAACAAGCTATTGGACAGGTACACCAAGTGTGTTGCCAGAAAAGAGGAACTATGTTGAGGAGTAACACACACAACATTTCTGGTTCACACCACTGTTCTTAAAATCCCTATTACTTAATGACTTATTCTCGTGTGCGAGCCCCCGTGGGTGGTGGTGGTGGGGGGGGGGGGGGGCATAATAGCGCAGTAGCTAGCTAGCTTGCATACTGGCCCGGTAGCCATGGATTAAAATTTTTATGATGACGGATTTGTAAAATGTAACTGGTCTCCCATGTGAATCCAGCGTAAGATCGGTACTTGTGGAGCACGCCGGTCGGCGTGATATTGACCACATCGCCCGGAGAATACCAATTAGTCTGTAAAAAATATGGGGCTAGCACTATATGCTTAATATGCTTCAGGGCATTAACAAGGGTTCAGCCATTTATGTATGTGTGTGTTGGTAATATAACAAATATACATACAAGAGATTGGCCATAAGTCTTTCCCTCGTTTTCTGGTCACAGCCTTTTTCTGTTTGGTCAAGAGATCTGCATAGTACTCTCCATTAACCATGTTGCCACGAGGCAGATAATCTTTAAATACGACACCTTTGGCGCCCCCACCCCTTTCTTTCCAAAAACAGCATCTCTTTTGCTCTCGGCTTGACAGGTGTTGGGAAACCGGAGTTTCCCATTGCATGCTGGAAAGTTTGGACTTAATGTCATAATAGTCAACTCAAGCCTCCGGAACAGCTCTGACTAACTAGTCTTCCGAATATCCTTCGCGTCCAGAACAGCTCTGATTAGCTAGTTTTCTGATTGCCCCTCGTGCTCGGAATAGCTCTGACTATCTAGTCTTCCGAATGTCCTTCCTGTCCGGAATAGCTCTGACTAGCTAGTTTTCCGAATGTCCGTCGTAGCCCGGGACAGCTTTAACTATTTTGTTTTCCAGGCACAGCGACTAGCACGTATTCGAATCAAAAGCTCGCTGAGTGGACATAATTCAGGAGGTATCTCTAGTGTTTGCAAGTAGTGAGTAGAGTTGATGTTGACATCAGGTTCTTTAACGTTGGCCAACAATAGCCCTTCATGGTCAAAAAAATGCCCTCAGCATAACCTTACCAGCGGAAACCTGTAACTTGAATTTTTGGCTTTTGGTGATCTAGCACGCTTCTATTGCATGCTCTCTCTTTTTCTGCTCGGTTCAAAGTGGTGACACCATGATTCATTGCCTGCCACTATGCGGAAGAAAAATGCATCACCCTCACTCTGTAACGCAGCAAGTGGTTCAAACGCCATCCCATACATTCTTCTTTTTGGTGGTCGGTCAACATCCGTGGTACCCATTGTGAACACACCTTCTGATATTGCAGTTTTTTATGAACTACCTTTCGCTAGCTAACTTATGCTTCAACAACGGTTCATCTGTATTGCTGCATCAGTTTTGGCGATGTGTGTTTTTTTTTTTCTGTTGCAACAATATGCGCTTGACCCGGCCGTCGAAGATCTGTTGTGAACTGATGTCCTTTCAGAAACATTCGTGCCCAGTCTGTCACTGTTGTCTTTGGCACAAATTTGTTACCCTACGCTGCCTGCATTCTTCGATGAATGTCCACTGGTCGACATCCTTCAAATAAAAGAAACCGAATCACCGCTCTTTGAGCTTCTTTTGGGAGGATTTTGGATTAACCCGGTCATTTTCTCAACGGTCAGAAACAGAACCTATGCATCATGGGAAGATAAGCACGTGCTCTTTTATTCATTGATCAGTGCTTATCACATGACTATGACATGATCATTTTCAACGTACGCAATTACACGCGGTGCGGCACGAACAGATTTCAAATTAACGCCCCTTATATGTTTTACTTCATGTCTATCGAATCTGGTATGTGATCTACCATCTCATTGTTCAGTTGTCTCTATTCTGGCAATGTATGTAGACTAGCACCTACATTAAAACTGATCAATGCAATTAGATTTGGCGTACAGAGAAACTGGTTCTTTTACGGCTAGAATATGGATAGTGGTGATTTTGTATTTATTACTGGAGCTGAATACACTTCGGCGGTGTTTTGTTTCTATGTCACCGCTTGGGTTGTGAGCCAGGAGCGAAGCATTGTCCACTAAAACAAGTCTCAACCGGTGGGGACTTTCCCCCCCCCCCCCCCCCCCCCCCCGCTTTAGGGTCTCCAGGGGGGAAATTAACAAGTTTGCCAACCATCATCAATATTCATTGAATGTTGGTAAATATATATTTACACGCTACACACAAACTATATATATAGATCGGAGAATGAAGGTCCATTATGGTGATGCATGCCTGTCAGTCCAGCAAGTGTATGATTGGATTAGTAGGAAGTTTCAAAACGGTGTGACTTCTGTGATAGACTATTTATAGGTTTGTTGATCGTGGCGCGACCCGAACTTAAACCGGAAGTGATTTACCGCGCTACCCCGCAATGATCCATTGTGTCTCCAAAAAAAAATGGCTGCTATAAAGACCATTCATGCTTTCTACGTCACACATTCATTCAATTAAATTAAGAATGGAGGTGGAGGCAGTCAGTGCAGCTCTCCGCTGGATGGAGAATACGATACACACACACACGCACACACACACACACATCGTGATTGTAACTGACTCAGAAAGCATGCTGAGTAGGGTGAGGACAGGCAAGCTTCGTGCCGAGTGGCTTGCTTCGCTTCGGAAGTCACGGGTGGCAAGCATCTTCTGGATCTTTTCTCCGGGGCATGCCGGTGTGCTGGGTAATGAACAGGCAGACAGATTGGCTGGCTCTGCAAGACTTGGTGTAGTATTGATGCAAGATAAGGCAGACGTGATTGCGGCCTTGTGGGAGCACGTGTACACCACGGAGGAGCAAATGGATCACCATGGTCTGGCAAGAATGCAACAGCGTGGAGTGACGAGGGGATCTGGCCGATGCTCGACGCTTAGAGGAAAGGTGAGACGCACATATAATCAGATTGCTACTGGTACTATTGGGGTTGGAACTCTTCGCTGGCTTCTGAGGATGGGGACGGAGCGCTTATGGGAATGCTCCGAATGCTGTTATGTCGGTTCTTAAATCAATCAAACAATCAATCATTCATTCAAATATCACGTGACAATAGCAGACGTCACCTTAGGTTAAGCAGAAAAGATCAGCCTAATATTCCGTGCACAGCGATTGGTTGAAATTATCGTGACCTTTTAAATAAATAGAATTACTTGCCACAAGTAAGTAACTTTATTTTTTAGCGCATGTCTTAGAAATCGTAGGTTAATGTTAGATGCATTTTCGAATTATGCATTCATTTTTACATAAATTTGGATAGTTTATTTGCGGACTGTCATGGACCGGTGTTAGAAGACAATTATTTCTCCCGACATGTGAATGGAAACTCAAGATGGCCGCTGACGGGAATATCGATCGGAATAGGCACACATCGTGCAATTTGAACTACTAAAGTTAAAGAAAATATAAGGTTAAAGATTATTAATAATTTGGTACTTTTGCCTTAATTCACCCCAAACAAACGGAATCCCAGGGTATGACGTCACATCCAGGGGTTCCCTGTGTTGCGCCGTAGCTCGGTGCGCAATTTTGTCGGTGTGCAACAGTTGCTCTCGGCGACACAACACACACCCTCTCCTCCGCCCCCCCCCCCTCCCCAACTGTAACTGGCAAAATGAAATGCTTGTCAACTCTTGAGACCAGCAGTATACGAAAATAATGATGATGACCTGTCTGTACGGGAGACGCGAGGCCTTGCAGCCATGTGGCCTTGTCTCAGCGGGAGGATGTCCTGCCGACATACATGGGGAATATCGTCGTCGGCATCTCCATCTGTCCTGACGCTCAGTCAGCGATAGCACCATGATGACATGATTATGAGAACAGTGTCTAGCAGAATGTCAGATGCCATGATGCTGCTGCAGAAAAGCAACGCTACTCTGCTTGTCGTGGACAATTGCTGCCTGCTGCTGCCAGTTCCAGAAAACTCATGATAAGACAGACACGCACACATACACACTCACACAGAAACGGTTGCCAAAACCAAAGAAACACTGTGGGGCAATTGAAACGCACTGTACCTGAACACAGAAGAGATCACCGTCAGTGCTAAATATAGCTGGTGACCCTAAATATAGCTGGGGTGAATTAAGGCAAAAGTACCAATAATTTATTTGTATACTTGTACTATTTATTTATCATTTAACATGACGGAACATATTGTTGAAGTCGGATTTCATATCCGTGAATGACCAGTTGGATACAAACTCGGGTGGACCGGATGCTGAGAAGGTGAGAAACATTGAATATTGTCATTACTGTGACATTATTGTGCGAAAATGTGTATATTTCAGCTTGATAGATTTATCTAGTTAATTTACTTTACGTTGTTAATTCTGCAGTATGTACCTGACGAGTGAAATATGCCAGGCAAGAAATCTTGCAATCTATTGTTTGTGTCTTCGTTATTCAAACTATTGAAGAGCTTCAATAAAGTATGGGGAACATGAGAAAGTCGTATCTGTTTAATCTTCACAAAAACGCGAATATCTCCTCTTATAATTGACATACAGGCATCATTGAGGTACCATTAGATTTTGTTTTTCAAGGCCTATCTACTGTGGTGGTCTCATGAGTAAATACCCAATTAAAAAATGATAACTAGCATACCTACTATTCACGATTGTCAGGCACACCGAGTAGTGTACCCAGAGAATGTTTTCTACAGGAATCCAATCACTGTATCGGCGCCGGGGGACTTGCATTGGACTCAGTGGTGACTACATCGAAAAATGATGCTCTTGTTCTTTAGTTTGTTTCAGAACGTATTCACGAAAAAAAAAACACACACACACATGCGCGCGCACGCACGCGCGCGCGCACGCACACACACACACATTTAATATTTTCATTTGATGCCCACTCGTATATTGTACGTGTATGTTTCTTAGACACCGGAAGTAAATTAGCCACATGCAGAGTTAGCTTATAAAGACGGACTATAATCTTTATTATTCCAATTCTTTATATTTTGTGTTCACTTTGATGGTGAAGGTAGGCATTGTTGCACGGTAATATTACTTAAAATTATAAGGTATATCAACATAAACAATTAACCGTTTCAATCCTTGAAATATGTCTATAGCGAGCGGTTAGGGTTGAAAAGTGAAACAGATATGATAATCTGCACATTCACACAAACATGAAGGTTCTTATTTTGTCATGATTTTACAGGCTACAATTAACATGGATAGAAAACAAAAAAACAGCGTGGGAGAAGATAATAAGATAGTGAGGCTAAAGCCGTTGAAACCCATTGCTCTGCGCGGAGCAGAAAGGGAGCAGATGACGCAAGAAAAGATGTAGAATAATAAGAAGAAAACAAAGAAATCAAACGAGGTATAGGAGGAGATAAAGAAGTAGGAGATTCCCTTAGGCATCATGTGCACATGGTCAATCTTATGTGTTAAGCTTTATATCTATCAAGTATTTACGAGCATATTTTCTTACACGTGTCTTGAAGTAATAAAAACAATGTTACTTGATGGAAAATGAGAGAATTCGTTGCCCCTGCTTCCCCCCTGTTATAATTGAACAAAACATTGTGTGAATAGGTCCAGTTAGTGCGCGCGACGTGAGACAGAGATTGTGTTCTTATGATTTATGTCTATGACTAATCAGGATGCGAGGACACCCAGACTAACGCCTGGCCTTCTGTCTACGGGCTATTTGCATGACGGTGCCATCAGTGAGAAGTTATGCAGTGTGCACAAGCCAGCTTCCAAGCTAAGATTGTGCATACAAGACGACCCCTATTGTTTCATCCAATCTGCAGGCAAACATCGTCGAGTCTGGCCGGCTATAAACACCCAAAGATAACTGTTAGAATATTTTCCTTAAGACAGGACCAACCAAATTAGTACAAGGCAGTCACCCAGCTGCCCTAATTTTGCTGCACAATTTATGGCTGATTCTCCTGAGCACGGCAAAGGACAAAGTTATTTTAACAGTTGTTAAGGGCACAGGATGATCATAAATTTCACCAGAAGTCAGGCACTACTGTCTGTTATGTTTACTTTCCTTTCACATGGAAACACCTTCTCAATAGCCGGTCTACCGGCGTTCAGAGTTGTTTGGGCTCCGAAGGGAGACTTTTGATGTTCTGATTCGCCTCGACCGGCACAGAACTACAGTGTGCCGGCAAAGCCATTAAAAACATCCACACGAAAAATGTTTGAACGGGGGAAAAAACCCGACCTGCCTTCGAGGGAAGATGAACCTCACTCGTGCTTCCTTAGAGCGCCTAGGAATAAGATTTAATGACACAGGCACGAGGCCAAGAAAATGTCTATGAAAATTGCGCACAACTTCATTGCGAATTTTCGCTTGAGTCGCGTGCCTTCAACTATAAATGCGTGCGGACGCCCAAATGGGCTGCTTATTTCATTTGCTTTATGGCGTCTATAAATTTCATGACGAATTAATGCAAATGACTAGAAAGCAAACTGAATTAGCGAAGCGGGATTTGAAATCTCGACCCCTGCACAAAAACATCCAGCCAGCCACACACTCACACACAAACAATCATACAGCTGGGAATTGAATGATACGTGACAATAAATAGAAAAGTGTGTCTCCCTTGTTTGAAGACAGTAGTGCTGCACATAATAACATAGTACTGTAAGATGGATGAGTTGACAAATGGTGTTGGTTGATGTTGAGCAGAGGGTGGCTGAAATGTCAAATGTCTTGAACATTTGTTACTGTTGCTAGTGGTCTTAGTTACTGGAAGACGTACTCTGCCCATGGGGTTGACAGGGCATTGTTCTGGCTACTATGTGCAGCCTGACAGCTGCGGTCTTCACATGTCAAATCTTTGTCATAAAAAAAGCTTCCAGGTTAGTAGGTTTGTGCACCACCGGCGCGTTCACGAGGATCCGCTCTAGACTGCTTCTGGGATCGTTTTAGAATGTGTGCGTCAGCGTCTCTCGGAGTTCTCACGGGGAGATTTTGTTTAGACAGATGACAATATGGGAACAGTACCTGGGTGCATGGTAACCATCAGGTCTCCGGTAGTATTGTTCCTTCTAAAAGCGGTTGATACACTCTTCACATTGGCGACAATTAGAATATTGTCTCCACCAGTGCTGTTCCCCACTTGGCCCCACGCCCCGTACAAAGTGGTCTGTAAATACTTTACGGAAACCTATGACGGTTCGTTTCCATGTGAAAAGTACAATCCAGGAAAGTGTTTATGTGCAACGAGGGACACTAATATGGGGGTGGGGGGCGGACGTGGGCGTGTGTGTGTGTGGGCGCACGCGCGAGTATGGGTTTGCGTTTACTATGCGATTGTCACATTTGAAACAAAAATGCATCTGGAAATATCGTCTCATAAGCCATCCGCCTGTAGGTTTTTTTTTTTTTCGAAATCTTCATCGTGTGCCATACCGATAAATGTGGACAATCTTGGATAGCTATAATGTATGACTACCAGTATCGGATCCAGTTTGTTTCCTTCCCCCCCCCCCCCCCCCCCGCCCGCGTGTTTCCAAACCATACGTATATGTTTGTTTTTCTTCCTTTTGTCCTTTAACTTCAAGATTTGCTAGCTGTCACCAGGATGTCAAGGTTGTCTCTCATCGTGACGCACACAGAATCTTGTCGTTGGACATCTAATTTCTCAAATTAGAGTCCGCTTTCAATGATACTTTGCTCGATTGCGTTGCCGTCATTTAGCAGTATATTTGGTGTGCATTGTTGTGTGTGTGTGTGTTTTTTTTTTTCCATTTAGCAATTGTCTCTGAGTGTTCCATACACACATTCCATCATGGACCCTGCTTAGTGTGAAGGAATATGGCCTATATGTGATACAAGTAGAACAGAGCAATAATATGGCCTATATGTGATACAAGTAGAACAGAGCAATAATATGGCCCTATATGTGATACAAGTAGAACATAACAATAATATGGCCTATATGTGATACAAGTAGAACAGAACAATAATATGGCCTATATGTGATACAAGTAGAACAGAGCAATAATATGGCCCTATGTGTGATACAAGTAGAACAGAATAATAATATGGCCTATATGTGATACAAGTAGAACAGAGCAATAATATGGCCCTATGTGTGATACAAGTAGAACAGAACAATTATATGGCCCTATGTGTGATACAAGTAGAACAGAACAATAATATGGCCTATATGTGATACAAGTAGAACATAACAATAATATGGCCTATGTGTGATACAAGTAGAACAGAACAATAATATGGCCCTATGTGTGATACAAGTAGAACAGAACAATAATATGGCCTATAGGTTATACAAGTAGAACATAACAATAATATGGCCCTATATGTGATACAAGTAGAACATAACAATAATATGGCCCTATATGTGATACAAGTAGAACAGAACAATAATATGGCCCTATGTGTGATACAAGTAGAACAGAACAATAATATGGCCATATATGTGATACAAGTAGAACAGAACAATAATATGGCCTATATGTGATACAAGTAGAACAGAACAATAATATGGCCCTATATGTGATACAAGTAGAACAGAATAATAATATGGCCCTATGTGTGATACAAGTAGAACATAACAATAATATGGCCCTATATGTGATACAAGTAGAACAGAACAATAATATGGCCATATATGTGATACAAGTAGAACAGAACAATAATATGGCCTATATGTGATACAAGTAGAACAGAACAATAATATGGCCCTATGTGTGATACAAGTAGAACAGAATAATAATATGGTCCTATGTGTGATACAAAAGGCTCCTGATTTCTTCGGGATTGCAATAAATATAGTTACATAATTCAGGAATTACTCAGTTGTTTTTGTGCCCGAGTTCTCGCTTGTCCTTTATTGTCCATTTGCTTTAGCATTAATATAATATATAATTAATGCACAAAAGAATCCCGGAGCTTACTAATAAAAGAACACCTACACAACAGGCTGCCTGAAAACACAAGATGGAAAAATCATAATATAAAAACATGAGATTTTACTTACATGACCAGATTATGTGAGAAACCTTTATGGCGATACAAGGGAAGAACAATATGATATTCGGAGTAATAATGAAGGGCCATCAATTCTGAAGATAGAAGTTCAGAATGCTTTTAACCATATGAAATCTGGCAAGACCCCGGGTCCAGACAACATCTCAACAGAAATTATCACTGCCATTAGAAGAATATGGAATAGATCAAGTCACCAGACTGCTGAACACAATATATGATACTGGAGATATACCTCCTGAATTATGTAATTCTATATTTATTGCAATCCCGAAGAAATCAGGAGCCTTGGAATGTAATCAACATCAAACAATTAGTATAATGAGCCACATCAAAAATATTTTGCTAAGAATTATCATGCAAAGAGCTAGTAAGAAAATACAACCAGAAATAGGAGAAGGACAAAGTGGGTTTGTAGAAGGCAAGGGTACAGTAAATGCTGTGTATATACTGAGAACATTAATTGAACGTTCTATAAAAGTAAACAAAGACTTACATCTTTGCTTTATTGAATACACAACGGCTTTCGATCAAGTAAGACATGTCAACATGATGGAGATGCTCGCAGATCTACAAATTGATGGGAAAGACCTCAGACTCATTAAAACATATATTGGAAACAACAAGCTGCCGTAACAATTGATAATGAAGTATGTCAATATCAGCCTATTAAGAGAAGCGTGAGGCAATATGTAATGTCTCAAGATCTTTTTTTTTCGTTGATTGATTGATTGATTGATTGATTGATTGACTTCGGAATCGACATCACAGAATTCGGGGCATTCCCATAAGCGCTCCGTCCCCACCCTCAGCAGCCAGCGAAGAGTTCCAACACTAATAGTACCAGTAGCAATCTGATTATATGTCCGTCTCACCTTTCCTCTGAGCGTTGAGCAGTGTTTTTTTTTCGTGTACAGTGAAAATATTTTCAGAAATGTTGACGATATGAAATGAATCATCATTGGGGGGAATAACATCAATAACATTAGGTAAGCGGATGATACAGTATTGATGCAGACATTGAGCAGGATCTGCACATTTAGTAGATGCGTTTGTTGCGCACAGTGAACAACTTGGGTTAGAATTAAATTGTAAGAAGACACAGATTATGGTCGTCACTAGGAAGAACGAAATACCACAATGTAATATACAAGTAAATGGGAATATTCTTAAACAAGTGAATCGGTACAATTATCTCGGAACAGTCATAACATATGATGGGAGATGCCTTGAAGAAATTAGAACAAGAATCGCCATGGCGAAGGCAGCCTTTTGCAAGATGAAAAACATACTGACCAATAAAAAGATGTCATTTGCAACGAGGCCGGTCTCCCTGGCTGAGGTGTTAGCAGCTTTCTCCGTAACCCCGAATACTCTCGTAGTTGACGTGAGCGCACGAGAATTTGAAGGGGTTCGAGTCGTGCCAGTGACTTACGAGAGTATGGAGCCGGTCGCTCAGAAAGTCGTGGCGTGCTGATGAGCGTAATCTAGCCTAGGAATCAACATACAGCTGAAAGATGCTGGTGTTGACCGCAATATCCTGAAACAGGATGGAAACGCGGGAGAAAAAAAATTTGCAGCGAGAAAAAAGAGTGTTGAGGTGCTGCATAGATCCTATGGTCTTGTATGTATGTGAAGCGTGGACAGTGAACAATCAAGCTTGAAAAAAACATCTGATGGCTGTGGAAATGTCGTTTCTGAGGAAAACGCAAAGAATACCGTGGACAGACAGACAAAGCCAATGACTAAGTCCCACAAGAAACAAAATGAAGATCGTAAACTGATTAGAGAAAATAGACATAGACACTCACAATTTGTTGGTCACGTTATGACAAGAAATAAATTGGAGAACTTGGCGTCAACTGGCAAGATTGAGGGGAAGAGAACAAGGGGAGGGCAGAGAAGTAAATACCTGGATGGCTTGGCCACATTGTATGGTCGAGACAGGACCGCTGAGCTGATCCACGACTCTGGTGATCGAGTGAGATGGCAAAACATGGCCGCACACGCTAACTAGCATGGCACACGATGTGTTGATAATACATCGCCAAATATGACCTCCCATTTGAACAAAAGGGCGCTATATCGCGCGTGCGGGGAGGGGGAGATGGATGGGTGTATGTGACACTAATAATAAAGTAGATTATAAAAACCAATAAAGCGCGACTATCTTTTGTTCCCCAATATAGTGAACATATGCAAAATGCAGAAGACACAATAGGAATCGACATCGGAGGACATAATATTAACAGTATTATGCTAAACAGTGCACTCAAAATAATGAAGAAAATGTCATATTAAAAGGGGTACTGAAAATACTAAGGAATTCTGTAATTTGTAACATACGAGGGGAGAGTCAATAAGTAAGTCACACAGTTCCGTGGGATGGCAGGTAAATGTAGTTGGTATTTTCTACAGGTGTCATTAGGTGACAGCAACAATCGAACTTTATATTCCCGTTCGTCAGGTGGCGCTAGGTGTCTCATGCGCATGCGCAGGCGCATAAACAAAATGGCGACTGTACTTACGGAGTGTACAACCAGAGAGCTACGTGCTGTTGTGCATTTTTTGTGGGCAAAAGGACTGCCTGCAAAGAAAATAACTAAGGAAATGCTTTCTTTTTATGCTGACACATGTTTGTCCCGTAAAGCGGTGCATAGCTGGGTAGAAAATTTTTCTCAAGGATGCTCTAAAATTGTTGATGAAATCCGATCGTCTTCATGACAATGCCAGACCACATACGGCTCGATTAACTCATGAGAAAATTAACCTACTAAGGTGGGAAGTTCTGAAACAGCCCCAACTTAGCCTCTAGCGATTTAAACCTTTTTGGTCCACCGAAAACTCACCTTGGCGGGATTCATTTCGCGAATGACGCTGAAGTTGAATGTGAAGTGAAAACGTGTTTTTAGAAAATAAAGCACGCAGTTCTTTGCAACCGGTTTGAGAGGACTAATAAAACGATGGAATAAGTGCATCAATGTTGGTGGAAATTATGTTGAGAAATAAAGGGACACGTATGTATAAAAATAAATTGTTTCAAGTTGTTATCATATTTAGGTACTTTTCTACAGCCATTTGTGACTTACTTATTAACTTCCACTCTTACAATTCTTAGACATATTGGCGTATTATTTTCTTCTTCTTCTTCGTCTTCTGCGCTCATCCGGAGTTGTTTTTCTGGACGTTCTTCTTCTTTCGTTCGCTTGAAATATGTCTATAACTGCATTGCTGTCTCTTGTATGAATTGAACTGTCTTTTTCAGTTCACACAGCGGTCCATAGAGTTTATCTTCCACTGTCGTCTCTCTAGGCCAGAAAGTTTGCCTAGATATGTTATATTTTGGGCAGTCTTGGAGTATGTGCTCTGCTGTCTGCGACGCCAATCCACATGTGCACATGGCTGTTTCACCAACCTTGAATTTTGTATACATGTGGTTGCGTAATCTATTGTGCCCTGTTCTGAGGCGCAGAATAATGACTTGTTCTGGTCTATCCATAACGTGGTGGTCATCTTGAGCAGGTTTTGGTGGCTTTCTGGCTGATTTGATCATTCTTTTCTTTTGGTGGTATGTAACGGGCACATCAGGCTGTTCTTCTTTGGCTCCTTCCTTAGCCAATTGATCAGCTCTGTCGTTTCCGGGTACTCCACATTGGGATGGTATCCACTGTGTGGTGATCTTATTCTGACTGCTAAGTTCAGAAAGTAGTGTCCTTAGTACTGGCAATTTCCCAGACAGGATTTTCCAGGATAGGAGAAACCTGTTACTTGTTCCAGTATCTCCCCATATACATGATGATCATTTATGACTTTTCCTTTCCACTGATAATTATCATAGTTTTCGTTTTTTGGATGTTAATATCTAAGCCACATACATTATGCACTATGCCTGTTTACTTGCTCCATTAGTTTTTGTAACTCTAACTCGCTTTCTGCTAGTGACACTGTATCGTCAGTATACCTAAGATTGTTTATAATTCTTCCATTGATGTTAAGTCCAGGCTGATCGACTTGTATAACAATTATTTCTGTATATAAGTTGAAGAGGCGTGGGAACAACCAGCATCCCTGCCGTACTCCTCTCTGAGAATAATTATCTCCGTGTCTAATTGACGCCACTTGTTCCCAGTACAAATTACTATAGTCCATTTAGATTTGTTTACCCCTTCCCCCCCCCCCCCTTTCCCCCATATAAAAATCCATATTTCAGTAACCAACTGAGGGTAAATGATTAGATTTAGCATATAATCTTATCATTATGTCCATGTCGTGTATCCGTTTAAAGTGTCGTCCCTGGAGTGAGAGGAATCAACACCCACATTATATTTTAACCCCTTATCATTATCCTGGAGAAACCACTAGAATCCGTCTACAAAACTCCGTCAGTTTATGGACACCTCTTTCTCTCTCTCTATCACTGCTGTATCATGCCCCCTCTCATTCTTCCCCAACGCAACATACTCAACAACTCTAGCTTCTAAAAATTAATAACAATTAATTTATTAAAAGAAAAGTGTAATGTATGTGAGAAGCGTATGCGAAGAATGTGTGACGTGTTCTATAATGTGTGTAGAATCGGACCCTCAGATCAATAGCCCAGTCAGTTCATCCTTGCAAGGACACACCACAGCACGTTAGGTCAGCACAAGACAACCTCACCCAGTGATGTATCTCTCCTGCCAGACACCGAGTTCCTTCTGTAGCTACCTGGTAATCCATATACATGATCATCCGAAATAGATACAGTCTATAATTTACCACTGATCATGGACCGGTTGCACACTGCACATTATAAGTCCCTATAGTTCTTAAAATGTACAAATCTCTGTACTGTGAAAATAAGTATCACCGTTGTTGGTAATAGACTTGATCCTATCTATTGTCTATATTGTCTCAATTACAATGTCCCTTGTAATATTTCACTGGAATCTACCACACCATGTGAATGTTACATTTAAAGTTCTCGTTTAGTTACTATTGTTCTTATGATATGTGGTGTATCAACAAACATCACCCATCCTAGGTGAACCTTATCACACAGGAATCGTTATATGGTTTTGCTCTTCTGAGCCATGTTATGGTGGACCCTCCTGATCATGGGCCCAGCGTAAACAATATTGTCCAGATTTTCTTCTCGGACGTTATTCATTTCCGTAAAAACAACATTGACTGTTCAACTGGTGTTCTTCCCAATCGGAGTAAAACTTCTTCCAAACGAGTGTAGAGCTTCCTCGTAACTGGCAGGGAACCTTATGCAACACCGCATCACTGCTGGATGGCCTCTACAATTTGCCATAAAGACACATGTTATTTAATCTTTAATTAAATCTAACACTGTAGATGCTCTCCGAATTCCTAACAGCGGTTCAGAAACACGTCAGCTCAAGTCAACTTTCTTGTCTACACTAACTGTAAACAAGTCATGTTTTTGTCAAGAGCCTTGGAGTGTTCTAGTGAAGTTCTTTGATGTCAATACATCAGATGGTTCCAGGGGCAGACTATCCATTTCAGAATTAATCTTTCCCCTTTGTTTAATCAATGCAAAAGTGGTCTCTCTTGTTTCAACAACCAAAACAAGCTAGCCTGTTTCCTGCATTTTCCCAATCGGGTCACAATAACAAGCCTACAATTTTCTGTCTTGTGGGGAATTTTCAAAGACGACTGTCCTGTTTGATCTCACCGACTCCCCGTAGTAAACAACTTGTAGTGGCGAATACAGCCTGTCGCTGTTATTTATCATCTGATTGTTAAATTACAGTGATTTCACGACAGTCCACCCAACAAAAAAAATTGTGTTCTGGGGATTGTACAGCAGATTTCATTGTTTGTTTATTTGCGGTATATAATTTACGGGTCAGAGATGAAGTGCATCGCTATGAAGTTGTACACATATTTTTATCAAAAAGCTGATCGCAGGAAACTGTTTCATACTCTTACAAATCCCAAGAAAAGAACAGTGTACGCATTGAGTTTGAGTAAACGGTCATTTCGTCGATGTGTGCAAGAATCTGGAATGAAACCATCCCGCAATAAACACATGGTAGGTAGAAAGGCAATTGTAGACAGCTTTGACACGGATGTCATAAGGCGAGCTATTAATAAAAAAAATGTTGGATGCCAAAGAAACAGAAACTGTAAGAAAACTTAGGGTTTGGTTGAGAAAGAACAATGACATAGAGCTATCCGAAATAACTTTATGGAAAATTGTAAGGACATTAGGCATCACGTTTAGAAAGTACATGGGAGGTAGAAATATCATTTGTGAGAAACCGCATTTAGGAGCCACGGGAAGCAAATACCTACGTGAAATAAGGGAAATGAGCAAAGAAAATTATGACATAGTGTATTTGGATGAAACCTGCATCAATGTGCACAACACAAGTGAAAAGGAATGGCAATCAGTGGACGGAAAGATAAAGCGATGTTTGCCCACTAGTAAAGGACAGCGTTTGGTCACAGCCCATGTTGGTAGTACTCATAATGGCTTACTGCAGAATGATGGACTCGTGTTCGTATCAAAGTATACAGACAATAGGGATTATCATAATAAGATGAATGGTAATGTATTTAGAGATTGGCTCAAGAATACAATACTTCATCCCTTGATAGACCGTCTTGTCTAATCATGGACAATGCATCATATCACAAAGTTGTTGCCCAAGAAGACAAAATACCTACGGCGTCGAGTACAAAGGAAGCAATAAAGATATGGCTTCGTAGAGAAAACATACCATTTCCAGAAACGTATTTCGAGGTAGAATTGATGTCCCTTGTAAACAGACGCACAAAGCAAGAAATACCAACTTGACAAGTTGATGGAAGAGCATGGCCATAGGTGGTTGAGATGTCCGCAGTACCATTCTCATTTAAGTCCTATAGAACTTGTGTTGGTTAAAATTAAAGGACAGGCGGCAGCTGACAATACTACATTCAAATTGTCTGACGTAAAGATACTAACCCAGTCTGCGCTATTAAATATTGATAAAAGTTACTGGGGAAAAAATGTGAGGACCATGTGTTGAAAGAGGAAGATGACTATTGCATTGAATTGTATGCAACCGAGAGCAGTCATCACCCTATTGGAATCGTCCGACACAGATTAAGTTCTGGGCAGATAGCAGACATTAATCCAGATGCATACCTATTGGGATAATTTGCTCCAACTATTCAGAAGAAATGCAGGTCCTAAACATTACAATCAATCATGTGCCATGCCGGAAAGCGTTGGCGGTCATGGCTCGCCATTTCACTCGATCACCAGAGTCGTGGATCAGCTCAGTGTTCTTTTCTCGACCATGCCATGTGGCCAAGGCTATCCAGATATTTACTTCTCGGTCTTCCCCTTAGTCTGTTCCCTTCGATCTTGCCAGTTGTCACCAAGTTCTCCAATCCATTTCTTCTCATAACATGTCCAAATAATTTTGACTGTCTACGTCTAATTTCTCTGATCAGTTTACGATTTTCATTTGTCTCCTGTAGTACTTGGTCACTGGTTTTTCTGTCTGTCCATGGTATTCTTTGCATTATCCTCAGAAACCACATTTCTGCAGCCATCAAATATTTTTTTCAGCTTGACTGCTCATTGTCCAAGTTTCACATCCATACAAAAGTACAGGCTCTATGTAGCACCTCAACACTCTTTTTTCGTTTCAATTGACATCTTTTTATTGGTCAGAATGTTTTCCATCTTGCTAAAGGCTGCTTTCGCCATGGCGTTTCGTGTTCTAATCTCTTCAAGGCATCTACCATCAGATGTTATGACTGTTCCGAGACAGTTATACCGATTCACTTGTTGAAGAATATTTCCATTTACTTTATATATTACATTGTGGTATTTCGTTCTTCCTAGTGACGACCATAATATGTGTATTTCTACAATTTAATTCTAACCCCCATTGTTCACTGTGCAACAACCGGATCTACTAATTGTTGCAGATCCTGCTCATTGTCTGCAATCAATACTGTAGCATCTGCATATCTAATGTTACTGTTGTTTCGCCCTCCATTGCTGATTCCATTTATATCTTCTACATTTCTTAAAATATTTTCACTGTATAGGGAAAAGAGATCTGGAGACATTACACATCCATGCCTAACACCTCTCTTAATAGGCTGATATTGACCCATTTCATTATCAATCCTTATGGCAGATTGTTGTTTCCAATGTATGTTTTTTATCAGTCTAATGCCTTCCCCATCAATTTGTAGATCTGCAAGCATATCTACCATATTGACATGTCTTACTCTATCGAAAGCCTTTGTGTAGTCAATAAAGCAAATATGTATATCTTTGTTTTATTCTATAGAACGTTCAATAACTGATCGCAGCATATACACAGCATTAACTGTACCCTCTCAATCTACAAGCCCACACTGTTCTTCCCCTATTCCAGGTTGTATTTTCTTCCTCACTCTTTGCATTATAATTCGTAGCAAAATCTTTGTGGTGTGACTCATTATACTAATTGTTCTATGTTGATCACATTCCAAGGCTCTTGATGGTGTTTTTTTTTTTGGGGGGGGGGGGGGGGGGGGGGGGGGGAAGGATTGCAATAAATACAGAATTACATAATTCAGAAGGTATATCTCCGGTATCATATAATGTGTTCAGCAGTCTGGTGACTTGATCTATTCCATATTCTTCTAACATTACAGCATCGACACAAAGAATACAACTTGTCAATGGCAACAGTTTGTATTCCACAGTGATGAATTTTCAGTTCCGCAAGCCCTCAACTGTGACAAACAACTGGCATTGAAAACAACAACAGCAACAACAACAACAACAATAACAACAACACCACTAAACGCATTTAATACCAACAGAAGAGTAATATTGCCGGCTGCCTGGCCGAGGAGTTAGCAGCTTTCTCAGTTAAACCCGAATACTCTCGTGGTCAACGTGAGCGGACGAGAATTAGAAGTGGTTCGAGTCACGCTAGTGACTTATGAGAGTATGTAGCCGGTCGCTCAGAAAGTCGTGGCGTGCTGATGAGCGTAATCTAGCCTAGGAATCAACATACAGCTGAAAGATGCTGGTGTTGACCACAATATCATGAAACAGGATGGAAACGCGAAAAAAAAAAGAAAGAAAAGAAGAGTAATATTGTGGTGGAAACTGACATAATGTGTGGCCAACAAGAAATATGAGAACAAACATGTTGTCAAATTAGGGGACAACACACAAACATACGATTCAATCTAAAAACTTCACTGAAAAGAGGACCAACATCTTGGCCGTTAAGAAGGAAGCCCACTAAAGAGGCATTCACAACTATATTCGTCATGCAAAACAGGTAATCATGTTCCGTCTCTGAACAGTAAACAGCAGAGTAGACAATCTTTCACGCAGACTTAAAGCGGTTCTGTCACCCATGTGCACGTGTGAAGAGATCCTTAAAAATTGACACATGATTACTAAATTGCGGTATAATCTCTGGTCACTCCATGCGCACATTAACGCACCACTATTTGGAAGCTTTCACTAACTCAATATAAAAAGCTAAATGCATCCTAGTAACACGAATACTTGTGTACACATTATTAACCAGCATCTGAAGAAACAAGAAGGAAATGAAAAATAAGATAAGAAATGTATTCCTTCTATTTTCCTGTCCATTTCCATTTCGATTCCACATTATTTACCCCATGCCTCTGTAAACTCTCTGTCTTTACTAATATTACGCATTGCACCCACTCCCATACGAATCTGGATACGCATTGTGCCGTCACCCGAATTGACGTGCACTACTGTAAAACAAGTTTGTTAGCGTGAAAACACTAGTTTTTTGCCAAAACATCAAAGAAATATGGCCGCTTTCCATGATTTAGGTTGCCTTTGGACCTATCAAAGACATATTCCTTTGATGGGGCTAAATGTAAGACGGCGGGAAAAATTTCATAACGATGCAACAGAAAGTTTTCAAAACAGTGATCGTGAATGAGGGCAATCATTTGTAAATAGACTGTAATAAGTCTGATGTCCTTTCCGTCTACTCCTATATCTTGAAGGCATGCTACTAACAGTTACCCTCAGTGTGTTTCTGTTGCAACGTCTTCTGCAAACATGAGGGTCGCTGTCAGCCTTTGAGTAGCACAGATGTGTGGTCGTGAACATTTCAATTAGTATGTTTATGAACACAAGAATTAAGCGGTGAGTGTACATTGTAACAACGGAACTGCTACTTTGAACATCGTGAACAAAAACTTCGGGGGGGGGGGGGGGGGGGGGGGGGGGGGGGGGGGGGGGGGGGGGGGGGGGGGGGGGGGGGGGGGGGAGCCTGGCGCGTGACTGGAATAAGATATGAGCTAATCACCAATAGTCGATGTTTGCACGGAATTTTTCGGTATTTGGAGAATCTATTGCCGTGTTGTCTCGAACAATTTGAATCCAAAACTGGTTTTTTAGACTTGCGCGTCCACGTAATCCTCTATTGTCCTATTATTAGTGGACGTAGTAATTCTTGCTCCTTTACTGGATTGCTTTGTATGTTGTCGTTTAGCGGCGGTATTGTTCTTAAACCAAATGCGATCAATACACCCGGCTGTAATTGGTTAAATGCAGCCCAGCGGCATGCAGCTGGTGGGGGGTCATTCTATAGCACATATTGGGGGTCGAGGTCAGTCATGGCTAGACGCTTGCTTGCCGGCTCGGTGGGCCTCGGTTCGAATTGACATCGAAACGAATGCTTAAATTAGCCTGGGCTCCCAGCTGGATCCGGCCTAAAATGGGTTCTGGGACATGACTTGGGAAAGTGACGGCGACCTGGGTGATACTAACTACACCACTCCTCCAGTGCCGATAGGTCTATACACATATGGATCGAGCACCATATGCCCAATGCACCCCGGGGCGTTTAAAGAGGTCCTTTACATTTGTATAAGACATAGGGCCTTTGTTCAGTGTGATATCTGGCTGAATGTAAGATCTTGAATTTGCGTAAAACACAAGTTTAGTATATTATACAAGTATAGGACCCCTAGAAATATAGTCTGGAAGACAAGGAGGGTGTAGTCTGGAAGGCAAGGAGAATGTAGTCTGGAAGGCAAGGAGGTTATAGTCTGGAAGGCAAGGAGAATGTAGTCTGGAAGGCAAGGAGGATGTAGTCTGGAAGGCAAGGACAATGTAGTCTGGAAGGCAAGGAGGGTGTAGTATAGAAAGCAAGGAGAATTTAGTCTGGAAGGCGAGGAGAATGTAGTCTGGAATGCAAGTAGAATGTAGTCTGGAGGGCAAGGAGAATGTAGTCTGGAAGGCAAGGAGAATGTAATTGGATAAGGTCTGGGAAATATATAATTAATCACCCAAAAAGCCATACTTTAGAGAGGGCGTGAATTCTGTCTGCACCTATCGGAGTAGAGCTTGTGTAGAGACTCCTCGCCTGGTCCAGTACCAAAGAGCCACCTAGATAATGTCCGTGTTACAGTGCTGTCCGTTCGTTCTCAAAGTTCAGAAACTGGTGGGGTGTCCCAGGTGTTCCGTGTGCGGAAAACTATATTAAAACGTCACCAAATGATGTTTCAGTTCAGCACATACGGATGATTGGCATTAAGTTGATCATGTTTTTTCCTTCACGTTTTCGGTATTTCACTGTCAGCCGTCCACCCAATGCCCACACGCTGCTGAGTTGGTCAGTTGGAGACTTTGTGAAAGAGAGAAGTATATGGCCTATTGCACAAATATTGTTGGCCTATTATTACCGTATGTTGGTTGAGCTGTGTGAATTACTAGGTTTAATTATCGTGCCTGAAAATATCTAAGGATCATCATCCTGTTCCATAATTCGTGTGACTGATTATCTGCTACAGATGCACCCAGAATGATGACAGATGCACCAAGAATGAAGTCGTGAGATTTGTCCCGGAATATATAAGGGATACCCCCATTAAAGACAGTATCGTGCATGCTTGGGTTACTGTCAGTAAGGTACAGATATGCTGTTATCCAGTCAGAGACTATATGATTGTGCCCAAAGACGATGAGCATCCCCTACATAGGACACACAGGAATATAGCTGCCACCAAAGTTGTAGTTGTAGTTGTAGCTGACACACAAGCTGTGGTAACAAGCTGACACAAAAGCTGTGGGAACATTGGTGACACAGGAGCTGTAGGAACATAGGTGACGCAAGAGTATGGGAAAATAGCTGAAATAATTATGGTGCTACTGAAGGCAATGGAGACGATGACGAGGACAGTGATAATGATAGTGCTACTGGCTGGACCTGCGATATCCAATTACAGACCTTGTCATAGCATACTAAAGCAGGAGTCTAATAGGAGTAGAGCTACACCTGATTCCAGTCGTGGATCATCGTGGCGCAGAGTTAGCACACCTGCTTATAGTCGTGGATCTCTCGGGGGTAGATTTAGCACAGTAGCGTACAGTCGTGGATCTCCCTGAAATAGGGTTGGCACACTTGCTTACAGCCGTGGGTCACTCTTACAAGAATTACTGTCTGTTCTAAAAAAAAATAGTTTCACATGGATGATGAAGTACGAAACAATACTTGTCTTGCCATCTGTACAATCGTTTCCTCGCTTATCCTTGTAAGATACTTTGCTGACATTTAGCAATAGACTAGCGTAGTGTGGTAGTTGCTAACCGTGTCACTAAAATATTACACCCTCCCCCGGCCAAACCTTTTATTCTTATAGTTCATACTGTGCTATGGCGTTGGTGATCATGTCTGTCCACACCTTTCAGATGCCTATGTTCCTCTGTGTCATGATATAAAACTGCCTAGCATCTTCTCTCTTGGTGCACCCCTCTCCTGAGTCTCCACACCTCCAATCTTTCCGTTGTCATTTCGTACTCCACCTTTCCCCTTCTCATGACATGCCCAAAGAATGTCAACTGGTTTCATCTGTTGCAAGTAACCAGTTCTCTTTGTGAGTTCACTTCTTTCAAAATATCACCGTAACGCTTTTGAGCAACCCATTGTGTTCACATCGTTTGTCTATCAAATCACATCAGCAGCTTCCACACAATTCCTCACTCATCTGCTAGTTGTCCATGATTCCTGTACAAAAGGATTGACTCTATCTCATCTCATTGGTTCCTCTTGTGCCTTGCGATGTCCAGGTGAAGCATAAACAGCGGGAGAGTGCCCGTTTGTGGGCTTGAAGTATCTAGATTCCCATAGACTGCTATTTCCTCTGTCCATCGTTTACGTGGCCGGCCTCTTCCTTCAACATTGCCGAGCCTGTTTCATTTGGGTCAGTCCGATTATGCTTCTTACTTTTTCTACGAGCAATATAAAAATATTCCCTGCCAGCTTACTAGGCTAGTCGCAGGATTAGGACAGAAAAATCTGACCAAGGGGAGTCCGCCCTCCCTGGCGAGCCAGAGCCCCGTTAGCAAATGACCTTGCCCTGTCTACACCACAGGTAGGTGGGGTTGGCTTGTGTAGTCTGCGGGTCATCGACAGGCTACTAATTTTCACTTTTCACCCCACCTGGGAGTTGCTAGCCGATCCTAACCCTAGTGGTTGCAGGGCCAGGCGTAGTAATACCATATAGACCGATTCGCTCAGATATAGCTCGGGGTGGGGGGGGGGGGGGGAAGACCCTATAGTAGCGTACCAATGTTTTGGGGTTCTAATCGAGTTATAGTACCAGTGAAGCCAGAATGAGCAAGTCAGTATGTTCTTCGACAATGGCTTCCAAAATACCTCTCATCTGTCGGTGGTAGAAAGATTCGGTGTGCGGGGTACTTATGTATTGTTAGTAGACTTAATATCAAGAAAAAGACGAGAATATGAGCGTGCATATGTAGGGGTTCCAGGAATATAACCAGCGAAACAAGGTCCAGCAGCCAGAAATAAATCATGGGAACTAGTGTTCTAGGACAAGAAGAAAATGCATCACAAAACTGAGACTAAATAGTTAGCAACGTTTAGTCATAAAATAGTCAGGATAATAATACAGCTGAAGCTGTGATAGCTGGCACTATCGATTCCTAGCTTACTACCACGACAGAAAGGAACAGCATAGAAAGACTCACGAAGTAGTCATTGATGGGCTGGTTGCAACTGTGCGGCAGATTGATACATCTTAGGATGCCTTTACTTTGAACATGTGAAGTATACCATTGGCTTTGACATGTAAAGTGTACCACTGACTTTGACATGTGAAGTATTCCATTGACTTTGACTTGTAAAGTATACATACCTTTGACTCGCCCGTGTATTGCCGGGGCCCATACGGGGGAGCAAAGAATAGTAACACTGTTGCCTACCATGCACGTCGTAAGAGGCGACTAAGGATGATATGGTACCGTCGCCCTGCTACTGAGTGAGTGCGTGGTGCGACACTGTGAGCTGTGAGTTTCGCGTGGAATGCTTTTACATCTGTCCGCGGTTGTGTGTATCGTTAACTGCATGTTCCGAACGATGGCGGCCGGCTGTTGCTGGATTGACTGGTTTGCTTTTTCGGCTCACGAGTGCATTTTTCAGCAGACTCCTGGGAGTCGCCGCTGGAGCTACGGAGTTCGTGCTTTGTGCGGCGCTTTTGGCCTGTGGAAAGAGACCGAAGCCATATGGGATAAAACCCGGGTCAATGAAGTCTTTCTGGTGACTGCCATTTCCATCGACGATGAACTGTATTTTTCATGGAGGACGATCCCCCATGTCATGGGTTAAACGCTGCTCTCTGCTTCCTCTCATGATATTGACCCGACGTTTAACCGCTAGAACTGTATGGCTCAGGGGTGTGAACTGATTCAGTGAAGATGGATGTCAAACACCGACATGTATTGTACAATCACATATAGGACAGCCTCACTATGCTGACTCCAACATAAATCTAACGACAAAGTCATTCGAGTGAACTGAGATATAATTTATCGCAGGCAACTTCAACAGCAAACGTGAGCGAGTGAGCACATCCAGGCTTCAGTCTTTCGCACCGCACTTTCGCTCTTGCTTATCCATCGCACATCATCTCCCTAGACTGCGTAGATAGTTGGGCACCAAGCTGGCCGCCTGCTATAAGAATAAATGTATGACAAACGCCTACCTTCCACTGGAGCCTATCGTGACCAAGCTCCAGCAGCCAATGTCTTTGGGCCCAGTCATAATTAGACCCGTGCGCATCAACGTGCGAATACCAGATATGCCAGCGATCGTGGCGTCAGTAGAGCCAGGAGTACCTGTAGTCAATTGCCGGACACCAACTAGAGCGACTTCATGTGGACACCGAGGACTGGCAGAGTATAACGGCCGGTATTCTGTGAATGGTGGTGAAGCACGTCCTAACGCTGTCTTTGCTGGATCACACACTGGCTACCTAACTGTTACAGTGTTAGGTGACGTATTACAATGACGTCTTCATTGCGTTCAATGTACGTGTCACTACGTGCAACGTTTGTGACACTCTGTAACTTGCTCTTGATGCGCTAACTCATCAAATAAATCTTATGCTACTGTCATTTGCTATATGACAGTTGGCATTCTGGCGGCGGCATTATGCACGGTGTACCTGTGCGGGCTGTTGGCTTGCCGATACTCCTGTCTGTTCCATTGTTCACTTTTGGCAGTGAGGAGCATTTTGTGTGATATTCACTGGCACAGGAATGGAGCAATATGGGGACAACCCGTTGCCGTGAAATTAGAACCACGACTAACTAACTAACTAACTAACATACCTTTGGCTTTGACATGTAAAGTATACAATTGACTTCATCATGTGAAGTATACCACTGACTTTGACATGTGAAGTGTACCACTGACTTTGACATGTGAAGTATACGAGTGACTTTGACATGTGAAGTGTACTGAGTCTGAGCGTCAGTTCTCCTGTACAATAGTATACTTACAACTTGGACACCCGAAACGACTTCCAACAGTGCGCACTGCATTGCTGGATGACGTAAAGCAAATCTGCCATCGTGAAGAAGGCAAGCGCTGTAAATGAGAACAAGACTGGCAAACAAATGTGGCATCTTCTGTCCCTGGCTACTCAGATGTCAGAGACAGATGACAAGATCGGGTTTGACCCCCCGTTAAGGTCTTGGGTCATAGTTAAGGTCACGCACATTTTAGAAGGGACGGTGTAAAATGACGTGATTGCAACCCTGTAATCTGTTCTAATTCCTTACAAATCATATAACTGCCCTCGCGCTTCTTCTCGTTTCCTTTTGTGCTATAGTCGCTGTTGTGGAAGATCTCAGCTCGGACAGACTCCTGTTTGCCAAACACTTGAGGCTATTATGACCCACTGAAAGGGGTTTCTCTTATGACGCGTTCCACTTTAGCCATTGTCCAACTTTGTTGGAAGCCATGACTACTCAAGCACTTTGTTGTGTAGGCATAGTCAGGGTCCGTTCGTTAAGCCGCCAAAGTTCCTGCAAGTTGTTGAAAACCGATAGTAGGGATCGTTTTGTTCTAGGTCCTTACTCCCATTGTGCCTGTCGCGTGTGAGACGATTTTTAAGACGAAGGCTGTGCATAATTGGGCTGCTTGGTATTTCCTTGAGAGCTTGTTTAAGGACCGATTGTACCATGACTATAGGTTAGAAGAGTTAGACCGAAGACGACGGCTGCATAGTTGCCCAGGGTCAGAGAGGGCTGCCCCTGTTGTGATGCCTCTAAAGTAGAACTAACGAGATATGAAAGGAACAGTCTTGCAATCACGTCTTTGGTTTCAAGCAGAATAAAGAACAGGTTACCGCGACTTTCTGAATAAACCTTAGTCGGGCACGCCTTCTGAAAACGCATCGAGACACTATCAGGATGGAAGATAGGAAATACCAAGAGCCATTATGTGTACGTTGTGTAACTAGAAATGTCGATGTTATTGTCAGAAGCTCACAGTACATGTATCAATCAGCGTTAGTTGTTATCATTTATTTGGTTGTTATTTTCACTGTAAATCTGCACATATCAGAGCGACATTTCGTTAGCGCGACAGTTATACAGAAACGTTATATACATTCTATTCTGGACATGCGGGAGTCCGTGGCAAGGCAAGGGCAGATTGGCTGACTTCTAGAGCACTTATATGGGGACAACTAGAAATAGACAACTACTCATTAATGCAAGCAGTCGGGGAGAGACGTCGGTGGTATTATACAGCATGCAATGAGACAATAATGTGCAGGCTGGGGGAACATGCAAGCTGGAACTAGTGCTACAAGTCGATTTCGTAGACGTCTCTGACTGCTTGCATTAATGAATAGTTGTCTATTTCTAACTGTCCCCATATATTATATGCGTTATATATCCGTCCTTAGGGGGTCACTAAGTTATAGCAGTGATACAGCGGTACAACAGTGCAGTTTCCATGACCCTATGACGCAAGAGACGTGATATGACATCAGATGCCTTTACATGAATGAGACGGTCGATCAAGTCCCAGGGACCAACTGGTCGGGTAATATATCCTATCACTTCTGGGGATTCAAAACCGGACCACTGTGTTGGGGAGAAAGCTTGCTAATACTGTCCACGGGCTGATTTAACCCCGTTAGTCTTAGGCAGTTATTACTGTAGCCCGCCTGTCCCATGTATTGTTTTAACTCCTTTTGTCCAAGACAGTTGTTACTGTAACCCATTCTTTTCCAGATCATCCTTCGACTGTCGCTGTGTCTCTGGTTCATGTAACGCTTTCTGACCCTGACATTTGCTTTGTTAACCGACCCAGGCATCTATCATTTCCATGGACACGCAAACTGAATGCGTTTGCTGTGTATAACTTGGGCCGCTCTGTATAACCAGATATGCTGTGTATAACTTGGGCCGCTTTGTATACCCAGATTTGATGCCGTGTATAACTTGGGCCGCTCTGTATACTGGGATCCGCTGTGTATAACTTGGGCCGCTCTGTATAACCAGATATGCTGTGTATAACTTGGGCCGCTTTGTATACCCAGATTTGATGCCGTGTATAACTTGGGCCGCTCTGTATACTGGATCCGCTGTGTATAACTTGGGCCGCTCTGTATAACCAGATATGCTGTGTATAACTTGGGCCGCTTTGTATACCCAGATTTGATGCCGTGTATAACTTGGGCCACTCTGTATACCCAGATTTGATGCCGTGTATAACTTGGGCCGATTTGTATACCCAGATTTGATGCCGTGTATAACTTGGGCCGATTTGTATACCCAGATTTGATGCCGTGTATAACTTGGGCCGATTTGTATACCCAGATTTGATGCCGTGTATAACTTAGACTGCTTTGTATACCCAGATTTGATGCCGTGTATAACTTGGGTCGCTCTGTATACCCAGATTTGATGCCGTGTATAACTTGGGCCGATTTGTATACCCAGATTTGATGCCGTGTATAACTTAGACCGCTCTGTATACCCAGATTTGATGCCGTGTATAACTTAGACCGCTTTGTATACCCAGATTTGATGCCGTGTATAACTTGGGCCGATTTGTATACCCAGATTTGATGCCGTGTATAACTTGGGCCGATTTGTATACCCAGATTTGATGCCGTGTATAACTTGGGCCGATTTGTATACCCAGATTTGATGCCGTGTATAACTTAGACCGCTCTGTATACCCAGATTTGATGCCGTGTATAACTTAGACCGCTTTGTATACCCAGATTTGATGCCGTGTATAACTTGGGCCGATTTGTATACCCAGATTTGATGCCGTGTATAACTTGGGCCGATTTGTATACCCAGATTTGATGCCGTGTATAACTTGGGCCGCTCTGTATACCCAGATTTGATGCCGTGTATAACTTGGGCCGCTCTGTATACCCAGGTGTGATGCCGTGTATAACTTGGGCCGCTCTGTATACCCAGGTGTGATGCCATGTATAATTTGGGCCGCTCTGTATACCCATATGTGATGCCGTGTAGCCCTGTCATTAATTGCTTTCCTTGTGCAGAATGAGTGCTTGTCTGCTGGCTCCTGGTGTGTTTGTCAGTGCGTTCACGTAATCCTCTGGGCTGACTATTTATTACGCCTTGCTTTCTTCCACTTCTACAGGCCCGGTCGAGAAGGAAAAGTCGGCCCAGAAAAGACGTATATGCCATCAACACAACCAGCAAAAGCAGCAGCAACACCATTACTGCAATCACCACTATCACCAGCGCCATCACATCATCTTCATCTACAGCTCTCAAGAAGTTAGAAGCCTTGACAGTGGTCTCGGAACCAAAGTCGTCTGTTTGCAAACCTGAGCTCCCTTCCTTGGCTGACTCCCATCATCTGCCCACATTAAAAGACAAGTAAGACTGCATGCCCTCATTGTAGTCACTAGTCCCAGTTGATGTTATAGAGATGTGTGGAGCTAATGACAGGGGGAGAGAAGACAAGTAAGACTGTATACCCTTATTGCAGTCACTAGCCCCAGTTGATGTTATAGAGATATGTGGAGCTAATGACAGGGGAGAGAGAGAGAGAGAGAGAGAGAGAGAGAGAGAGAGAGAGAGAGAGAGAGAGAGAGAGAGAGAGAGAGAAAGGCAGGCAAACAGACAGACAGACAGACAGAGATAGTGGCAAATGGAGATAGTGACTGAGAGAGATAGTGAGAGAGAGAGAGAGAGAGAGAGAGAGAGAGAGAGAGAGAGAGAGAGATGTAGTGACTGAGAGAGATAGAGAGATTGTGACACACAATCACACACACAAATATGTATATATATAAAAGTGTCTCTCTATCACATAAAGTCTGTCAGGGTGTCACTCTATCACATAACATCTGTCAGTATGTCTCTGTATCACATAAAGTCAGTCAAAGTTTCTCTGTATCACATAGTCTATCAGAGTGTCTTTGTATCACATAAAGTCTGACAGAGTGTCTCTCTATCACTTAAAGTCTGTCAGAGTGTCTCTAACACATAAAGTCTGTCAGAGTATCTATCACATAAAGTCTGTCAGAGTATCTCTCTATCAGATAAAGTCTATCAGAGTGGCTTTCTATCATATAGTCTGTCAGAGTATTTCTCTATCACATAAAGTCTGTCAGAGTATCTCTCTATCACATAAAGTCTATCAGAGTGGCTTTCTATCATATAGTCTGTCAGAGTATCTCTCTATCACATAAAGTCTGTCAAAGTATCTCTCTATTGCATAAAGTCTGTCAGAGTATCTCTCTATCACATAAAGTCTG